>CAIGQZ010016425.1:13197397-13288803 GCA_903798205.1 Danio tinwini
ATATATTTCAAGGAAAAAATTTATTTTTTCTTACAATATTACAATATATATATATATATATATTTTTTTTTTTCAAAATACAAATCATAATGAGGTAATGAAATCTATATTTTCTAACAAAATACAACAGTGGTCTAGGAATTGTACTTGGATTTCGCTCTGATTTAAAATGAATGAATGAATTCAATAGTAATCAATGACATCACATGATCCATGTTGCCTACAGTGAACTTCCACGTCACTATGGTACCATAAATGGAAAAAAAGAAAGACAGCATTACTAGATGTACAAAAAAAAACACAGCGTGATTCAATCAGCCAAAATCCAATTAGAAAACCAGGGGCATGAGGCATATTCCCATGACAACTGGCTATACAAACAGCATGCTATATTGATTACAGCCACATGCTCAAGAAGTAGCTTTAGAGAGGTTCGTTATGAAGTATGTGAACGTTTCCAGTCTGTAAAGGTCATAAAGTCATCAAAGATGTTAATGCGTCTTATGTTCCCACTGGCTTGCTTGGTTTTGGAACTTGTGGAGCTGCGCATCGATGGATTTGCTCTTCAGTGTTTGGACTTTCAGCACTGAAAATTAAACCACCGAACTGAACTAAACTGAACTTGAACTCAAAAACTGGACTGACACAGTTTCAATTCACTAGAACTTCTATGTTTAGCTGTTTTGACACAATCTACATTGTAAAAGCGCTACAAAAATAAAGATGAATTAAATTGAATTATGTCTTCAAACACATAAACACTGGATATAAGCCAATTTAGTAGGCCATGTAATTAAATCTATTAATTACAAGTCACGTGCCACATGTGCCATGTGAAAACACACTGTGGTGTAATCATTCAACGAGGGAATTAGATTTAAATCACATGACATTGTTGTATATGAATATCACTGAAATGACCATTCTACCAAGGTTTAAGTGCCATTCATTTGGCTAATGTATTAATACAATGCATTGCTTTTAGAAATATGATTCATGCCAGTATATGCAAATTACATCACATTCAGATTTCTCGCTACGTCTATAAAATACATGTCATATACTGTATGCAAAATGCAAAAAAAAAATTCAACCATTGAAATTACATGTACAAATATATTATTATAATTTTGCTTATTCATATGGCCATGATTATATAAATACATTTGAACATATATGTACATAGTATTTGTAATTCAAATGGTTTTTGCAATATTTTGAAATGTTATATATGACATATATGTGACATCAAAATATGAACTTGTATGTCATATATGTAATTTACATATATTTCTATGTGGGTTTCAATGTGCTATATATTTTTCCTTCTGAGAAATGTCTTTTACCATATGGACAGAGACATAAAATAATTGTTAGTTTTGCATGTGTGTGCCTCCTATCAAAATATGTTTCAGATCACAAAAATTACCCACCAACAGGGCCGGATTAACCTAAGGACTAGGTGGGGCTGAAGCTGAAGGGGGCCCTTGATTGGCTGATGAATGAATTTGTGGCGGGAAATGCCTCTCTGTGTTATGCTTTTGATAATGTGAAGCATTTTCTTTCGGTTTGTTATGCCGCTGAACTGGGGCCCCGTAGTGGCTGTAGCCCAATCAGAATATTAAATAGCCTTGTTTTAGTAACCCATAAGGGTGACCAGATATAAATTTTTATTTTGCTCAGGGCAGTCCCTCAATTTCGGCACTAGTGCGAGAACAGTACACTCAAAGGTAGGCTAACCAAGCTCGTCGTAGAACAAACAAAAATTTCAACCAGTATTCTTTATTGATTAACTTGAATCTGTAATAACAGAAGCTGGAATAGGTGGATTTATCCTGAATAGACTCATAACTGAAGCGCTGTCTTTACTTATTAAAATAAAATAAAATAAATAATAAAAAAATAAAATAATGGTTTAAAATAAGGATGCTAGCCTTTTGCAACTCAGAAGACCACAATTTTTGTTAAGTAGAGTCATAGATTTTAAAGATATCCTATCATTAGGGATTTAAGCTCAAGTTCTAAAGAAACTTATTAAAATGTAAAACCATATTTAAGTAATAATTATAAATCACTAATTTAGAAAGTATTGCAAATAGTTTTTGTTTTGCTGATTTTGGCAGCCTGTTTAAAGCTTAAATATGATATATTATAATAAATCAAATCAAATATAACAAATATAACAAATATATTTAAATATAAATAAAAAATATATAATACATTTAATAAAATAAAAATATATATAATAATTACATATAAATCAAATGGTGGAAGATTAGATAATAATATTACTTAGTAAATTAAGGATAACAATAAAAATAACAACAAAAAGATTATTATTATTAAAATAATAATAATAATAGCAAAAATATATACTTTTTAAAGTGATAAAATAAATGTGGCCCTTGGGTTTTCTATAGCCGCAATCTTAATCTGGCCCTGCCCACCAAGGTATTTTAAAACAATTAAGGAGCATGAACATACCACAAATAATCTAGACACAGTTGTAAGTAATTTGAAATGCTTATAACATAGGCAGAGACTCGAGTTACTTTATATCACTTGAGAATAATGAAAAATAAGGTTAAAGGTGTTAAGTTCAAAGAACATACAGTAAAAACAACTTTATCATATGGCCTAATGTGTTTCACTTTGTCCTCTACTCTACAGGATGGCGCTACCTAATTATCCCATTCCAGATCTGGATGTTACTCTTCAGGAGGCGAGCCGGGTACTTCAGCTCACCTTAAATCCTGACCAGTACCAACACTATAAAACTGCTCTACTTCAGCAAAGAGATGCACTTCAAGAAGTCCAAGAACACCTTAAAGATCATGCCTCTGGACGTGAAAACTGGGTGACTGAAGAATTCATAAAGCGGCTGCTCTCCTGTTGTGATCCCCTGCCCACTTCCACTGCTGTTCCTTCTGTCCTGCCCTCCTCTAAGCTAAAGGGAGAGCTGGCACAGATAGAGCGGGCTACAGCATTGCTGTGGGCAGTTGCTAAGCTTTACAGTGAACCATGTCTGGTAGAAGGAGATGTGGCAACTGAGAGAACACAACAGTCACAAGTTTTTGGGGCTAGTCGCTTGCCAGGCAAGAACCAGGATGAATTAAAGGTGAAGGTTAACTTAATCCAACTTTTACCATGTTCATTTAACAAAAAACTAATCTTTTTGACACATTTTCTTGTTTCAGACATACCCAGACAGCCTTCACACCATATTGACCTGTCGAGGGGGTATATTTCCAATTCAAATTTTATGGAAACCAAGTTCAGGAGAATCTGTTTCTCCTTTACCTCTCAATGACATCCACAGCCAGCTGGTGCATGCAATGGGCCACCAGGCAGCAACTCCTGAACAAGACCCATCCATTATTTGTGGTCTGTCTTCTCTTCATCGCCAAGCCTGGCATTCTGTGAGAATGGACATCTTAAAAGCAGGCGGTGAAGCTGCAGCTTCACTTGAAATGATGGAAAGTGCCATTCTGGCTGTTTCCCTGGAAGACAGTCCAGCACCTGCTGATCTTGCAGAAATGCTTAATACCATCCGGCTAGAAGAAAAAGATGGCAAATGTTTACGATACTATGATAAGGTATGTAAAAGCAATGGGCAATGGGCGTGGTTATCAGCCTATAAATATGGGCCAGTAAGGGCCTATTGGTAGGCTCTCAGAAGGCTGTTATCATTCATCCACATGGTTAATCAGCTATTAATCACATACGGCTGTGGCCGGAAGATATATAAATATAGTTATATAAATGATCTACCTGAAAGTTGCAATGAGGTTGGTTGTCAAATAAATGCAGATGATACAATTATTTATGTAACAGCAGAAACTTCACAGCAACTTCACAGAAGGCTGCATAAATGTTAACCAAGCAACTGGTCTGTATTTTCCACTGGCTGCAGGACAATTGTTTAACTCTAAATTACAACAAAACAGTTTCAATGTGTTTTCTTTAAAAAACAGAGTGATGGGGCGAAAACTAGAGGGGCAGTAAGTGGGAATTGTAGAATCCGCAGATGCAGAACCACTGTGGGTCAGTCATCCTTTTCAGTAAAAGGTTCACATCTATGGAATGACATGCCTGTTCATTTAAAATTACTATCAGAACTCCCAGTCTTTTCTGTAAAACTGAAAGAATGGTTGAAATCTTTACAGAAATGTGAGCATAAAGTATTATTCTTTCAGGTTGGTTACGTTTACATTTTTCTTTATGCAGATTGACTTGCATTTTATGGTTGTGGCACTGTATATATTGTACATGTTTGTTGTATTGTGTTTTACTCTTGATTGTTTTATTTTTATTTTTTTATGTAAAGCCTAACCAGGGACGAGGGCTGCAAATTAGCTTTACGCTATATGCTCTATGTACGCAACATCGGTTATCTTGGTTGAACAATGTCAAGTGTATTGTCCCTGTTAAATAAACAAGCAAAAAAAAAAAAAGATAACAAGATTTATTTAAATTAATTATTAAATTTCCCATTAATTGTATTTTATTAATGACTACCCCTACCCCAACTCTAAACCCAACCATCACAGTAATGTAAAAACAGATCTGCATCTGAAGTCTTCTTTATTAGTATAGCAGCTGATTAACCATGCGGATGGATAATAACAGCCTTCTGAGCTTACCAGTAGGCGCAGAAGGCCCCTACAGGCCCATATCTATCAGCTGATAACCACTGATAATGCCCATTCAATCGAGTGATAACATTCTTTCGGTTGATTGTGCAGACTTAAGCTGAACTTTGCAAGATTAAACACTTTAAAGGGATAGTTTACACAAAAAATAAAATTCTGTCACTGCTGACTCACCCTCAACTTGTTATAAACCTGTTTTAATTTTTTTCCTCTGATAAACAAACAAATTCCAGAAACCAATAGCCACTGACTTCCATAGTTTTTTGTTTGTTTCTGTTATGGATTTCAATGACTACCGGTTTCCAACAGTCTTCTTTTTGGTTCAACAGAAAAAAAGAAACTCATAAAGGTTTACTGACACATGAGGGGAGTAAAGAGTGAGTCACTTTTAATTTTTGGGTGAACTATACATTTAAATAATTTCCTATTGCTTATTGTTATAGTTCAAACATTTAGAAATAATTGGCAGAATGATAAACATATATGCAATCTTCATCAACAGGTGGTGAACTTGGTGGTGTTTAAAGATGGCCAAGCAGGTATGCTGTTTGAGCACAGTGCCCTGGATGGAATGGTAGCAGGACTTGTTGTTGAACGTCTGTGGCAGCTCTCAGAATCTGAAAACATAGAAATGATAAAAACACAAACCAATGGGTTTGCTCCACCTTCAAAAGCTGATTCACTTCATCCTAAACCTCTCAATGTGCCACTGAAAGGCATAACTGTGCCAAAAAAGTCTGTTTCAAGCCTTCTACAATCCAGCCAGTCTGTCATGACTTTTGAAGTTTCATCTTACCCAGATGTGTTCACCACCTTACGGGGTCTCAGAGGTTTATATGATGCATGGATTAATTTTACTTTGCAGCTGTCCTTGAGGCAAACACTGGGGGATGCAGCTATGAACCTTATCATGGTAACACCAACCCACATGCGTCACTTCAAACATGGCCGCTGTGATCCCACATACTCCACAACTATGAAATCTCACCAGCTTGTTATAGCACTGGCATCCTGCATTGGCCCAGACAATGTTCCCCGCTACACAAATGAGCTTTTCCGGCTCTTTCACTTAGCCTTTTTAGAGCATAAAAACCTCATAAAAGCCACAAAACTTGGCTTTGGTGTGGGGCCTCATCTGGCAGCCCTGCGCAAATCTATGTCTCAAGATAACCCACTCAAGAAGTTTCTTGACCCTTTTGGATGCCCTTCAATTTACTTGACTGGATCAGATCTGATGGAGGGTGTTGAGTGTGCTGTAGGCAATGTGTATGCTTCAGACCAGCTTGCTGTCACATATCTAGGCAGGAAAGACAAAGTACGTATAGTGCTGAACGGGAAGGGTACATTTGCCAGTGTCCTGGGAAATCTCAGAGAAAGATTTGAGCTTAATCTAAAACTAATTATGCTTTTGGCACTAAGGTATGCCATTGCTGGGCAGATGGGTGCCATTGAATGTCTCCTGCAAGACAATGAAGAAAAACTAGTAAACGAATCTTCAACTGAGGATGACATTAAAGCTGTGGAGCAAAAAAAACACAACAAAAACATAAAGCCAGATTTTACTTTACTGATCCATGGTGGTGCAGGAGAGGAAATGATGCTGAATCAGAAAGTAATTGAAATCATTGAATTTGCCCTTCAAACAGCACTAACTCTTGGAGCACAAGTCCTTTCTCATGGAGGTAGTAGTCTGGATGCAGTACAAAAAAGTGTTGTTGCGTTGGAGGACTGTTTCTTGTTTAATGCTGGCAAGGGATCAGTATATAATCGAGATGGGAAACAGGAAATGGAGGCCACCATTGTGGATGGACATGGGAAGAACTCTGGATCTGTAGCTTGCTTGCGAAAAGTGAAAAACCCAATAAAAGCAGCCCGCTGTGTTATGGAAAAGAGCGCCCACTCACTACTGATTGGAGAAGGTGCAGAAGAGTTTGTAGATAGTCTTGGAGAGAAAGAAACAACAGTGAAAGCAGATTACTTTGGCACTGACATAAGATTCAAGGAGTTGGTCATGAAGTCAGGTGATGGTAAGAACAACCATCCTCAAACTGTAGGTGCAGTTGCACTTGATAAGTGGGGCAAGTTAGCAGCAGCCACTTCCACTGGAGGTTTAGTTGGCAAGTGGAAGGGCAGAGTTGGTGACACTGCAATACTGGGGGCAGGAATATATGCTGATGAAAAACTTGCTGTGACATGTTCAGGTGATGGTGATGTCTTCTTACGCCAGACAGTTGCTCACAAAGTAGCCAGTTTATACAACCTCAAAGGCTACAGTCTCAGACAGGCTTGTCGGGAAGTTATCTATAATGATCTGGAAGAAACGTGTGCAGGAATCATTGCTGTTGACCATCATGGTGAAGCTGTAATTGAAACCAATGCTGGAGTGATGTTTGTTGGCTCAATGGTCAATGGGATTCCTCGAACTGAGGTTTTGAGACCTATGAAGGGGATTTGTAATGTGATTTGGGAGACTGATGAATTGGTAGCTCACCTACAGTCTAATCCTTGGACCCGAGGAGCTACTGTTCTTACTCGAAAGAGAATTAATGGACCTGGAAGCATCTTTCAATTGGTGTTATCTGACTATGTTGCAATGATGCAAGGAGCACAGACTGTTGCCAATCTCCTTTGTGAAAAACTTGGTGTGCAACGCTGTGCCCTTGTGTCCATGCCAGAACTCGACAAGCCTGCTAACATTAAAGTGTTGCCCCTTCATGGCCTAGAACCAAACTGGAAACCTAAACTAGCTGAGGAAATTGAGTTCAATGCTTATGATCCTGGATACTGTAGCTCCAAAAGTGGTCCACGATGTGAAGATAGCCATCTTAACCAGGTACAGGAAAAGATTCGTTCTCGACTCCCAACACCAAATGCACCTGCTTGCTTTGATTTTCACGGGGACCTTTCTGATGATGGCCTTTTCCCCCGCATTATTCGTGGTGAAGAGCAACAGTGGCGTGTCTGGGAAGACAATGAACATGTAGCCTTCCTAACTCCTCTTCCAAATACACCAGGGCTTACAGTTCTTGTGCCAAGAAAACCACATACTAGTGACATCTTCAGGATGAATGAAAGTGACTATACAGATCTAATTGTGGCAATACGAAAGGTTGCTCATCTTCTACAAGATGCAATGAATGCCCGTGGTGTGGCTATCATATTTGAAGGCTTTGAAATTGATTATGCCCATGCCAAACTGATTCCATTAGTTCCTCAGACTAATGCCCAAAAGCCCCCAGCTGTGGCTCCTCAGTTCTGTTCAACTTATACAGGATATGTAACATCAGTAGATGGCCCCCCAGCAAATGAAGATGACCTTTCAGAGGTCCACTCTAAGATCACAAAAACTACTCCCCCTCAGTCCTGGCAGGACCCCCTGACTCACGCCGCATCAGCCATCAACAGCAAATGGTATCGCAATCTCTTTCAAATTCAAAACACCCTGTTTCATAGCACAGTGGAGTACTTCAACAACAAATGCAAGTATGGTTATGCACTGACACCAATCACGACTGACACAATTTCCTCTCCAATGGGTCTGGGGTCAGACTCTGAGCCCGTGTTTGTCAACATGTTAGGCCAAGATGTGTATCTGGCAGACTCTATGCAGTTTGTTTTAGAGTACTTCCTGAGATTTCATGATGGTCTTTCTGGGGCTTACTATGTATCCCCCAGTTTCAGAGGGGAAGATCCTGATGCTACACATCTCAACCAGTTCTACCATGTGGAATGTGAGCTCCTAGGTGACATGGATGTTGCCATGAGTATAGCTGAAGGCTATGTTGCCCATTTGACAAAGGCAATGGTAAAGCAACATTCTGACATTATAATAAACACAGCTGGTAAACTATCTCATGCCCAGGAACTACTCAAGAACTTAGAAAATCCCCTTCCAAGAGTACCCTTGGATCAAGCCATTCACTTTATGCCTTCTTCCGATTGCCTTGAGTGGGTTCAGGAGGGACAACCACAGTTTGGTAGGAAGCTAACTCGAAAGGGAGAAAAGGTCCTAATTGAGAAATATGGAGGTGCTGTTTGGCTGACAGAAATGGACCATCTTGGAGTGCCTTTCTACCAAGCATATATTGAAGGTTCAGGCCAAAGCAAAGCCAAGGCAGCTGACCTTCTTTTGGGCTTGGGAGAAACAGTAGGGCTGGGTGAACGTCATTCTACTCCAGACATGGTACGAGAGGCCTTACAACACCATGCTGTACCAGAGGACTCATACAGATGGTACATCAACATGCGTGAAGTCATGCCTCTTCTTACAAGTGGATGGGGTATGGGCACAGAGAGATACCTATGCTGGCTTCTGCAGCACAATGATGTCAGGGACATGCAAATCATACCTAGGCTGAAAGCAAAGAAGTTTATGCCTTAAATGCTACACTTTTCCCTAAATGATTTATCATGTTCATGAACTTTCCACATTCACAAATACTTAGTATTTATATTGACAGTTTTGTAGCATTATAACTTGACCTAATGTAAGAAATAAATGGAAAATATACTCTCAAGAATCTTAGAAATCATATTTCAGATGGTTAAATGTTTCATTTTCTAGCAAAAAGTTTTGAATTGCCTTGACTGACAGTTCAATATATTTACAAAAGAACTTATGTGCCTTTAAAGTTTTACAGAATTTTAATATTGCATCTATTTATCAAAACAATGTATTACTTAGCATTTTCTCTTTTCTGTTAACACTTTTTTCATGCTTATATGAATGCATTAAAAACTTGCTTACTGATTGCTAAAACTGTATTATTTCATAACATTATTTCAAGGTAATAATAAAAATGCAGAACAATAACCCTTAATGTCTTTAATTTTTTTATAATTTTATCATTGAGTTAATTAATCTCAGTACCAAAATCAAGATTAGGTATTATTCATCATCTAAAGATAAGCTATAAAAATTCACTTCTTTGACAACTGCTTAAGTGTAAAACAGCATTAGAGCTGTGGTAAAACCTTCATTTAATTGTCATGACCAACGCTCACCCCCACAGAACTGCATGCCTACTACAAACTACTAATAAATTATTGTGACAAACTACAATAATAATAATAATAATAATAATAATAATAATAGTAATAATTTCACAAACTGACAACAACATTCTCTAAAAAGAAACCAGTGCTTCTTTCTCCAACTCACACAAGTAAAATAGGGGAAAAAGCCTAATTGACAAAAATATATCCTACAACTTATGCCTTAAATCAGAATAATTTGATAAAAGATTTTAGGATATAACTAAACAGATCTTAATAAATGAAACAGATGCCCTTTGGAAAAGTTGCTGTTATTTCACTCACCTTCAAGTCATTCAAGATCTACAGTGGGTGCCATTGTTTCTAAGTACAACATTAAAGAAGAACTCTAATCATTGGTTGTTCATAAAATGCAGGTGAACATCTACCGAACAATTTAAGAGTAAAACATATACTGGCAAAATAAAAATTAACACCCGTAACTCTTAAAGATACATTGAGGTCTTTTGAAACAAAACAATCATTTTTGTAAGGAACTGAGCATTATTTACAACATTATTACCTTATTACCTACAATTAAAATTTTTATTGTAAAAAAACAAATCTCTGACGACCTCAGGTTGAGCAAATTAAAACCAACTATTTCTTTTTTACAATGTCACTATCAATTTAAATAACACAAATCTGAATTAAATGCAACTTTCTCATACATGTCGACACATTTTTACAATACAAGTTTTTATATATTTTTAATTACATATTTAAAATATTAGTGAACAATAAGTTGAGAACTAGTATTAATAATTCAAGTAGAAATATGTATTTTTAATTAGAACATGTTATCTACATTTAAATGCATCAATTTTATTCATTCATGTTAAATTCATTTATTATGTTACAAAAATCCTAATTTAGCGTGTACGTGTGTATTACATTTAAGGAAGGCTGTCTGTTATTTGAAAGAATATGCTATAGTAAATGCTAAAACATTAAAACTATTATCTACAAAGGGGCGAAAAAACACCAAATCGATCTATAATTGTTTCATATTGTGTTTTTGCTGAATACCACTGCAATGCAAGACACATTGTGAATGGTATTAAAAGATGACAGAAATGCCTTAGCAAGGCCACTGTTCTGTTGTTATCTGACTGCAGTGTGTTTCAAAATATTAGTTGATCCCTAAAAAGTCATAATTGGAAAAAAAAATCGTTTACCAGGGGGCACCCGGATTTGAACCGGGGACCTCTTGATCTGCAGTCAAATGCTCTACCACTGAGCTATACCCCCTCGCGGTAACAGCCGTGATTTTCATTCCACATATCCGAAACGTTTATCGTCGCTAAACACAAATTAGACAGTAAGATGTACGTTTAATAGTAAGAAGCGCATTATTGACATTTCCTATCGTCATAAAATAAAATAGCCATTTCCAACCCCTGTCTTTCGGTTTTCACTGTTCATAATATAGACGGCTGTTATCCCGCAGGGGCGCATGAGTGCAATGGCCGCTCAAACTAGAGCTCTCGTAGCGGCCCGGTGGCTCGCAGACGCTGTCAAAAGCAACCGAGTGGGACCAAATCTGCGGATATTAGACGCATCATGGTATTTACCAAAAATGAAACGCAGTCCTAGGGCTGAGTTTGAACAAACACATATTCCGGGAGCCTCGTTTTTCGACATCGACGAATGTTGCGACAAAAGCTCGGAGTTTGATCACATGCTGCCTACTAAGGGCGAGTTTGCAGACTATGTGGGTAACCTGGGCATAGGGAACAACACTCATGTCGTCGTTTACGATGCCAGCGACTTCGGTTCGTTTTCCGCACCGCGAGTTTGGTGGATGTTTAGGGTGTTTGGGCACAATTCGGTGTCGGTTCTGGACGGTGGCTTGAAGAACTGGTTAAAAGAGGGTCATCCCGTTTCTGAGCAGTACAGCAAACCTACACCTGCATTGTTCAACGCGTCCTTTAAAGAGTCATGGGTCAAAACTTATGAAGACGTGTTGAACAACATAAAAAGCAAGGAATTTCAAGTAGTGGACGCCAGAGCCAATGGAAGATTTCGTGGGGTTGAACCAGAGCCAAGGGCAAGTACGTAATAATCGTTTGTTATGCATTTTTCCCTGCAAAACAACGTGGCAATTACTATAAAAAAAAAAATAAATAAATAATGTAAACTCTTATATCAGAGACATTTTCAACCTTTCACTTTGAATATATTCAGCAGATTTTTTATTTATTCTTGTTTAAAGCATAAACCCACTTAATTTGGATACATTTTCCGTTAAAAAGACTTAATGTCCTATAAATGTATCTTTATTTAGAAATGCTTTGATTATAATTACAGGAAAACATCTCAAAAATAGACATCTGTGTCAAATCAATCACATTTCAGTAACTTCATCTGCTCAGATTTTTTATTTTCTTAATATCTTAATGAAGACAAACATAAATATCCAAAATATTAAATGTTATTTAAATGTTTGTTTATTTACTGACTAATGTGCTAATGGTCAAAGTGATAGTGGTTTGAAAGGTCCAGAATTTTTCCCATACATGAGCTCATTTGTCCTATTTTGACTGCTGCACCATCATAAATCATGAAAATTGCCCATTAAAAATGCTTTACGACAAGCAGAATCATCTGTTGGCAATCCCTTTGGTGTGACTTCAGCTAATCAGTTTTGGCCAATGCAAACAATTATTTTTCATGAGTCCAACATCCAGCTGTGCAAGAAAACATACAATCTTACCTAAGTGAAGTCATGCTTCGCTACTGTATTGTTTTAAATAGAGAAAACATTTTATAAGTAACTTTTATTCTAAATCTTGGACCTTATTCTTGAAACAAAAAATGACAGGTAAAAAGGTGTAAAGCACCAAAAATAACCCATATTACAATTAATTTGAATATTAATATGGCTATTGATGTTATACATAATTTTTCAATCAAATGTACTTTTTTTCACAAGAGAGACTAGACAAATCATCGAGCTCTTTTATTATTATTATTATTATTATTATTATTATTATAATTATTATGTTTTATTTTATTTTTTTATTATTCAAATATCTAAATTCTAACTGAGAAATGTTCTGGCCAGTTTGTTATTTGCCTAATAAATGACAATAGGCTACAGTTTTCCATGTAAAACTTTAGCAGATTTAAAAAAAAATTCTAATGATATATGATGTAATATATACAGTATATTAAAATAAGTATTCATATTTCTTTATTCTAAATCTTTAGGAAATATTAAGCTAATCCAGTTAGAATAGCATTTAAAATGTCACCAAAATGCAGTATTTAAATCTCATAATTAAATAGAAAATAAGGCAAATAACTGGGGCCAGATGGAATCTGCAGACGTTTTTTGCTATTTCTGCTGAGAATTTTGGTAAAAATCTGGGGATTTCTGCGGAATTATTTTAGGAGTATCATAACTAAAACCTTAATATGTGAAATAAAAAATAATACCTTTTTAACTTTTATTTAATGTTTAAAATGCAAATCCAATTAGATTCACTTTATTTGGTAAACAAAGCAAGTCTCTCATAAAATATATACACTAAAAACAGAAAATACTGTACAAAGTGCATTGTACATAAATCAGATGAACATTCAATAATATTACTGTATTTAATTTAAAAACTGAACAAATTTAGATTTACACACATTTAGTCAAGTAAATAAATAGAATTGATAATGGGCAAAAAATCTGCAGAATTCCGCGGAAAATCTGCAGAACTCTGCGAGCGCAGATTCCGTGTGGGCCTACAAATAACTGCAACAAGATCCAAATTTTGAGAAAAAAGAACCACCCCTTACATTAGGCTGGCTGCGGGCCACTAATGTATACACAGCAATGCTTCTCTTGTGATTTAGGTTCAGTGTGAACCTAAAATATTTTAACATCAGTTAGAATAACCTAAATAATCTAAATCAATAATAAATTATCTTAACATTTTTGAGAAATTTTCTATTTATGACTGAGACTTAGTATAAAACAGCTTATTGAAATGAAGAAAAAAGTTTTACTTTAGATTTTCTTTCACATATCTTAATGAAAGTTTAATCTATATAATATAATCTTCCAATACCACTGAGAATGGGGCATCAGTATCGGCTGAGAAAGTGTCAGCGCACTTATTATTTTACATGCTTTCTGTGATCACATTTATAGCAATTTATACTCAGAAATATACCACTGTAAGAAAAAAAAAAAGAATTTATCAGACATGCCAAGATATCATTGTTTCTATTTTCTCATCTTAGACACAGAGCCTGGTCACATTCCTGCATCACTCAACATGCCTTTTCCAAGCTTCATAGACCCGGCGTCAGGTCTAGAGCGTCCTGTGGAGGAACTCACCAAGCTCTTCCAGCAGGCTGGAGTTGACCTGCAGAAGCCCTTCTGGGTGACCTGTGGCTCAGGTGTAACAGCCTGTCACATCGCCCTCGCTGCTCACCTGTGCGGACACCCGGGGGTCAGTCTGTATGATGGGGCCTGGTCTGAGTGGTTCACCAAAGCTGCACCTGAACACATCATCTCTGAGGGGAAAGGAAAACAGCCATGATTAATGGTGTCTTAGACCCATGCAACACCTTTTCACCAATAAACAACCGATGACTAATAGAATCACAAGCCTCCAAAAAAAATAACTGTTTTTTTTTTTGTACTAATATTGTTTTAAGAATTAAAGACTATTTCTGGTTACAGTTATATACACTCTGAAAGGGAGTTAAAAGAAAGCATAAGTATATCATTATGCTTTACCAATTACCATAGCTCAATTAAGCTGCCAAATGTCCTGAATTTAAGGTCTGATCACATCAAAAACTTTGATTACTATATTAATGTCTTAATGTAAAACAGCATTGCTTATTGTTAACTTGTGATGCATATTTGTGTCAATTAAGCACTTTAACTAAAGCTGATTAGTCAGTGATTTATGGGTTAACAATTGGAAGTGCTTCTAAGTTCAGTTGTTGAAGACTTATGTATTAAAGTAAGTTTTTTATATCTCTATCTTTATGGTTAATGTCCCTGATTTGAATGGGCCCAATGACTCTTGATTGTAAATGTCAAAACCACATACAAAGATAATCTTTATACAAGACTGTTATTATACCCATAACATTAAGTTAATTTTTTTTCCGTAATTTTTCTCACCACATATTTTTCTGACAACATGTGTGATCTGTAACTATTTTCTAGTTTCAGAAACAAGTAAAATCCAGGTAATTGAACCCAGTTGTTCTGTTTTCTTTACATTAAAAAAAAAGTACTGTAAACACAAATAACTAGTCTTGCCAGTGTTTAAAACTAGAAAAAAATGAAAAATCCATTAAAGATAATTATAATTTATTGTAAATTGTGCTAGTGTGTTTAAACCGTACAAAATAGTGTATTATATTGTATATTTTACAGCTTTGCTAATGAATGCTACAGCATGCTGTAATATTAACTACTGTAGGGATAATTTACAGTTTGAACCCAAAGAATGACCAGTCTGTCAGATGAAGAAGAGCCATAGTCAGAGATTCAAATAAATAAAGTTTACTGTAGACAGTTTGCAGTTTCATCAGCAGAAGCCAGCTTCAATACTCGCAATGAGTTCTTAGGGTGCTCTGCTTACAATCACAAATCAATAACAATTATATTCTCACATAATGTTATTAACTGCGTCATATAGGTGTTTTAACCTGATTGATTAAAGCACAGATAGACCTTAAAAAAAGTACAATCTGGTCCTTACCCAAGGTTGAGTGTACTCTCAGTCGTCTTTAACAAAACCAGTATAATCTACATTCAGGCAGTTATATTCTTACTACACAAAGTCTATCTTGAAGAAAAATAAAAATCACTTTAAACAGAATTAACACATAATAATATCAAAATCATTATCACACAGTATTAACACATAGCAATACAAATAGGAAACCTGTTGTTTTTAATCATCAAGCCCTTTATTTCCACTACAGGTCTCCATGACCTCTGACCTGGTTTGGTGGCTCCTGAAAATAGTTACAAAGGGACAGGCAAATGCACTGAACATTCTTATATTAAGCAATGTGTTAACTTTATTCATTAGTCAAAATCATTTCAAGATTAAATACTAATTTAAATTATCATATTAATAAAGCAATGACAAAAAGCATAATTAGAAAAGGATAAACGTTGACCCTGGCTTGAGACGGATTGGAAGACAGAAATCCGAATCCATCACTACTGAACTGACAAACTGAATCACGCCGTAGAATACTTTTGTTTTTACAAAAATTATTAGTATAGTATATAGAAAACATAGTACAGTATTGCTTAAAGTGTTATTACTGTAGTTGTAATAACGTTACCGCAGATAAATTCAAGTAGCCTGTATGATACAAAAACACGTACCGTACTATTTACTATAAATTAATATAGTATTTTCCTTGGGGGGTGGTTTCAGGACTATTTGCATAAAGGGAGTTTTGTCATTAATCATAACAACTGTTGAATTATGCCACCTTAAATGTGCAGTATGTAAGTTTGACACCCAGTGGTTGAACTAGGTATTGCACGCCTGGATCAAAATAAACGCAAACGTGGGATGCCAGATTGAGTACAGGAGCAAATGATTTAAACTGTGTTCTAAATAAAAGCAACAACACGCGATAGAAAGAATATTTTCCATATTAAAAGGAGTTTTGGTTCTAACCAACACCTCGAATTGATATATTAGAAATGGCTTCTATTTCTCACAGCTGAACAACAGAAACCTATGACAGTGATCACCTCAGGTAAACCTTGTGTGCTTTATTCAGTGCTAAATGCTAACATGGTGAGTTTCAATAGATTCTAAACCTTACCATTTCGTGAGTGAGTGAATGCATATTCTGTGCTTCTGAATGGCTGTATTTACATTTCTGTCGTGTTTCGTCAGGTGCAAACGACCAAATTGCTCGTCACTCGTCACAAAGCGTGTTGTTAGGACATGCGGTTACAATGTAACCTGCTCGCCTAATGTTTACGTTCGTAATATTTGTATCATTTGCTAATTAATAACCTCATGTGGAACTGAATATGTCTCATTTCTACATCTGATACTGTCAATTTTGGTCACGGACGCATGCTTTCAGAGCCTTTCTGAATGAATGAAATTCGCTGTTTTCCAACAAGGCAACCCGGGGTGCTGAAATGTAATTGGCTAAACTGGCATTGTGCAGGTTAAATTTACCTAAACAAAGACAGCGTTCTGGCACGGAAAAACTTTTTTAAAGCAGAATATCTGACTTCAGCATTGTTCTTCAGTTAAACAAGTATGTTCACTTGGGATGTTTCTTAAATATCTGCACAAATATTATAGTATTTTTATGCTTTAGAAGAGTCAAAGGCTTCAGCTCCTTTAAATGCATACTCGTAAATCTCCACGTGTTTGTTTGTTTCTGCCAAACTTCCAATGGCCGCGGGAGGATGCCATTTGTTCGCCATTCATATTCAAATTTGCATATCTTTATTATTAGTATTAAAACCTGTTTTTTTCTGCAGGAAGACATTAAAGTAAGCCGGCGAATGTCTTAAATAGTGCTAATTATTAAACGATACGTGTTGAAAATTGATCTGAAACAATGAAAGTTGTTCACCTAAAGCTTCATATTTTTAGGTTGCAGATAAATATATTTATAAACACTCTGTGATATAGTTATCTTTGTCATCACAGTTTTCTGTCCGCATGGTGGCGCTGTCGTGTCAACTCAAGTCTGAAGACTGATGCAGGAGCGCAAATCTTTTAAAGAAAGATCAAACGGCCAAATTAACACTATGTTTGTGTGCAGAACTTACAAACTATTCATTGAGTTTGCAATTTTAAATATAATTACAAATCAGAATAATAATAACTATACAATCCATGGGGCCGTCTAGATTTTGTGTTGGACAGCAAAAAAAAAACCTTTAGCACAACAAGATTTGGGAATGTGCAGTAGTGTATTTCTGTGTTCTATAATATATTCTTGAGATTATATCTCAGTCTATATGTTTGTTTTTGATAATTTTCACACTTTTTCAATATATAATATAATAATATTTGCTCAACAACATATCTACTAGCCATTTTCATATTCTGTGCATAATTGTAAGCTTGCCTATATACAGTATGTGGTTATTATTAGTAATATTTTATGTAATTTTACATGAAATATGGGTTCATCTGCACAATATGGAAGACAATGTGGGCCAAAAGTTCTCATGAAATCTAAATTTACAAAAACTGACTAGATCAATGCTCTACTTGTGATGAACAAATAATCCACACAAGCTACACAGAAAAAAACGTTTAAGTAATGTTTAATCAAAATGTGAAGACCAACACTTGACTGACTGCCCACTATTCAATGTTCAGTTTAAACTGGAACTATGTCACACAAGTAAACACAACAGGAACTTCCTGTTAATGTGGTCTATAAACCAAACACAGGACATTTGATAAGGTCAGCATTCGTCAATGTGTCAGCAAGCACAACAGCCAATCAAACTGCTGTATTTGAGACTGTATTTGCATATGTCCAAACAGCACACACATCAGTACAAACATCAGACATCATTTTTATTAATGGAGGATTTTCTAATGGTCATTCTGTGTCCTAGACTCTTTGGGAAGGAGGCTTGTACAAACTGAAAATGCACTTCTAGAATGCTTTCCCCTCATCACTAACCTAAATATATGTTCTCTCATCTACAAGATATGTCATAGCCTGCATATAAGGTGCTTATATTGTTCTGTCACCAAACTTTATTAAGAGATCCTATTTGTAGAAATCTATCTGACTTTATATTTCCTGTAAAGCTATTCACCAGCACTCAAAGGCAGCCATAACAAAAATAAACATACCCAATGCAAACCTGCTTTGAAACTTCCTTGCTGGTTTTCTTCTCAGACAGGTTTGAGCTTCTTCCACCCAAACATCAATCCTTCAGGTAGAGCCTGTGGATGAAGAGAAGGATTGCAGAGCAGCTATTTCCTTCAAACAAGTAAGCAAAAACACAAACGCAATCAAATTTGTGCAGTTGTACACAACAGTTCAAAAATGTAGAATCTTTAATCTTTAAGATGTTTTAATCTGATAAAAAAATATAGTAAAATTTAGTATTTAAAGCCAATGTAAAATCAAAATAAAGTTTTTTTTAGATGTTAGTATCAGTATGCCAGTCTTAAGGATAAGCTAGAGTGCTCCACAACAGTGACAAAATTAACATTAAGAAGATAAAAACATTCAAAGCTTGCAGTTTATCACTTCTGCCTAAATGAAACAACAGTTTTTCACATCACATCATACTTCAGTTTCTCATCAAATCTTCTGACCAATCAAATGCTCTCTAGTATCTGACATGTCCTGCCCCTTTCAATACGCTATAGCTATATTGAGCTTAACCACTCTCACTGGCAGAGCTGTAATAAAAACCAAACGTAATTGGCTGTTTTTTAAAAGGGGAGGAGCTACCATGTAGCTCCCTGTCTTAATGTTCATTTTTGTGCAGCGCTTCGCAGATCGATCGAAATCTGTCTTAAAGCGGTGCAACCACATGCGTTTCGGGTTTATTATTGGACAACTTCTGCCTCAAACTTCCAAACAAACAACTTTTTATGCTATTTCTATCTTGTACACATCATGCTAATTAAAAGACTTCAAATATAATTATACTGCAGTATGCTAAATCATCTTTTTTGTTGAATAAATTGTTGAAAAAGGCTGGATTGTTTGCATAGGT
Organism: Danio tinwini; assembly: GCA_903798205.1. Lineage (NCBI taxonomy): Eukaryota > Metazoa > Chordata > Actinopteri > Cypriniformes > Danionidae > Danio > Danio tinwini. The sequence goes on from CAIGQZ010016425.1 coordinate 13,216,799, forward strand.
TTATTTTCGACCATTTTCTTATAGACCCTTTACTGTATACAGCTCCACATACGATTTAAATGGTATATTTATATTGAATAACCAAATATCAACTCAAATAAGTCTTACAGACTTGTAATATAATAGTCATCATTGATCATGCCACTCCATAACATTTTCTTAACAAATTGAGATAAATAATTATTTTATAAAATAGTTCTAAAATACTTTATATAGGCAGCATGGTGGTGCAGTGGGTAGCACTGTCGCCTCACAGCAAGAAGGTCGCTGGTTCAAGATTCAGGTGAGTCAGTTGCATTTATGATAATTTTTTTTAAGATTTATTTTTTGGCCTTTTTGGCTTTATAAGACAGGCCAGTAATGAGACAGGAAGCAAAGTTGGAGAGAGAAGAGGAAATGTCCTCGAGTCGGGATTTGAACTTGGGACGCCCTGACATGCTACTGTACCATTTGTCAGCGCGCTAACCACTAGGCTATTGCACCAACGAGTCAGTTGCACTTCTGTGTGGAGTTTGCATGTTCTCCTAGTGTTCGCGTAGGTTTCCTCTGGGTGCTCCGGTTTCCCCCACAGTCCAAAGACGTGCTATAGGTGAATTGGGTAAGCTAAATTGTCCATAGTGTATGAGTGTGAATGAGAGTGTATGGGTGTTTCCCAGTGATGGGTTGCAGCTGGAAGGGCATCCGCTGCGTAAAACATATGCTGGATAAGTTGGCGGTTCATTCTGCTGTGGCGACCCCAGATTAATAATGAGACTAAGCCAATAAAAAAAATGTATGAGTTATGAGCCGTGTTTCAAGTTGAACGCACTTATTGTTTCAGCTCAAATCACGCATCAAACAAAAATACATTTCAAAGCACTTCACTGGACCTTTGGGTAACCCTTTCCATAGTAATCTTTTGTGTTCATAAGGCTGTTTTTCTCATTTTTCTGTTGTGACTGCAGATTCTGCCAGCCACCCAGGAGCTTCTTAATAAGCTAGATGTAGTGATGCAGCCGAACATCACCTGAGAGCTTTGATATTTTACTATGTCAACTGATACCAGGGCCACAACATTGATCTTATCACCCTCTCATTCTCCTGCAGTCAAAACAGGATGGATTATGAAAAGAATGTAAACAAACAAGCTGAGAGATTTTTTTCTGACATACAGGATGCACATGCACATTCTGAAATCCTGCTTAAAATGTCTTACCCTATAGTGTACAAATGAAAATGTATTAATTTTTTACAGTTACACGACTTAAAGGGGGGTTAGTTCACATAAAAATGAAAATGGTTAAAAATTACTCACCTTCATATCATTCCAAACACCTGGTAGCATTCCTTACCTTCACAATATAAGTTAAGATATTTTAGATTAAATCTTACTCCCTCATCATCATTATAGAGCAGGAGTGTCAAACTGCTCTGCACAGTTTAGTTCCAACCCTGCTTTAACACACTCACCTGTATGTTTCAAACAAGCCTGAAGAACTCAATTAGTTTGATCAGGTGCGTTTAATTAGGGGTAGAACTAAACGGTGCAGAGCTGCGGCCCTCCAGGAACTGAGTTTGACACCTGTGATATAACGAAATGGTTCCTCAAAACAGACCATGTGCCTTCAGTAGTTCACTCAGAATAGTATAAGCTACAAGAAAACATTTGTGTGTACATAAAACAAAAAAAGTTCATATTCAACAGTTTCCTCTCCTCAGTGTCAGTATAGGGCTCTCATTCACAAGCACTATGATGAAAATACCTCAGTTGCCCATCCGTGACCTTTTCTTTAAAACAAAGCAGAGGTGTATTAGAGATTTATGTCAGCAGGCAACCAAGCACATTCATAAAGAACCCAGTGCTTATGTGAATGTGCCCTCTATACTGACACTGAAAAGAAGAAACTGTTCAGTAGCCATTATTTTTGTTTGATGTGCACACAAAAGTATTCTCGTAGCTTGATAATACTCAGATTAAACCACTAAAGGCATATAGTCTGTTTTGAGGATTGTTTTTGGTTGAACTAACCCTCTAAAATATGTGACTGAATTATATTTATTCATGAGTGTTTAGCACTTCTATTTGCAAATTTCTGTAATTAAGTAACAAGCCGTTTTCTTTTCACTCTGTATAATTTAGTTTAATATTCACTCATATAATTTACTTGTTTTTGTTGTCTGGTTGCTTTAATAACACAAATTGTTGTGATGGTCCCCATGTTGGTGATGCAGAAAATGGCATCACAAACCGTAACCACTGAAACTCTGTAGGAGTGGATGATATATTATTAATGTCGCAGATAGAGTTTCACACAAATAAACCACAACATGCCCAGCTGCTGGTCGGTAGGTACAGACATCCTTTTTACTTGCTCTTGCCAAAACCTTTATTCTGTTATTTTATGTCTGCATATATTTAAAGCACATATTTGCTTCTATTTTGAAAATCTAGATCATATGTCTGTTTTCAACTGTCAGAAGTAATCAGCTGTGGTTACTATTAAAATTATCCTTATAGATAAGCCAATTTGAAGATGAGCAACATCAGCCAATTAGAGAAGAGGACAGGCCGTTGCAATCAGGTGATTTCTCCACCAATTCTTTTAAAAATGTATTTCAATATGCTATAACAATGATGGCATGGACCACTTAACACGTTTTTTGAGTATACTATAAAATGCTTTGTAAGGTTGGTTTATTCATAAAGACACATGTTTATGTGTACTGTAAAGCACATGGACTTAACTAAACATTTATACTTTATGAAAAACACACTCACCAGCTACTTTTATAACAGGTCCCCTGGTAGTACTGGGTTTGACCACCACATATTGCCTTACTTCTTTCTACATAGCAATGATTCAACAAGGTGCTAGAAATATTCCTTAGAGATTTTGGTCCATATTGACATGAGAGCATCACACAATTGATCCAGATTCATCACATGTAGACGCATGACGTTAATTTTGGGTTCACTTCAAAATAAAGGTCTAGGAAAATCCTAGAGGATCAACAGTTTCTCCTACATTTCCTTGGACCCAACTATTATGTCACATTCAAAGTCATTTAAAACACCTTTATTCCCCATTCTGATGCTCAGTTTGAACCTCAGTAAACCAAGTAAGCTTGGTTGAACACGACAACATCTCTTAATGGACTGCCACACATTCACTGGCATTATTGGCTGATTAGGCAAATGCAAAAACAGACAGTTATTCAGGTGTACCTAATAAAGTGGCCAATGAGTGTGTTTTGAAAAATCTATTTGGATTTGAAAATGTTTGCAAAATTTGCAACTATACGAGGGAAGAAGCCTGCTTAAACGTATTTTTAAAAGTACTATTTATTTATTTTTTAGGGTTAAACTATCAAATTACTTTAATTTAGGATGGTTGCCAAATATAGTCATGCGAAAAAGTTAGGACACCCTATGAAATTCCAATTTTTTTTTCTTATCGGGACAGAAATAATTATATGAACATTGGTCTTGGGCATCAGGGATCGCCACAGCAGATTGAACCATCAAATACTCTGGCACATGTTTTAGACAGTGGATGCCCTTCCAGCTGCAACCTAGCACTGAGTAGACACACTCCTTCAGTGCTAGAAAGCAAACATTTACTCTCTCATTCATACACACTCGTACACTACAGCCAATTTAGTTTACCCAATTTACCTATAGCGCATGTCTTTGGACTGTGGAAGAAACTGGAGCACCCGCAGGAAATTTATGTGAACATGGGGAGAGAATGCACATAGAAATCCCACACAGAACTACAAACAGAAATGCCTTCTGGCAATGATTTCAATGATTTCACACGTAGCAACAAATCTACAACTGACAAAAGAGCTGATAAAAAAGGAGGAAGGGGGGGGGGGGGAATCAAGGTGTTGCATTAGTCATGAGGTAAGACTGAAATGCTGTGGTAAGAGCTGTGCAAAAAACTCATCCAGAATAATGAGACGGAAAGGGTCATACAGAAAATTACTCCTAGAAGTGGATGTACAGGCATACATGGCTTTTGCATTTTTTCTTTACTTTGGTTAAATAAATAATTACATGGTGTGAGATGTCATGTGATGTTGTTCATCTGAGGTTTTATCTAGCACATTTTAAGACCTACCAAGGGCCTTGTTTTTTCCTGATATGCCATGAAATTCAACAGGGTGTCCTAACATTTTCAATTGAGAATGTGATGAGAAAGGCAATTAAAAAAATAAAACACCACTAACAGTTAACAGGTTAAAATGTTTTTCACTTATGCATGAGGATTATTTATTTATTTATTTTGCTTCGGGCTTAGGTTGCTACAGTGGAATGAACCACCAACTACATGAGGATTATAATTATGAATTTTGGCTTTTGTTTTGCAATGAGGCAAAATAATAATAATTTCAAAGTTTACATTTTTCTGCCTATATATTGGTTATCGACATCCAAATTTAAGGTGAAATTATTAATATCAGTCGAAATGTCAATTTCTGTGCATGCCTAATTAGAATTAAAATGCAACTCATATTGTTCTTTTATAATAACATAAGTCTTTATGTGCCTGTCAGATATACAACTCCCACTGCCTGCAGGTTCCTCCGCTTTGTGCTCCTCATTACTCTGATTCAGGCAGCACAGACGAGCACAGATCTTATCATATGATGGGCCACTATCTGCGCGCAAACATCTTCCCATGTGTGTCTCACACAAACTACACTCTTTTAGTATATAACATGAATATACCAACAACCAAATTCCACACATGTTCCCCTAAAATCTTGTGTGTGTGTCGATTTTCACAGGGCCGCCAGTTGTGTGGTCATCTCTAGTAAAGGACTCATATTCTCGTCATCCGCTATCAGCATTTATTCATGATCCAGAGCACTGGAACGGACACAAAACAGATCACTTAGGTAGGCTTAAAATCTAAATTCACAATGTTTTTTTTTTTTTTGCTAGCACAAATTGTTAGACTTAAAGGGATAGTTCACTCAAAAAATGAATTTACTCATTATGTCCTTACCCTCAAATAGTCCAAAACTTTTTGGAATTTTCTATTTCTATTGAACACAAGAGTAGATATTTTGAAGAATGTTACAAAAACTGGCAACCATTGACATCCATATTAGGAAGTACAAATAAAAGGTAACTTTATTTTGATGGTCCATTTGAGTATTAGTATTAGTAGTTTAACCCTAACCCCATCATAACAGTCTACTTAAAATCTAATGAGAATTAGTTGGCATGTAGATGCAATGTAACTTAAATTCAACAAACGAACCGTCAAAATAAAGTGTGACCAAATAAAATGACAGTCAATGATTATCAGTTTACAACATTTATCAAAATGACTTCTTTTGTGTTCAACAGAACAAAGAAACTAAAACAGGTGTGACAACGAAGCTTGAGTAAATGATGACAGAATTTGAGGTTTTGAGTGAATTATCCCTATAATGAGAACAATTAATCCATTAACGTAAATGAATTAAACTGTGTATTTTGCATATGTTTAATCAAAAATTCATCTCTCAAATTAACATTTAAATTAAGCCACTCGCCTTCAATGGTTGCTTTATATAAAGCCCCGCCCCTACTCAAATTTATATTACACATCAACATACTGAAATAAAGGTCTGCAGCAACTTGCAGTGCACCCATTGAACTATAAATCATGCACTATTCATCATTGCTTTGTTTATATGCGAATAAAAGCTTAAATCAGAATCTGTTCACTAAAAAAACACATATAAAAACTTATTCTTCCTCCTATCTTTCTGCAGTGAAATGGACAGAGCAGAACTTTCTTGACAAGCAACTGCACAAGCTGCTGAAGGAAATGGGGGTCAAGGGAGTGTCCAAATAAGCCCGACATATCTGAAAACCACAGCAAATAAAAAAATCACACCTTCAAACAAGTGTTTTCACAACACCTACAAACGCTTAGCTTTTCACAGTATAAATGCATGGACCTTCTAATTTCACTTCGGTTGCTAATTATCACACTTCTGTTCGTTGTGTATATCACGAGTCAAATGCAGTGACTGAAAGGAACTGTAGACTTTGCAGCACTGGAGCTGATAGAAAATATAAGCTGCTTTTTTCGGTCATGGGTGTTTTTGGCACCTGATAACCTGATAAGTTGCATTAGAAAAATTTAAGATGATGACATTTTATGTGACAAATATAAGCGTGTGTCATAAGTATAAAGCAGGGATGGTGAACCTGGTGAACCACTGAAATCTGACTGCAATATATTCAATTTACATGGCATACAAGTTCATTTTTGGATTTTACATATACAAAATACACTCACCGGCCACTATATTAGGTACACCTGTCCAACTGCTCGTTAAAGCAAATTTCGAATCAGCCAATCACAAGGCAGCAACTCAATGCATTTAGGCTTGTAGACATGGTCAAGACGATCTGCTGCAGTTCAAACCGAGCATTAAGTGACTTTGAAGATGGCATGGTTGTTGGTGCCAGGCGGGCTGGTCTGAGTATTTCATGAACTGCTGATCTCCTGGGATTTTCACGCACAACCATCTCTAAGCTTTACAGAGCTTCTCTGAACGCCCAACACATCGAACCTTGAGGCAGATGGACTACAGTTGCAGAAAACCACAGCAGGTGCCACTCCTGTCAGCTAAGAACATGAAACTGAGGCTACCATTTACACAGACTCACCAAAATTGGACAATAGAAGATTGGAAAATGTTGCCTGGTTTGATGAGTTTCGATTTCTGCTGAGACATTCAGATGGTAGGGTCAGAATTGTTGCTGACCATGTCCATCCCTTTATGAACAGTGTACCCATCTTCTGATGGCTACTTCCAGCAAGATAACACGTCATGTCATAAAGCGCGAATCATCCAAGACTGGTTTCTTGAACATGACAAGGAGTTCACTGTACTCAAATGGCCTCCCTAGTCATCAGATCTCAATCCAATAGAGCACCTTTGGGATGTGGTGGATCGAGAGATTCGCATCATTGATGTGCAGCCGAAAAATCTGCAGCATCTGCCTGATGCTATCATGTCAATATGGACCAAAACCTCTCTAAAAACGAAAATATTTCCAGTAGCTTGTTGAATCTATGCCACAAAGTATTAAGGCAGTTCTGAGGACAAAAGGGGGTCCAACCAGGTACTAGTAACCTAATAAAGTGGCCGGATGCAACCTATATTTTGAAATACTGCAAAAATGGGTGCTTACATATATTGTTTTTCAACCATTGAAAATGCAAATACTGACATATATTTTCAGAAATATTACCTATTATTTTGTGTTCATATATGAAAACACACACACACAAACATACACACACACATACATATATATATATATATATATAATATATATACTATCAAATATATATACTATATATACTATCATATATATATACTATCATTCATTCATTCATCTTCTTTTTGGCTTAGTCCCTTTATTGTTCAGGGGTCACCACAGTGGAATGAACCGCCAACTTATTATTCAGCATATGTTTTACACAGCATTTGCCCTTCCAGCTGAACCCAGCACTGAGAAACACCCATACATTCCCACATTCACTCACACAGAATACAGGCAATTTAGCTTATTCAATTCACCTATAGCGCATGTCTTTGGACTGTGGGGGAAACCCAAGCAGCTGGAGGAAACCCACGCCAACACAGGGAGAACATGAAAACTCCACACAGAAATGCCAACTGACCCAGCCGGGGCTCGAACCAGCGACCTTCTTGCTGTAAGGTGACAGCGCTACCCGATGCGCCATCGTGTCTCCACAAATATACTATATATACACAATATATGTACATACACACAATACGTAATAATAACTTTGTGGTGGCATTCGTGTGTGTTCAAACTCATAGGGGCTGTTTACACCTGGTCACTTCATGTGTTTTTCAGAATGGATAGCAATCGCAACTGCGCGATCAATTAGGTTTCAATTGGGATAAATTGATTTGGGTTGTGTGGTGGTAAGCGGGGCCTTATGTCATAATAAACATATATTTTTCAGATATTTATTTAGGCTCACCTGCACAAATGAGTTGAGCATAAACAACATGAAAGCCCAAACCCATCCTGCCTTTTATCAATAATTCAGAACTTCAAGCTGCTGGTGGTGTAATGGTCTAGGGAAGATTTTTTTTTGGCACATTTTGCACTTTTTGGTACCAACTAAAGGATACACCACGAACACCCCTTTATAACCCCAGTGACCCTTCTGATGCTGGTTACTTCCAGCAGGAGAATACAAAAGTCAAATCTGGATTCTTGAAAGAGAATTGGCCATTACGCAAATGGCGTCCACAGTCACCAGATCTCAATGCAACAGAGAAACCCTGAGGAATCTTTCCAGCATCTTGAAATCAAATCATATATTGTGTTATTCATTTGACCGCATTTGATAAAACATCCCTACATTTCGGAGTTGGAGATTTTAATATTAAGTAAACAATACTCCTTTCCCAGAGCTGGAAAGGCATCCGCTGAGTAAAAACGTGCTGGATAAGTTGGCGGTTCATTCCGCAGTGGCGACCCCGGATTAATAAAGAGACTAAGCCGAAAAGAAAATGAATGAATGAATAAACAATACTTCAAGAGAAGTACTAGTTGCAGCAGTTAGTAATAGTTTTGTTTGCAGTTTGCATTCAGAAATTGAATTTAAACCATGACACTGCTCCTCGCTAATACTATATTGTTTGAAATAGTCATCTATGACTGGCATAACTCATATTCTTACTGGTTTAGTAACTAGTGCAAATGCTAACTGTCTTTCGAGCGCTTGGCAGAGGGGTCTAAAGATAGCTACCATGATGTGCAGAAGTTACAAAGAAATATGTGTCACTATAGGCTACTTCCTGCTCTGTTTTTTTATAACATTTAGCTCATGTAATTTGACATGAATCCCTTATCATTGCTTCTAGGTCATTATGTTAGAGATGATAAGACCACTTTCAATACAAGTGTCTACCAAATATATCCTTATTTTAAATCAGACAAAGTATTTAGAATTATACAGATGGCATTTTTCAGATAATGACAACATTAAAGACGTTTGGCAAGGTGTTGAGGGGAAATTTTCTGCGACTGATGTCTTTTTTTTTTGCTGTAAGATGTGGTATGAATGTAACGTAAAACTGACAGCCTCACCGACGTGGTTTGATCTTAAAAACCACTGAAACTTGCTTTTTCCCCCTCTCCGGTTGTGATGTCTTGATCTTTTCATGTAAAGCTTCCTAAATATTTGATGTCAAATTAGAGGCATTTCGCCCAATTAGGACAACACTAAGCACAAAAATAGTAGTACGGTGCACTCCTTAAAAATACTAATAGATTGTATTGGGGGAAAAGGGGAAAAATGCATGGTTGAAAAGAAAATATGTGGGGATTTGTGTTCGTGATATCAGTACATACTCATATTTCCCCCTTTTCATCTGTTTATCTGCTCATAAACACCGCAACTCGTATAAAAAAATTCACTATCACCACAGATTTTTTCTATCGTGATAGTATTTGAACCACAGGTTGTTTATACCACTGTTTCTGTGGTTTCTACGCTCAGAATCCAGGGCTGATTCTCGTGTTTGACACACACGACAAGCGCTCAAATTCTGAGGTGAAAATTTTAGGTTGTTTTTTTTTTGGCAAATGTTTGCTGAAATATTTCACAATGCTAATAACAGTCTCACAATGTGGCAGTTTGCACTGATTCTTGTCAAGAATTCGATTCATTTTAGTAAATTGTGGTTACATAAGATCTATGCTCCGTTGCATTATTTTTTTCTTCATCTTCCTGCAAACAGACACCTGCGTAACACCTTCAGCGTATGGCACAAACACCTCGGCCTTTCAAATAACACTTTTTTTTGTTCGCTTAATTATTTAATGTACTAGTCAAATTGTTTTTTACTTAAAATACTTCATAGAAAGGAGTTTAATGATATTTAAGACTTTTCAATTTCAGAGGTGTTTGACAAAAACAACTCTCAATACTTTAATAATTCTTGAAATTCATGTCAAATTGGTGACATTTTGTTCAGCAGACTACTTTATCAAGATTTACTGTTGAACATAAAAAATTAAATAAATAAATAAATCACTGGAAATTTATCTAATATGTATTAACATATATCTGCTACATTTAAGGATTTATTTTGTCCCCCCCACAATTATGGAGGACAAAACCTGCAAAACTCTAAATAAATAAATATGCAAATATATAAATAAATGATTAAATAAATTCATAAATTCCTGCATGAATAAAAAACATAAATATGCAAATAAATAAATGTACATAAAAAAATTCTCAAATTCCTGCATAAATAAATATTTAAATTATTAATAGTGCAGGCAGGTAAATAATTAAATAAATTACACAAATGTTGGGGAAATAAGAAAATGCTAAACTGAAAGTTTACCCCCCCCCCCCCCCCCCCCCCCCCCCCATAATGTGACTGGGACGCTGACAAGGGAGGTGAGGATCCAAACGGAGGTTTATTGAACTGAGATGGTCAGGCAAGCAACGGTCAACACAGGGGAAAACAGATATACACAGGAAGAGTCATAGTCAAATAACAGGCAAATGGTCAGTACAGGCAGGCAGCAGACAATGTAAAATAAACAAAGCAAGGTTCAAACACGGAAGGCAAGGCAAAGAAAACGCATCGTAATGTTCACAAACAGTATAACATGACTTAGCCATGAAGTGTGCGTGTGTGCATATAGTCCTTGTAATCAGTCCATAATGATCCTCCGTCTGTGAGTGTGTGCAATCAGCGAAATCTGGAACAGGTGCGTGTGAGGGTGCATGACTGGAACCTGTAATCCGCTTAATGGTGGATTTGTAGTCCGTTAGCGACCTGAGTGTTTACCAGCAATCAGCCAGGATTAGATTGCTGGTGATTTTGAAACAAACGTTTATTCATTTCTTGAATGTAGTTCCGTATTTACTTTTACTCAGGTCAACATAATGAGAATAAATTAATAAACATTTGAGGGGGGGGGGGGGGGGTAAACTTTCAGTTTAGCATTTTCTTACTCCCCCAACATTCGTGTAATTTATTTAATTATTTACCTGCCGGCACTATTAATTATTTAAATATTTATTTATGTCGAAATTTGTGGATTTTTATATACATGTTTATTTTTTTATTTATTATTTTATACAGAAATTTATGGCTTTATTTATATATTTACATATTTATTTATTTATTGTTTTTGCAGATTTTGTCCTTCATACACAATGAAATACCACAGTACTGCACACAACATTCTTTTTACAACAATATTTAAATGACGATAAAACCATATAATTTTTCTTTTTTTCTCTAGTTTCCTTTTGTTGTGTAACTTCAATAATAAATTATTATTTTGCGGTAATAAACAGGATGTCAAGACGCTGATATGCAATATGTCAATGTATAATTAAACATCTGTTAGGTTAACCAACACAAACAAACTGTAAAACATTTATCATTGATACTTTATATATATATTGCTGTGCCTTTTCATAAAAGTGGTGTTCAAATAATAACATCTCTCTCAAAGTAATATATAAATGCCTTTTCGCTGCTTTAAAAAAGTAACACTGATCTTGTTTATTTTTGGTATTGTTGGTCAAGTTATACAGCGCTCTCATGTAGGTTGTATTTTCAACCCACACATATGCGCACATAACTTAACACCTACTTAAGACCCCACAAACACCTTCTCGTTGCGGTCTTGCAATCCGAGGCTGTTTGCATGTTCTGCATGATTGTCAACCCTCCCCCTTTCCCCCTTCACAGAGAAAACTGACCTTTACCAGAGCAGCAAGTTTCACATCTCGTCAACACTTTGAGTTTCTGTTTTGATGCAGAATTAAATGTCGATTGCTCTTAGTTCATTTGGGCTGCTTTATTTGACTATGCATTCTCACTTTTACCTACATGACAAAACTGTTAACCATATATGCACCAAACTGTTTACAACTTTTCCATTTCCTTTTTTAAAGTTACATATGCAGAAGCATCTGATATTAAATGAACACACATTTTACAACACCACTAGAGACAAAAAAGTTGCTATTTTCCAGTACCATTAAACTAGGAACTACTCTCATTTTAGCATAATAATCAAGGAACTTATTATGGCTCTAATGCTATTACAAAAAAGCAGAGTGTTCCTTGTTTTTAACCTTTGTGTGCTGTTGGGAATGTTTTCATCCACTCCTGGGTGATTTTAAGGCTTAATTTGGCCACAACTTTACATGCGTTTCAGCAGATGGAATGATTTTTGGAGACAAATCTTATTTTTACACATATTTTGGGAAAAGGTCTTGAAATCTTTCAAAAACTCAATACCCTTTTGTTTTGTTAGTGGCTATTTTTGCCCCATTGACTTCTATTATAAAGACACTTTTTGATCGCAAAACCATAACACCATAAACTCATGGATTTTTTAATGTGGGTGGTTTTCCATGTTGGGAAGAGGTACAATTTGTTATTTTTGATGTTGATCATCATTTACAGTGCAAAAAAGTTTAGTTTCTGCCTTCTATTTACAGTAGTGTGTGTGTGCGCGCATGTGTCTAAGAGAGACTTTTGCACACTTCAAAAATAAGCACCTCAGCTTTCAGAACATGGTAAACATAGTAAGTGTATTTATGCACGCACCTTATAAGTTGCTGTCTACTCCATATAACTCTATACAAAAGCCAGAAACCTTTTTTGCACATGCCTATCAAAAGGGTTAATAGTGCCAACTGATGATCAACAGTAAAAATTACAAATTTTACCTCTTACCAACAGGAAAAAACCCTAACAAGGAAAAATGTATGATTATATGGTGTCAAGGCTTTGCAATCAAAAAAATGTCTTTATAATGGAAGCAAGTCAATGGGGCAAAAAACACTAGCACAATAAAAGAATAGTTAATTTGAAAAATACACAAGGGTTAAGCAATAGTTAAAAAATGTTTTTGATACCAAAACACGCTATTAGCCATATCTCACATCTCAGTCCAATAATGATAGTGGAAATATCAAAAAGGTACCTGCTGGGTTATGGGAAGGGCCAGACAGAATCTGTGGAGATTTTTTTCTATTTCTGCACAGAATTTTGTAAAAAAAAAAATAATAATAATAAAAAAATCGATAGATTTATGCAGAATGATTTTGGGAGTATCATAACTAAAACTTAATATATGAAAACAAAACTTTTTAACTTTTATTTAATGTTTACAATGCAATTAGATCCACTTTATTTGGTAAACAAAGCAAGTCTCTCATATAATAGATCTACTAAAAGACAGAAAATATGACTTTACAATCTGTATTGTAAATAAATCATATTAACATTTTCATATTAGTTAATAATATTACTGAAATTGATTTAAACACTGAATAAATATAAATTCACACACATTTACAAAAGTAAATAAATAGACTCTATGTTGAGCTAAAAATCTGCAGATTTCTGCCTGTGCAGATTCCGTATGGGCCTAGTTTTGTGCATGTTTATTTTGGGGCTTTCAAATATCAACATCCTTGAAGTGATTTGATTAAAAATTGCATTCCTGTTTCCACCTGTGTGTTCAAATGTATCTTTGGTGACCAATTCGGTCCAGACCTCCCTCTTATTTCATCATGCTTTACATCACTTTCACCGGGGCATTGAATGTGATGCACAAGTACTGAATGAATAAATCAATGTTCAATGAATATTCAATGTGAATGTTTGATCATACTCTCTATGGTTTTGATGCAACGGTTAAAGGTTTAATTAACGACCTTATTCAATAGTTTATTCTCCTCAGTGTCAGTATAGGATGCACATTCACATATTATGCTTGGACATGTCACTTAAAGAGAAAATGAAGCACTCAGTCAAGTTTACATAATTTTGCACAATGGATTCCACTTTAATGAAAATATATTAAACAAACTCGATTAATGTAACCATTTAGTAGAAAACAGCATGTTTTACTATAGCTTTTAGACCTAGGGCTCTGACACCCTGGAATATCGATGTGTCTGACGTCACAGGGTTGGTTCCGTTGCCTCAGCTGAACAGATGCAGTGAAAGTAAAGGACTGAACACAGAGACTGCAAAGCCTAGTTTAACCCAATGCATGAAGTTGTGGACGTGGAGCTGGTGCAAATACAAGCATCAGATGTGTGCCTTATATAAAAATGTAAATATTTATTCTTTTTTTTCCTCTTTTAATTACCAATCATTTGATACGCTTTGGTTTACTCTCTGTATTATGCTGCCTGACTGGGTTTCCACCATGGTTTTAACAAGGTCCGTTGCTGACGTAATGACAAGTTCTTTCACTTGTCACTACTACAGCCCTCACCTCTTTTCGTGTTCTAACCAGGCAGGTTTTTACGTCCTTTATACATGTTGAGAGATCAAGTTGACTGACTTGAAAAGGGAATATGTCTATTGTAATTAAAAGAGAAAAAAAGAAAAATAGAACAAATATATACATTTTTATATTAGACACACATCTGATACTTGTATTTGCACCAGCTCCAGGTCCACAACTTTACACACTGGGTTTAATTAGGCTTTGCAGTCTCCGTGTTCAGTCCTTTACTTCCACTGTATCTGTTCAGCAGAGGGAACGGAACCAACCCCGTGAAGTCAGACACAGTGACATTCCAAAATGGTGGCACCCTTGGTCTAAAAGCTATAGTAAAACATGCCGTTTTCTTCTAAATGGTTACATTAATCAAGTTTATTCAATATATTTTCATTAAAGTGGAATCCAACGTACAAAATAATGTAAACTTGCTTCATTTTCCCTTTAAATCAAGGCATACATGTACAAGACTACATGCAATATACAAATATTGTATACTTGCAAGGGACTAATCTAGGAGCAGCTGTGGATGATCTATTAGCATACTCATACAGTGATGATGAATAGCTTTAAATTTATAGATATATTAAGCATGTTTCTCAATTTTGATTAAAGCATGGTTGTCTTTCTACTGATTAATTTAATCTCTATAACTTTGCTTGTACTTTTGCTCATTTGTCAGTGCATGTGGATTTTTGCATGCATGCGAGCATGTTGTTTGTTTATATGCATCTTTGTGCGAGCGCGTGTGTGTGTGTGTGCGTGTGTGTGTGTGCGTGTGTGTGTGTGTGTGTGTGTGTAGTCTGTGGGTATAAAAGGTTAGTATCAAACAGGATGTGGTCCTCGAACTTTTGTGTTCAGAGCATTGCAAACACTGTGTCAAGCCCAGCGTGGGGCCCAAGTGGCTAATATTGACTCTTATCAAATGCCAAGAAATGTCAAACTTTCATTGCATCTCTAGAAGCAATTAATGCATGCACAAATCAAAACTTCAGACTATCCCAATATTACAGACACCCTAAAAAAGCTCTCTATATATTATGAGTAAAGATTAACAGTCTTGCATCAGATGGCCTTGCATCTCTGAAGCTTTGCCTTGACTCTTTTTTGTGCTTTGTAAACTTTTTAGCAAACATTGTGGTTAATTAGTCACTAATGCAATGAGCAGAGAAAGAAAGAGAGAGAGAGCGAGAGAGAGAGAGAGAGAGAGAGAGAGAGAGAGGACGAGTAGCAGAAAGGAAGAAGTAGAGTGATAGAGAAAGACAGATCCTTCAGACAGAATGAGGTGAAATGGGAGGAGCAGACAGAGAATAAGTGGTAAAGATAGAAGCATGAAGGGTAGGTGGTCAAGTAGACAGATAGACCTCAGCATCAATGCTGCCTATGCAGACTACTGAAGGCAAAGGGTAAGTCTTTTACTTACGGTACTTAAGAACTGCTGGGTCGAGCAATGTCAATCTGTCAATCTGTCAATCTCAAGCCTTTCAGTTCTGAAAACAGCTGACCTGGTTTCACGTAGAAGTGAGGTCATTTCATCTACAGTGACTGTAAAGTGTTTTGAACACTTAAGCCGCAATTAAAAAAGCATTATTCGGTCTGGAGAAAAGAAAGAATTTGGTTAGGTTTTTAAATGATAAGTCAATAGACATACAGTTAAAGACTAAACATTTTGAGGCATTGCTTGATTGGAATATGCATGCTTATTGTGATATGTGCGAAGTGACTTCATACAACAATAATGCTGCTGTTTTAAAGTGTTCGCAAAATGACAAGGTGAGTATAGATAGTTTTGATAGATATGTTTACAGACACCACATTTGGTTTCGGTATATTTTGGTGTCTGATGCAACAATAATTAGACATTTTGATGTGTGAATTTGGTCTCCAAAATACTTTTGAGGTCGCTGCGTGGGTTGACTACTTCAATTCAATTCAATTCAATTCAGTTCAAGTTTATTTGTACAGTGCTTTTCATAATAACTATCGTTCCAACACAGCTTCGCAAAAGGTGCATGGAATTACATTGCAGTCAAAATCCGAATCATTAGTCGTTGGGAACATCTCATTCATTATGAATGGGTGAATTAAGTTTTTTTTTAGGTGGCAAGTATGCATTGGTAAATTAACCATTATTAGTGGCCACTAAAAAAGTAAATGAGTGTGTGGTTAATAGTCATTATGCACTGATAAATTAACTGTTCACTTCGTTCACCCAAAAATGAAAATGTACTCACTATTTACTTGCTCTCAATTAGTTCCAAAGCTTTCGTTTTTTTGTTGAACATAAAAGAAGATATTTAGAAGAATGTAGAAAAACAAATACTATGGTTACCGCTTTCCAACAAATAACTCCTTTTGTGTTCAACAGAACAAAGAAACACAAACAGGTTATGACAAATAAAGAGTGAGCAAACAATGTTTGGGTGAACTATCCCTTTAAGGAGCTCTCAAGTAGCAATAAGTGAAACCGAGAGAACTGAAACAGACGCTTTTGTTACGATCACTCACTCATATCAGTAGTTAATGTTCAAATAAACTGCTATTGGAATTGCTCAGCATTCACTTTTAAAATGTTAAAGTGAAACCGCATGATCATAGATTGCAGTCCCGTCACTGTTTGAAATCTCTCATCCTCTGGCCTGCCAGTATACAATTGAGTCTTTTTACAAGAAGTCATCGTACGGTTTGAGTTGAGGGTTTTTGTTGATGTCTGTGGGTGTCGTTTTTTTAGCGTTAGTGGAAATTGCTTGTATACAGGCTGACCACCCACTCACATAGAGGGCTGCGCTGCTGACAATGGCCCACTCAGCAAAAGAGGCAGCTTGCGTCACATTTGTGCATCTAAAGCACAAACATTTTGCAATGGAATTCAATATGCAATTTTTGGACCGTTTTCTTTAGGCAACATCCTGTCAGGTAAAAAGCCACAGCAATGCCATTTAAAAGTGAAAGTCTTATTTTTAAAAATTAAAGCTCCATTGGCTGGCTGTATATATTAAAACTGTCACCTTTTTTTGTTTTTTTTTAAGTGAAGTATACTTTCAAGGTTTAACAATTCGATTGTGTGTGCAAAAAAAAACACACACAATACACACAAATTTAAAATGTGCCTTTATGCGATACTAAAGATTTTGCCACCATTTCAGTGCATATTGTATAATTTCTCTCCAGTTTTGAGACCTAGAACATTTGTTTTCACTTCCCAGTTCAGCATGACTAAACTTAGCCTCCTTGCCGGGAGCAATATAGTTTGTGCGTGTATTTCTCTATATGTGTCACTTTCAGCCACAGTTAAGAACTACGTTTGTGGTTGCACTCTTAGTCATATCTCCATAGCGACAGTTTGTGACCTCATAGTAGTTTGCCACTAAATTATTAGCAGATTGCTTTATCACATTGTCTGTTTCCCACACCAGATATAATCAGAGATATTGATTTTCAGTCAAAAGATTAATTTGACCACAGTCGGTGCTGCACCGGGTACGAGTGTTAACCTGTAAACCATGCAAAGTGTGTTGAAAATTGATAAAATATTGAGTGTTGCCACTTGTGTGGTATGTAGTGAAGTGTTTGAATACTCAGAATTAAAAATGATCCTCATTTACTCTGCTGTGCATCTCGTTCATGTTAACCAAGGACTGTGTGATTTTTGTTAATTGTGTTAACAGTTCATACAATGAAAGTGAAGAACGGAAGAATTTGAGCAAACAATTCATTATAATTTAGATATATTCTGCATGCAAGAAAATGAAGAGAACTCTTTTGAAGTCCAGAATTATTAGCCCCCTGTGTATTTTTTCCCAATTTCTGTTTAACAGAAAGAAGATTTGTGTAAACACATTTCTAAACATAATTTTAATAACGTTTTTTTAGCTTTGCCATGATGACAGTAAATAAAATTTTTACTAGATATTTTTCAAGACACTAGAATTCAGCTTAAAGTGCAATTTAAAGGCTTAACTAGGTTAATTAGGCAAGTAAGGGTAATTAGGCAAATCATTGTATAGCAGTTGTTTGTTATGTAGACTATCGAAAAAAAATTGCTTAAGGGGGCTAATAATTTTTACCTTAAAATGATTTTTGAAAAAAAAAATTAAACTGCTTTTATTCTAGCCAAAATAAAACAAACATGATTTTTTTCCAAAATATATATATTTTTTTATCAGACATACTGTAAAAAATTCCTTGATCTGTTAAACATCATTTGGGAAATAATTGAAAAAGCAAAAAAAAAAAAACATTTACAGGAGGGCTAATAATATTTCCTTTTGCTTTTCCACCTCCATTCATGTCCATTATTTAAAAACCCCAAATTGTTCTCTTTTCTACCTAATCATTAATAAACTAAGTAAACTGAGATGACATTATTCTACATATCGCATTAACACAGTTCATTAGCCGTTTTAACCATTTTTAAATTTCCAATGGACCTTTAGTGAACGTTTTTCCTTAGCATTAAATGTATTTTTATGATGTAAACAAACCTTTGCTAAATTAAAAGGTTGCATGAATGTTCAAGATTGTTCATTGAACTATCAATGCCAATTTTGTGAAGCAACCTTATGATTCGCAAAACCTGAAATGCATCCCTAATATTAAACAGTAGACCTGTTAGTAAAATAGAAATGATAAATCCAATTATGCTTATATATACACAGTGCTCAGCATAATTGAGTACACCCCATTTTGAAAATGAATATTTTAATCCATTTCTCAGTGAATACAGGCAATGTATTTTGGTGCATTTAAACAAAATAGATTTATTAAACAGAGATGTTTATATTTATATATTTACTATAATATTTTTGTCAACAAATATATTTAAAATAGAAAAATAATACAATTAAATTCAAGTAAAAAAATAAATAAATAGAAATTACAGCCTACAAAATTTCAACCAAAATTTTCAATTTTTTTCTTCTCTTGATTTTTTATCATCAGTTTAAATTTGTATTTAATATTTTTCTATAACATGATTTTGGCTGTACTAGTTTTTGAACCGTTATCGTATTATTTTGTTAGATAAGCTCCAGATTTGGCTTCAGTACGGACTAATGTAATGTATATGCACAAATATAATATTGTATAGCTTCCTATTAAACATATGAATTTAAAAGAGAAATTTGTGAGGGGTGTACTCATATATGCTGAGCACTATATAGTGATATATTTTTGTGATATATCTTTTGTGTTTAAGATCCAAGTAGTGATGAAGGATTACTGGCGTTCCCTTCTGTTCATCTTCATCATACTTTGTGGAACCTGCCAGTCCAGGAACTTGCAAACAGGTACAAAGTCAACTGTTCATTTTATAAAAGTGTTCCTATTTTCTTATTTGATATTTTTACAATCATAAATTAATGTTCCCAGAATTTTGCTCAACATTGGATTTTGGTTGCCAAACCTGATGAATAAATATCAGTATTAGACGTAAATATGACAGTGGTTTATGCTCCCTTTCCAACAGAACCTAAAATCAACAAAATATCAACGTCATTTCACAATTGGCAACTGTCGACCTAAATCTAACGTCTTATGCTGTTGTGTGTCTGCTGGGTCAAGTCAATTTTCTGTAATGTAATGTTTTTTTCCCACTGATTATTTTTACAAGCATAAAATAACTTGCAGATCATTCCGTAGAGGAATTTTATGGGAATATTTAGCAAACCTAAAACAAATGATAACTCCATTTCTGAAAAACAACACAAACTAATTTAAAGGGATTATAAAGTGGAAATCAAGGGGAGCCTTAAGGTGAGTTCACTCCCCCAAAAATTTACATTTACAGTTAATTTACTCGCCCTTAGGCCATTGAAGATCTAGGCAACTTTGTTGTTCTTCAGTAGAACGTTAAATAAGATTTTTAGTTTGATAGGTGTCAAACTCAGTTCCTAGAGGGCCGCAGACCTGCACAGTTTAGTTCCAATCCTAATTAAACACACCTAATAGAACAATTTTAGTCCTTCAGGCTTGTTTGAAACTTACAGGTAAATGTGTTGAAGCAGGGTTGAACTGAACTGTGCAGGGCTGCGGCCCTCCAGAAACTGAGTTTGACACCCCTGGTATAATGCAAGTCAACGGTCACCTGTTTTCGATAAAATATTAAGACACACAAACAGCCCAAATCAATCTCTGTGACTCCATTTAAAGCACTGTAAATGATACAGATGAAACACTTATGAAGCAAAACAATCTGTGTAAAAAAACTGAACATATGCATCAGTGTGCGCTCAGGCATGAGATGACGAAGTATGTACTTTTTTTTTTTTTTTGCCAAACTACATACAGTGTTGTCAAAGACGTGTGAACTGCGATAAATGATGCTTGCATAAATGAACAACTTACAATTGAGGAGGCATTCAGCGATTCAACAAGAGACAGACAAGAAGTTGCTAATCATACAAATGAACTGTGACAAAGAATTAAGTACTAGAGCAGGGGTGCCCAAACTCGATCCTGAAGGGCCCGTGTCCTGCAGATTTTAGCTCCAACCACAATTAGACACACCGGAACCAACTAATCAAAGTTTTAACCAGGTATTCTACAAAGCTTCTGTCAAGTGTATTGAAGCAAGTTCTGCAGGATACTCTGCAGGACATTGGCCCTCCAGGACCGGGTTTGGGCATGTATGTACTATAGAGTATTTCATTATTATTTTTTTAATAAAGAGAAGAGTGTTCCTACAGGTGGTTTGTCATACCCACTCACCTGTGTGAAGCACAATTTATAAATGCATGCCTTTTGTTGCATTTCATTTTAGGCTTTGTGTCTAAAATTGTGAGATGCAATGCTCAGAAATAGTTTGTAAAAAAAGTACAGTGCAGAGTTTGAGGGTATCCGGATACAGCCACTGAGCATCTATAATTAGAAACTTTCTCCACCCACTGATCTGGAACTGGCAGTGATAAGCAATGCTGCGTGTAAAAGCTCTTGACAGCATCTAAAAAACGCGGCGTTTATGTGTGGCACTTTGAAAATATGCAAGTTTGACAGTTACACACAATGCATGTTTACTAGGCATGGGACAATAACGGGTTTCAAGGTTTACTGTAGTTTGGAAAAGTCAAGGTTTTAAAACCGCAAAAAATGATGATATACTTGTTCCTAAGGTATATGTAAAGGTTTTTTAAAGTGTTTTTTCATGTATTGTAAAGAAATCTGTGTTTTTGAAACTAATTAAGACAGCAGAAGTCAATCATTTATTTAAATTATTTAGCCTAACATGATTACTGTTCCAAAATATTATAAATGTTTCCTAAAATGAAATATATTGTGTTGAATGGGGAAAAAAGTAGTTGTTTTTTTACAAAGACATTTGAAAAGAACTTATTTTAGAGCAACAATCACAATACTGGGATACCATGATATTTTTATCCATGGTTATCATACCATCAGAAACTTATGTGTTCTGTGTCAATGTCCTGTAAGATTTCATATTTACTATTCATCTAAACATCAGAAGTGTGGATGGTCTCTGAATGTTTGTTATTAGTACATTGCTCAAATTTGATACTATTGAGGAGACGAAGCACATCTAATTGTTTTTTATTCTCTAACTGTCTTCTGATTTTACCATAAACAGGAGATTTGACCTGTGTGAATGACTACATCACAAACATTTCTTGCGTGTGGTGGAACTGTAATGATTTCTCCAACCAGCGATGTGAGCTTGAGGGGATCTGGGGAGAAAAGTTTGTGATTTTAGTTCACTTCAATTGTTCAATTTTGAACATTCATAAACAAACCATATTGAATTTGAATGTGTCTGTCTGTCTGTGTGTGTGTGTGTGTGTGTGTGTGTGTGTGTGTGTGTGTGTGTGTGTGTGTGTGTGTGTGTGTGTGTAAACCAAGAAGCCAATCAATATCTTTCAGATGTGAGCTGGTGCCACGGAACAATTCTACCAGAAGCTGTTTTTTTATTTCAGGAAAAAGTGTGAGTAGAAATTGATGAGATTTTTCATTAAAATGATCAATATGCATCGTTTCCTTATATTCTCTTTTCTGTCACACAGTACTTCTTTTTCATTAGCAAATTCTGGTTGTCTGTGAGCTGTAATGGATCTCTCATTACCAGCATGCACTATCAGCCAGGCCGACACAGTAAGTGGAAATCATTTTCAATTTTTCTATTGTAAGTTGAATGGTCGAAGGTTAAATGCATGCAAGCTTTTTTTGCCCTTCTGAAAATAATTCTCTCATTCTGTTATTTAGTTACCTAGCTATTTACTATAGACTATTTTCAGCTGCTGCATAATATCATTGCACCTGCAGCCATGGTACGGTAGCAAAGTTCCTTATTTATTATGCTGAAATAAGAGCATAGTACATAGACATATTGGCAAAAAAAAGCAACTTTCCATTTTCTGTCAGTCTTAGTACAAGATTTTAGCACAGAAGAGTCAAGCTTTAAATTCTGTTTTTGAAATTGAGCAAGAGTCAATTAGGGGAGTTGTAAACCGAGCCTGTTTCCAAAAAAGAGTGTTCCTGTAAGTTATTTTGTTGTTACTGCTGTTATCAGTGTAATTTTGCCTAATGCTTGTTAATTACTTATTAAATGACAGTTAAGACGCAACCACCAGATAAGCCTGTTGTAAATGGGAGCAACGTGTCTTGGAGTAATGGCAGTAACTTTCCAAAAAATATTAAGAAGCATGAATTTCAATTGCAGTTTAAAGATGCGCATACAAGCTGGGAGGTAAGCAAGCGTTTGTATTTGATATACATGTTTCATTTAACATTTACCTAATGAACTAGCCATGACAAGTGTAAAACTTAGTCAAACTGTCTTGTGATGATTACATGGCAAGTCGAATAAAACATTAATAGTTTTTTTAACGGATGAAGGATTTAATTGAGATGTATTGCATTGAAATTGTCTTGCAATTGTTGTATGCTGCAACAGATGGCAAAACCCGCCCAACTCTCTCAAGAAAACTACATGGTGCTGAACCATGATTTACTGACTGTAGGAGAAGACTACCAGGCCAGGGTGCGCGTGAAGCCAGTTGAGCCTAAAAATGATGGTCAATTTCGAGGGGAATGGAGTGACTGGAGTCCTGTCGTATCCTGGAGGTCTGAGATTGGAAAGCTACCAGTGAAACCAGGAGAGAATGCAGCCAAATCACCAAGTGTGTTCATTAAAATGATTATATTTTTTTCTCGAATTAAGACTACGCTATGCTATAATAACGGTTTTCTTTTGTTTTTCATCAGAGCCTGATAATATGCCTGTAATTCTGATTAGCGGATTCCACATACTGCTTGGTCTCATTATCATAGCAATAATCATCTATAAAGTAAAGAAAAGCAGCTGGTGAGCATTACATGTGTGTGTCTTGCCCTTGCTTTATTTTTCAACAAAGTAACATTATTATTTAGTACAATGTTTGCTCTTTAAAAAATAAATAGTAAATAGTTATATTTAATATATCAAACAAAAGTCTTAACTAGATATAAATATACAGTATTAACTAGAATTATAACTTAAAAAACATTAACTAACTGAAATAAACTAATTATTCTAATTATATAAATAATAACTAATTAATCTATTGGGCGACGCAGTGGCGCAGTAGGTAGTGCTGTCGCCTCACAGCAAGAAAGTCGCTGGTTCGAGCCTTGGCTGGGTCAGTTGCCGTTTCTGTGTGGAGTTTGCATGTTCTCCCTGGGTTCGCGTGGGTTTCCTCCGGGTGATTCGGTTTCCCCCACAGTCCAAAGACATGCGGTACAGGTGAATTGGGTAGGCTAAATTGTCCGTAGTGTATGAGTGTAAATGAGTGTGCATGGATGTTTCCCAGAGATGGGTTGCGGCTGGAAGGGCATCCGCTGTGTAAAACAAATGCTGGATAAGTTGGAGGTTCATTCCACTGTGGCGACCCCAGATTAATAAAGGGACTAAGCCGAAAATAAAATAAATGAATGAATGAATAATTAATCTATTGTATTTCAGTTATTGCCTAGGAAATTGCACTAATTTCAAACTCTATAAGAAAATAGTCAAAGTATTAAGAATTAAAATACAGATTGAAGGTTAAAGCAGTGCGTTTTAAATATTAGTTTAAATATCTGAGATTTTTACCCATTTTGTGGAAAGTGAAGAGTAGCTTTCTGTGTGTACGGTAGGTATGTGTTAAATATGTAGTGTATTTTTATAGAGCTTTCCCAATAATTGGCTTTACAAAAGATGGTCTGTTTGTTTGTGCCGGTATCAAGCATTCTCATTTTATTGCAGGCCATTAAAACCAATACAACAGGTTCCAGACCCATCCAAATACTTCCAGCCTCTTCATACCATTCATGGTGGAAACTTCCGGGTAAGTTCAAAATGAATTTATTTATTGTATGTGTTGTCACATTTTTTTGAATGATTTGATACTGTTCAAAAATGTGGGGTTGGCATTTAATTAAAGACATCTATTATGCTTAGCAAGGTGATGCTGATTTAAAAGGGACCTATCATGTTCCTTTTTAATAGATGTAAAATAACTCTCTAATGTCCCTTGAGTGTGTATGTGAAGTTTCAGCTCAAAATTCCTGACAAAAAATGTTTTATAACTCTTTGAAACTGCCCCTATAAGGCTTCTAAGCTTCCTAACTGTGCCATTTTAATGACTGTTGCTTTAAATTCAAATGAGATTATGCTGCCAGCCCTCTGTTGAAAAGAGGGCGGAGCTAAAAATCATATGCATTAGCATAGCAGCAGATTCAAAACGTCTGCTTCTCACTTAGGGCTGTTTATGCTAATAATGGAGAGAGCATCACTAATGAGCAGGACTTTCTCCCTCCGATGTACAAAAGAAGAATGTCAATAAAAATCATTCTACAGACTTTTTTATTAAGAGTTTCCACAAAACTGTGTTCAAACATCATATAAAAGTGATTTTTGCATAAATGGTCCCCTTTAAAATACAGTAAAAACAGTAATACTGTGAAATATACACCATTCATGAAACTCTTTTCTTTTTTTAATGTCCTCACATAAACATTTTCCATTCCAACACCATTATTCAAGTCTTCAGTGTCACATGATCCTTCCCAATTCATTTTGATTAGGGCTGTGCTGATTAAAAGGCTGTTGTTTCATATTATGCTCATTTATTTTGCAGTGTCGCAAAATGCATTGTTTATTGTAATATTTTGTCATCATTTGGATGAACGTAATCTTGTGTCAGAACCAGGATGTAGGCAGAAATGTGAACAACAGCATGGTGAGAAAGTTGCAAGCTTGAATGCATAAAGTTCATATTTTTGCATTTAATTCAGAGGCTGTTTCATTAATCCTCGTTTTCTATTTCTACATTCATTAATGAATACATTTTAGAGTATATACTTTAGAATGTAAAAAAAATAAATAAAAAAAAAAGTATTTTTCTCGTGGTCAATAACTGTTAATTGACTGAAGTTAAGGCTGTATTAGGGGCTGATCATACCAAATGTGCTTTTTGCATTGAGAGGCACCTTTTTTGAATGGTTTACTAACGGCCGCGAGCATTTTTGCGCGCTGCTTGTGCACCCTGCGTGCCTCACGTTTTAACCGCCTGCTGCACCTTGCGTTTTTTGCCCTTGCCCGCTGTGAGCTCGCAGTTGAAAAAAAGTCAACTATGAGCAGAAAAAGCACGTTACGTCACACATTTTGTTTTGTGTTTATGATTATGATTAAAGTTGTTGCACGTCCGCTGGTTCCCGCCTTAAAATGAGCAAGTTTGAGCTACTTGTACATTAAGATAGCGTTCAGAAAAAACAAAACACCTGTGAAGAAACTCGACACAGAGGAACATTAAAAACCTCACTGCCAGCTAGTGTTTCTAAAGTGTTATTGCAGAGCAACACAAACAGCACGCAGAAGTATAAAGTATAGTCATGCAAACACTTGTTTGTAGAGCAAGTAGTTTGATCATTTTCTGCAGTTTATTATTCCTAGTAATTTCTTCCAACGGATATAGAGAATAAGGCCAATAATATAAATGTTTTTCTTTTGGACACAGTTTATTTATTTTTGTTAGTTTTCTAAAAAAAATAAAAAAATAAAAAAATAAATAAATAAATAAATAAATAAATAAAAAAATATATATACACACACACACACACACACACACACACACACACACACACACAATACAGTATATATATTAGGGCTGTCAAAATTAGCCTGTTATGGCCGACATGTGTTCAGGGCCGGCGCGTCGATAGAGGCGACCAAACTCGGTCCTGGAGGGCCGGTGTCCTGGCTGAGTTAGCTCTAACTTGCTTCAACACACCTGCAGGAACTTTCCAGTATTTCTAGTGAGAGCTTGATGAGCTGCTTCAGGTGTGTTTGATTAGGGTTGGAGCTAAACTCTCCAGGACACCGGCCCTCCAGGACCGAGTTTGTACACCCCTGCATTAAAGATTGCAAGAAATTGGATGTTAAAACTAAAATGTGCTGAAAAAAATCTTCTCTCCATTAATTAGCACTTGAGGAATATATGAAAAAGATTTAAAGTCTCACATAAGTGCTAAAAATGGACTTCAACTGTATATATGGTTATCAGTACTGTATATAACAAAAATCTCATATCACCCAGTCCCAATTCTGACATACTTACTAACCCTAAACTTTTGAACAATACTGATATTACTTCTGTACAACAGGAATTATTTTGCTTTATGTACCAACACATCAGAGCATGTATAAATGTTTGAAAACCCTACTATTCACACTTCTGTCTTCACTTGACTCGCCCAGGTCTCGACACACCCAGGTTTATGGTTTATTGACATAGCGAGATCTGCATTTCTTGCAAAAACCTCCTACTGTCTTCCTTTCAGCCTGCCAACTTTTTCTTATATTTTAGTGGGAACTGTCATAGATGTAATGATCTTTATACAGTTATACTCTATGATGTTTATACAGTACAGTCAGTAGGCATGGGCCGGTATAAGATTCTGACGGTATGATAATTGTGGATAAAAACATCACGGTTTCACTGTATTGTGATTACTGCTCTAAAATATACTTTTTTATTCCCTGTAAACATGACAGTAAACATGTCAGGCTAAATAATTCAAATCAATCATTAACTTCTGCATTCTTACAGAAGTTCATAATCTTACATTTACCGTAGGGACGGTGTAGCAGGAAATTTTGTTTTAAAACTTTGACTTTTCCAAACCGCGGTATACCTTGATAATGGTTATTGTCCCATGCCTAACAGTCCGTATATTCGACCGGCCTACCTCAAACTTTCCCCCTAACTTTTCTCACAGGAAATACTTTCTACATGTTCAAAATACTTCATATTGTGTGATTTATGAGAATGTTTACCAGTGGGGACCTAAATTCACACATACACACACACGCACTGACCACATGCATTTCCTCTCACCTATCCACAGAAATGGATGGGCGGTCAGAATTCAGTCGGCGTGTTTCTTACGCCTCAATCCAGTGATGACATCTCACCCGTGGAGGTCTCCGATATGTGGGACGTCTCCTTAATGGATCCCGATGCCCAGATGTCCACCACCATGCTAGTTCACGCCGGACAGGTGGACTCTGGAGTGGAGAACAGCGGCACCAGTAAAGCATCGTCCTCCTCAGGTTTCTATAACATGGGCTACTTCTACAGCAAATCTTATACTGGGTCCCTCTACCTAGAATCCTGTCCCGTGTATTTCTCTTACCACCCTGATGAGGGCACAAGCTCCTCTCTCTCATCGTCCAGCTCTTTGTGCCACTCTTTGGGATCCCCAAGTTCCCTGCCGGAGCAACCGATGAGTCCGGATTCAGGATTTGTTATGTCTGATGAGCAGCACTGTGAGGATGATGGAGATGGTGAAGAGATGGGAGGTGCAGAGAGAACCGTGGCAGAAGGAAGGGCACTGGTTTCCTTCATTATGTCGCTGTCCCAGGGTGGTGTTCGGCCGGCTGAGGGTTCCTCTCAAGTGCCTGTCTTCACAGCCTGGTCTGAACTTGCTATTAAGGCGCCCAGCTGTGCTTCTCTCTGTGAGCCAGCAGAGGGCGCTGCGCTCAGACCCTCCTCCATGATCGAGCCCAGCGGCAGCGGATATCTCACCCTGAAGGAGATGCAGAAGTACAGCAATAAATCCATCTGAAGGGAGGTTCACAGGGAGACCGGGGCAAGATAAAAAAAAAATTCAGTTTATATAAGTATGAACTGCCTTTTAAAATGTTTAGGGTTGGTTATATAATAAAAGTCCTTTTTATTTAGTCACCAAGGCTGTATTTTTAAAATCAAAGATACATTAAAACTGTAGAATTGTTAAATATTAATAAATTGTAAAATAGCCTTCAAATATGATTAATTCGTGTAATGCTTTTCAGAAACATTATTTTAAATCTTCAGTCACACGAGCCCTTTGAATAAATGTTTATTACAGGCCCATAGCCAGGTGAGGTTCAGGTGGTTCAAAAGACCCACCCCTCACTGACAAAAATCCAGAATTTGTCCCAAACATAAGCTCATTTGTCCTATTTTAACTGATATGCCATCATAAATTGTGAAAATTACTCATCGAAGAAGGCTTTAAGACCGAGAAACAACTGACATAAGTGGTTATCTTTCACTACTGACCTACTGTGATGTTAAATAGTGAAAACTTTTTACAAGTAACCTTTATTCTAAATCTTGGACCTTATTCTTAAAAGGGAAAAAACACCAATAAAATGCTGTGAAGCATCAAAAGTTAATTTTGAAGCTTATAAAATTAATTTTTAATACTAATTAGGCTATTGTTGTTATCCATGAATTTTCAAATGTACTTTTTACAAGAGAGGCTGGAAAAATCAGAAAGCTCTACATTATTATTATTATTATTATGTTAAAATGTTTTATTATTCGAGTGGACAAATTCTGACAGCAAAGTTGAATGTGCTGGCCAATTTGTTTGCCTAATAAAGGACAATTTACTTTACTTAATTTCCAAAACAAATTACTTAAAGCCTTAACAGATTAAAATTTTCCCCCAATGACATATGATGTGATAATTTGTATTTTAAAAAAGAAAACATAAATGTACTGGTACATTAAAAAGTGTGATTATGATGACCACCTGAAAAGCTAGTCTAGCTAAAAATAGTGATTTAAATGTCACAAAGTATTTAAGCAGTATTTAAACATCATAGTTAAATAGAAAATGAGGCGAATAACTGCAAAACGGTCTACTTTTTGAGAAGTAGTTCACCAGGCTGGCTACAGGCCTGTATTATTATCATTATCAATTAAAAAATGGTTTATCAATATTTGAAAGACAGTGTAGTTTAAAGACTCACATAAAAAAAATCTACAAAACATTCTGACATTTTTTATTCAAAAATAAAGTGCAGTTTACTGAACACAATTGTAGCAACATGCTCCAATAGCTGCACATATTCTGATACTTTAGGGGTAAGCTGTCGCAAAGTGAACCTGACAATTGACAGCATATTATTTCAGTCTAGTTGAACAAACCATAAATATTTAATATAATGGTGCAATATAAATAGGTCA
Organism: Danio tinwini; assembly: GCA_903798205.1. Taxonomy (NCBI): domain Eukaryota; kingdom Metazoa; phylum Chordata; class Actinopteri; order Cypriniformes; family Danionidae; genus Danio; species Danio tinwini. Next base: position 13,246,613 of record CAIGQZ010016425.1, read on the forward strand.
TAACCAGGGCCAAACAGAATCTGCGGACATATTTTGCTATTTCTGCGCAGAATTTTGTAAAAAATCCACAGATTTAATCTAAATGATTTTGGCAGTACTGTAACTAAAAACTTAATATATGAATTAAAAAAATAATAGTTTTTTAACTTTTATTTAATGTTTACAATGTTTATCAATTAAGTGGTTTAAATTGGATTTGCAAAGCAAGTCTCTCATATAATATCTCTACTAAAGGACAGAAAATATTACTTTACAAACTGTATTGTAAAAAAAAATCATATGAACATGTTCATATTAGTCAATAATATTACTAAAATTAATAAAAAAACTAATAAATATAAATTTACACACATTTACACAAGTAGATAAATAGACTCAATGATGGGCTAAAATCTGCAGATTTCTGTGCACACAGATTCAATATGAGCCTACTCATAACGAATCTTGCTCTTTAAAAATTAACATACGTAATCAAAGGTAAAGCAGAGACTTTAAAAAAAAGTGTGGTCTCCTTTCGATCGTTTTATAAATGGATAGGAAAAAAAACATTGGATGTCTTTGGAAAGATGATTGCAATTAAAAATTCTATTTAATAATGTTTTTTTTATTATATACGCACATACGTTAGTCAATTTAAATAAATTTTTTATAGTATTTTATTTTATAATTAATTTTAAATGTAATTTCTGTTTAACAAATGTTGGAGTGGGAAAATACATTCTAAACTGTTATACAAGTTAATATTCTGTTTGGGTTTTGTAATATAATTCAAAATAATAAAAGTAATAAAAAATAAAAGTTGAAAATAAAATAAAATAAATAGATGATAACCTCCTCTAAGGTGATCTCAACTAGCTGTTTTGAACATTTAAAATGTATTGCTCAGACCTAACGTCTATTAACAATACTTTGATGAACAATAATCAGTTTAAATAGTGACTGTGCAATACTAGTTTATGCAAGTAGCTCTTTTAACCCCGGTCTCCCCTAGACATTCAATATGTATTACTGCTATGTAACTGCCAATTATATACTTTACTTTATTCCATTTCAATGAACAATAAACTATCATAATAAGGTCGAAGAGCCACAACAGCTGCATTATAACAGCTCTGAACTGTTACATTCCAGATACTTCTGTACAGAGACATGATAAGCTAGATTTAAAGTTCTGGGTTCAGTACTGAAGCTTTATTTGAATGTCAGTTCCAATGCAATAAGGAGTCAGCTTAAAGACATGTTTTTAAATAGAGGCATTGATATTAGCTGCTTAGACAAAAATGCAAGCTTCACATTTGTGTTTTTGAACCCCTCTTACAGACTTGCATTACTGAACATGTTAAAATGATTGTCTTTGGTGATCGTCAGTTTGCTGAACGCAAAACATATTGTTATACTTTGTGTTGTATTATACATGTTGATTGACAGGAAGCAGTACATCTGTCTAATATCTGTTGTCCAAGTCTGCTTTGCTGATTTAATAATGTTTAATTTGGCAATTTAGCTTGAATTGTAATGCCAAAGAAAATTACATTTGCTAACATTCAATATTTTAGAATCTAAAATATACACTGCCCATCTAAACAAAAATAATAAAGGTCACAAAATCCCTTAATAGTCCAATCTTTATGCTCGCTAGCAAAGTTTTTTTCAGATTAGGCTCACTGATTAGTGGTTTTCTTAAGGCTACACAGCTGTTTAGTCCCAATCCCTTTAGTTTCATTCACAATTGTGCAAGTGTAAAGACTTATTTTCACTTACTTATTAAGTAATAAGCAATAAGTACTTATTAAGTAATTGCCGATCTCAATTATTTAGGATTTTTTTCCCCAACTAAAAATTTCTTCCTTAAAGAGGATGGTTCTCCACTATCCTAGTTTTGCGTTAAACCGTTTTTAATGCAATTAATTTCAGCAATCTCCTTAGATGTTATCTTTGCCAATAGTTTGACCTTTCTGAAACAGAGGAACAGCTTTCTGCAACCACAGGATGTGTCTACTCTCTGCATCAGTTACAGTTAAATAACTTATCAGCTGAAACATAATCACCCATGCAGTAATTATCGAATGGGAGGCTCTTACCTATTTGCCAGGTGTCATTTTTTTTATTTTATTTGGAAAGGGCAGTGTATAATTGGCTCAAACCTAGTGGTGTAAGTCTTCAAATCCAGGTTTTTAATATGGAATGCAAAGCATTTGCTTTATTTTTAGCTGCTATTTACTTGTTTCATGTTTAACATCAATGCATGTGATGAACTTGATAGAAATGCTGCTTTTGAAATGTGAATTTATTTTTTTTCAAGGGATAAATTCAGGGAATCGTTATTGTCTTTATGCCTTAAACCTAAAAGCTGTTCAGGGTAAAAATCACTATTGATGGTAATAATATCTGTACTTTTTATAACAAGGTTTTCAGTGGCATTATTAGGGCAGAACATGCTTTTTATTATTAAAACAAACTGTATTCACTTTTTCATGGATATTATAAAAAGGAAATATGTATTTTTTATATAAAAAAAGAATGCATTTATTTATGGAGGTCTGTTTCAGCCACAGAAATAAATTAAATATTTTTCTTAAATTCTGAATTATATTTTAATTAAATCTGACTTTAAATCTCACTAAATTGTGGAGAAATTCACATTCGAGGTATAAAGTATTGTTGAATATACAGGCAGAACTGAAGAAAAACGTTTTTAAAGATTTATTAGTATTTTTTCTTTGGCAAAAGAAGCTTCCATACTTTGATATTTTATACTTGTTAAAAAAACCTTTTTTCTTTCAAGACTGTTATCCAGTGTATGCTTTTTTATTATTAGAACTGAAATAAAATCCCAAAAACTATCATGCCCCGTATTCATGTTGTTTACCCAATAAGCGTGTGTGTGTGTGTGTGTGTGTGTCTCTCTCTCTCTCTCTCTCTCTCTCTCTCTCTCTCTCTGTGTGAATGGGTGCAGTTATTGCAGGTAGCATGTGGTCTAACATTTATATGTACGAGTCTGTTTCCGTTCTCTGCTGTGGAGTGTGGTTTTTGTAACCAAATTAATGCTTTTCTCCTCTGCCTAGTCTAAAAAATTAACTCAACGAACCAAAATAGAGGAGAAAAAAAAAACCATCTGTAGAATGCTTTTCATTTATGTGGCACAGGTTTTACAATATGTTTGACATTCTGGTCCTCAGCTATGCAGGACCATCTTTAATGAAATTCGGTCTAATTGATATTTTCGTTACCAGAGGGCAGTAGTGTTCTCCATTGTATAATAAAAAAATAAAAGTAGTCGAAAGTAAAATAGTGCTTTTTGTCTTTATCAATTCAAAGAGTACTGAAAAACAAAACTGTTGTGGTTTCCACATAAATACTATACTACACAAGTGATTTAAAAATGATAGATAACATTTAAATTGTTTCTTCAAATCTACGTATAAGGCCTGTCCTGTTTTACACCTGCATTTTGATAGATCTGATCAATCACAAGATGAAGACGCTAAATAGTAAATACAGGTGTAAAAAGGCTCTAAAAGGGTTTCAACATGTCTATTTTTTTACTCTTCTAATGACAGTTAATCACATTCAACTGGATCACTTCATATAATTGAATATAATAGTCAAAATAATGTACTGTAATGTAATTATGCCGTTTTTATTATAGTGTAGCCTCTGCAACTGGACAGTTGATTTAAGACAGCAGCTCCCCCTATTAAACTATTGCACATGAGTTTTTTTTTAATTCTGCATGAATTTCTGAATGGAAAATACTATATTTATTCCTATTATTATTATATCATCTAGAGAAAGTTTTATTTCTTTTAGTTTACCTGAAATGAAAGCAGTTTTTAACTTTTTTAAAATATATACTTTTAAGGTCAATATTGTTAGTCCATTTAAGAATTTTTGTTTTATTATTTTGGCAACAGAACAAACAGTGTTGTCAAATGATCTAACTTGCCTAGTTAACCTAAGCTTTTGAATTACTTTAAGCACTTTAAGATGAATACTAGTATCTTTCAAAAATAAATAAATACTTGCAGTTTATGTGTATGTGATATTTAATCTTATTACCTATTTATTTATTGTATAATTGTGCATGTCTGACATTTCTTCTTTGGTATTTGAATTAAAGTGTTGTTGCTTGTGTATGCATCTATATTACTCCACTCTAGAAAATTTTAGAGATGAAACAAATAAACCAAAAAAAAATGTATAAATATATGTTTATATATTCATTTTCTTTTCAGCTTAGTCCCTATATTAATCTGGGGTATAGCCACAGCGGAATGAACCCCCAACTTATCCAGCATATGTTTTATGCAGCGGATGCCCTTTCAGCTGCAACCCACACACTCTTATTCACACACATACACTATGGACAATTTAGCCTACACAATTCACCTGTACCGTCTTTGGACTTGGTGGGGAAACCGAAGCACCCGGAGGAAACCCACGCGAACGCAGGGAGAACATGCAAACTCCACACAGAAATGCCAACTGACCCAGCCAAGGCTCGAACCAGCGACCTTCTTGCTGTGAGGCGACAGCACTACCTACCGCGCCACAGAGTCAATTTCGGATCCCTCCCATTTTGAGGCCCACTGCAACATAACGTAGAAGTGCAGTCTGCCCGGCAAATTGATTGACAGCTGCGTATTAACATGTCTCCATAGTAACGCGTATAATCATATCAACAGGACCAAGAATGATCTTGCATGATCAAGAATGAGTTTTACAAGTTTAAATTGTTTTTAAAACAGTGCATGTCTGTAATGAATTACAGCGATTTTACTGTCTTTATCACCATAGCTGCATGACAGTACAATTATAAAAGAAGTCGCTTCAATCTCGATTTGTGTACGTTAAATCAGGTTTAGTTTGTACATTAACATAATGGATATCCATACAGCAGTGGATATTAACGTGTATCAGTCATATTTGTCATAGTTTGTAACGACATTGTGTGTGTGACTCATTGTTGCAGAAAGGCTTGAATTAACTCAACAACAGATACATCAAATAATCATCGCGAAAGTTCTTACTGAAGTATTTCTCAAACGTTACATGAGATCTGCTTCCTTTATGTCTGTCACTGTGGTGTTTATCTGACACAGCCGAGGCGGAGATTGAGGCGCACTCTGACAGGCACGTGGGAACGGTGGGCAGGGAGAACTAGCATTAAAGGCACAGGCAAAAAAACAGCTACATTGTGTTCACAGCAGAAAATCCCAATATTCTGAACGGTATAATAAATAATCTGATGGATTTGAGCTGAAACTTTACAGACACATTCTGGACTTATCTTAAACCTTGAAAAGGGGGTAAAATAGGTTTTAACATGGATAAAAACAAAGCAGTACAATAAAGTATTTACATTAAGCATTAGGATCGCTGTACAGTAAAAACAGTACTCTGCTTTACAGAGCTTTATAGTAAAGAGGTTTATGGTAAACAACAGCTTGAATTCTGTGCGTAATACCCATCCTTCTTTTCCACTGAAGAGATCCATATGGTTCAAACTCTTCCATTTATATTCAGATGCTATGGTTGTTACCCCCCAAAATACAAGCTTCGTAAAAAAATCTTTCTCACAGGTCCTGATGTTAATGGCAAATAGTTATGCGTGCAAAACTGCAGAGGAGAATGTTGGACAACAATTGAAAGGAAAATGAGGAAACAGATGGAGAGGAATGAGCACGGGTTGAGCAGAGGACAAAAATCAGCCTTTTGTCAATCAATGGTCAATGACAGACCCTAATTTTCTTTCCATGCGAAGAGAATGAGGTGGTTACTATTACATAAGTAACAGGAATTCATCCAGTGACCCAGACGTGCTAATGTAAAACAGATGACTGTGTATTCAAAGAAGGGGGCGCATTAAATTTAATGTTTACAGAACCTCAAAAGTCCTTCTCTTATTACACAGACGCTGCATTTGTCCATAATCTATAATGCTGTATAAATGCAGTATGGACCATCATGTGTAAGCTCTGACTTCTGTACTCTAACCAGATATAATACACATAAAATGCTTAACACCCACAATGTGCTCAGATGTACAAGGCAATATAAACTATACCAAGTTCCAAAAAAGTTTAAGCCTTTGTTATTATTATTATTATTATTATTATTATTATTATTATTAAAACACTACAATTTTTATTTTCAGAAACTAGTTCTGAAAATCTATTTCTGGTAATCTATATTTATAATGATTATTTTGTACTGAAATATACAGGTATAGTTTATAGTGTAATTGATCATCTCTAGTTTTGTATAATGGGATACACATTATATTTCTATCAACATCATTCATTAATGCCAAGGAGAGAAAGGATAAAGAGAAAAGCCTAAGAAAACATACCTCTCATATTCTGCTGAGGAAAGAGGATAAAAATTAAATGAAGATACACTTAAAACATAAGGTTTTGTTAAAAAAATTATTCACCCATTCACCCAATTAATGTGTGTGTGCATATATATACACACACACACACACACACACACACAAAACAGCAAACTATTAATGTTGTTGTAATTATTTACTCAAATATGCAGTTCCAAATGCAGGTAATCTGGGCAGGCCACTGTTTTTCTTTGCATTATTACATGATGTATGTACACAAGAGCAATCCCGGTGCCAGAGCATGAAAACAAGTGCTAAGGAACTTTAATTATCGTGTTGTAGGGGTGAAACAATTTCTCTATATGTGAAACTTAAATAGTCTTCCATTTAGAGTTCAATATCAGTGTGATCTCTAATTGTCATACTAATACACACTAAACTCATGGAGTACACAGTACATAAAATCTCAATGCTTGTTGAAATGAACAATTTCAAAATAACGTATAACATAAAAATGTGCATGGTTTGGTGATGTGTTAAGATGCTTAATCTCACGATACATTATCCACACTAGTGCAGTGAATTCCAGCAACACAAACAGCAAAATACTGATCTGCACGGACAATCAACACATGTAAAGAGTACAATTTTACGAATAGTTGAACAACTACACATTTCAAACTAGGCATGGGCCGGTGTTACGGTTTAACTGGTGACCGTGTTAACTGGTGTCCCTTTCCAGATGTAAGCTATCCACGTTTGCAGATTGGCAGATTCGTCACTTCTTCACAGCAACAAAACATGCCCCTACCAAATAAAGATTCTTATTACTTGGTGTCAGTGTCATTGTAAGCATTATTATTATTTTAATATCTGTGTAGCAGAACAGTATATAACCAAAATTAATAAAAAAAAATATATAATTTTCATGTCATCAACGGGATTCGAACTCGTGTTAAAAGATTCAGCTCACGTATCATACAACCCATCTAACTGAGCTATTTAGAACCACACATAAAACGGATTTTTTAATAACTTTATCAGTCAAAATATGGTTTGCTGTGGTTGTAAATTCGTGTTAACCTGTTTCTTTCGACTCATGTTAACATGTTGTTTACATGTACTCGCATTAACAAGTTTCTACAAACTCTCCTGCTGATAGAGCATAGCTCTGAATGACAAAATGATGTTTCATCAGTTGGTCAAACCATGTTTTATCATAGTTGTAGACTCATGTGTACCTGTGACTTTGCATGGTGTTAACTCGTGACCCATGCTCACCCATGTAAATAACGATTTTACTAAAAATTAAAAAGAATGACGATATTATTATGCAACATATTATGTCTAATATATCTAATATACATTTAATATATATGTATAATATTATGCAACAGAATATTACTTGAAAATCGCAACATATTATCTTGGTCACACCTGTACCAAGACACAAATATGAACGTGATTTGGCTAATTGCGATAAAACGACAAAAAGCTGCCGTGCATCAATAGTGTAAATCTTTATTTGGTAGGGGCATGTTTTGTTGCTGTGAAGAAGTGACGAATCTGCCAATCTGCAAACGTGGATAGCTTACATACAACACGGTCACCAGTTAAACCGTAACACCGGTATAAGATTCTGACGGTATGATAACTTTGGATAAAAATATCACAGTTTCGCTATATTGTAATTACTGCTTTAAAATATATTCTGTTTAAATGTCTGCGTAAAAAAAAAAACTTTTTCCCTTTTGAACACAATGTAATTTATTTTGAGAAGCATGTCATATTTTGGAGCAGTAAACATGTCAAACTAAATAATTTAAATTAATCATTGACTTCTGTCTTTATTAGTTACAAAAACCCTGATTTCTATACAATTTAAAATGGCGTCTTTGGAGATCTTTTCAGCTGGAGATACTGTTGTCCTAAAAAACTAAAAAAATAAATCAATAAATAAATTAAAATAAAAATTTACACATACCTTAAAAACGGTATAGCAGAAAATGTAGACGGTTTTAAAACCTTGACTTTTCCAAACTGCGGTATAACTTGAAAACGGTTATCATCCCATGTCTATTTCAAACAGAGATGGTACGGTGGCCGAGAGAGCTTAACATGCTGCAATTTAAGAAAGTACATGCAGTTACAATAAACACCAGCAAATTAAGATCCATTTGACAGCACACATGCTGAAATTCTCACAACGCAAATACATTAAAAACCATGCTGCATTTTCTCACAACGTAAACAATTTACAAAAACGCACTGCATTTTCTCTCAAACACTTTCAAATAGCACAGAACACAACAGAAATGTTTCAAGAGGACCCTAAAATGTGACAAACACTTGTTAAACCAAATTCTGTGACACTAGTAGGCGCTGTTCTTACTCTTTGGCTTGCACTCGCTCCCCGCAGGCGTATTGGACATGCAAACAGCGTACATACTCTTACATGAACCCGCTCGGCGCCCACGCACATTGGGCACTAAGCTGTTTGCAGTTGGAGAACATTACATTTTTCTGTGTGAAATAAAAGGGATTTTATAGATAGTTGTATTGAACAGTTCATTCGAGCGCGTTTACGTGAGAGTATGTACCCTGTTTACGTGTCCAATCTGCCTGTGGGAGCGCGTTCAAGCCGAACCATGAGAACAGTGCCTAGGGTCACAGAATACGATAGTCACAAAATTTGGTGTAACCCGGCTATTTAGGTTATGGTTGTTTAGACTAGTAAATACTAAAGACAAGGGATCCAAAATGTAAAAAAAAAAAACTTAAAAAAAAAAAACCTTTCAAGATCACTCACAGTTTTACTGAACAACAGCAGCGACCGTCATGTTTTTGGGTCCACTTAAAACATTTGCGTTGTGTTCTGTTTCTGCAAGTGTTGTGAGAAAATGCAGCACGTTTTCGTAAATTGTTTGCGTTGTGAGAAAATGCAGCATGCTTTATTATATTGCTTGCATTGTGTGAAAATGCAGTAATGTGTATGCGTTGTGAGAATTTGCAGCACAAAAGATAATTTTTTTGTTAATTTGCTGGCGTTTTTGGTAATTGCACGTGTTTTCCTAAATTGCAACACATTAAGCTCTCTCGGCCACTATAAGATGGTGACAAAAAGGACAAACTTGTACAGACCGCAGCTTTAAAAGAATAGTTGAGCATAAAATTTGCTCACCTTTCACTTATTCCAAGATTTTTTCTTATTTTAAAGACAGGCATCCACTGACTTCCATAGTGATTATTTTTCCTACTATGAATATGAATCCTTCCACGTTGTCAAGCTTTCTTAAAAAAATATTCCTTTGTGTTTAACAGAAGAAAGAAACACTTAAAGGTTTATAACCATGAGGGTGAGTAAACAGTGAATTATCATTTTAGGGGAATATCCCTTTAAATATAAATGTCTAAATGAAAACTTAACACAAAAAGGCTGATCAATTACTTTAGCTTAGGGTTAGATCATCAAAACACCATGTTAAGTCCACTATGATAGGAAAACATCTTTATGCCCTATAAAAATTCCAGCAGTAAGTTTTGCTGACTATTTTCCTGAAATTCCTTTGTGTAAGATAAACATAGCTCTCCGAAGACCAACCTCTGGGTTATTCACGTAACAAACCATATAATGCTAACATGAAGAATGTATTGAGTTTCTGTGTGGGTTTATTTGTGTGTGGGCCTATAAATGTTTATGTTTACAAGTCATGCAGAATTTCACATCGTTCACAGACAAATGAAAAAAGAAAGAAAATTCTACTTCGCAACCCAGTCAAAAATCATTCATGGAAACTAAAGGAAATCTTTCTCATGTCGAACTCGATTGTCAGTTCATATTAGAGAAAAGGAAAATAGGAGGAAGAGTACAATAACTAGGAAAGTTCCCTCAGCTGGGAGGCTTAATGTGTGTGTGTGTGCAGATGAACAGGATGGAAGAAAGACACTGAGGGTGAATTAGAAAGCAAGAAAGGGAGGGAGAAAGAGAGAAGGAGGGAGGGAGAAATAAGCTGACCGAAGATTTTTCCCTTTTCTTTTCTCCTACTTCTCAGCTCACTGTCCAAGACTGCAACAGGAAACACATCTACAAGTACTGTAAGTCTTGCTTGCACACACACACACACACACAGCACACACATGCACATATAATAACACCAACAGGAAATTGTGCTTTATAGTTGTTCATTTAGACTTTTTATAATGGAAAATGAGTTTGTGATCAAACTGTGCAGCCTCGTTTAGGTGATCTGTTAGTTACAGTGCTCAGAAAAGTACATCTTGCCAGCACATGGACAGCTGGAGACAAGAGAACATGTGCAAAGCGTTCATGCTCTGCCACGGCTCAGATCCACAGTTGATGATTCACACGCCTGCACTTTTACAGTCCAGTCATTTGGGAAAACAGACTTCGTGTTTGCATGTATTTAATTTACGGCTGCAGGCTATATGATTATAACAAGTGATTCTGACTGGTGTATTGAACATTAAATGTTAGACAAATCTCTTTTGTGAAAGATACAGATGCCGTTATTTGATGCTGGCGTTTTATAAATATGCTCTTTTCATGAATATGCTCATTCGTCTACCATATCGTGCATCCTTTATTATGACGCTCACGTGGCAATTCCACCACTAAAGTATTCATTAATTATGTTTTTACTTATTTTTAGTTATCCACAAATGTGTGTACACTCCAAAAATATATATATATATATATATTTTGCTGTTTGTTCAAACGACAAACTTGAGGGGGGTTTTTTCATTCTTTTAAATTTTTTATGTTCAGTCCACTTAAATTTGTAAAAACTATTTAGTTAATTTAATCGATTTGTGTTGGGACAGCATAAATAAATTGTGTGGAACCCAACATTTCTTACAGTGTGTGTGTGTGTGTGTGTGTGTGTGTGTGTGTGTGTGTGTGTGTATATATATATATATATATATATATATATGCACATATGTATTTAGTTTTGCTTGATAGATATTAAACTTTAAGCAGATTTTTAAAAAGGATTAACAATTTGTTTAATTTTTTTCTGTTTAATGTTTATTTTAAAGTGGATTAAAGGGGTACTTTACCCAAAAATTTTAGTTTTTTTTCAGCATTTACTCACACTCAAGTGGTCATTTTATGAATTTTTTTCTTCTGTTGAACATAATACAATAAATCTTGGATATTGGGGAAAAACAACAGTTGACATCTACAGTACACAAAACAAATCCGTAATTTTTTTTACGTTTTTTTCTGGCAGCTGGGGTGCCGAAAAAAAAAGTAAAATATCGGACGTAAAATTATAGAAATTTCCTTGAATTAAAATTTCCAGTAAATTTCTGTAATTTACCGTCTGTTTTTTTTTTTATCCTAAATGTCTGTAATTTACCGGCTGTTATTTTACATTGTTTTTTCCGGCACCCCAGCTGATTTTTTCTACAGTGTAGGAACAAAAAGAAAAATACTAATAAAGCCAATGGTTGTCCCCCCCAACATTTTTCAAAATATCTTCTTTTTGTGCTAGAATCAGGGTAAATGACAAATTGATTTTTTTTCATTATCCCTTATAATATTCTTTTTTTATCGTTGTCTACCTTAGGTATATTTATGAGAACTTTATATGTTGCTATATATATATATATATACTAAAATCTTTACTTTTAACTACTTGGATGCATCAATTTTCTCATGGGTGTCAATAGGTAAAAGCCAAATGACAGTTTATCAAGCTTTATCAGACCAGTCAACATCATATGTGTCTGCTATGGTGTCTGTGAAAGCTCATTTATTTTCAGACTGAACATGCTACATTTAGGATTGTCTGAAAAGTATGCTGTAATTTGGTGGTTGTCTGTGAATTTGGTGCAGTGTGTACTAAGTCTCAGCAGCATTCTGTTATAATCTGATGTAACAAAGAGCCGACCACAAGATCATAAAATCCTCCAGCTCAATCCAAATTTCAGTACAAAAAAGGCTTTGACGGTACATTCTTCCAGTTGTTGTTCTGATTTTCAAGTGAGATTTACAAAGCTTTATAAAGCTCTTTTATCAAGACTGAGAAAACTGAGATGATCAACATGTGCTTCTGATTCTAGCTTTCAATACGACTTTGCTGAACATGACTTAATGCATTGTGGATTTGAGCTTTCAAATGTGCTACACTAGTTCAAAGGTTCAGGTTCACTTTTTTTTAGAAAATATTACAGTTTAAAATATTTTTTCCTATTTGAATACAATTTAAAGCGAAATGTATTTGTCAAAGCTGAATTTTCAGTCATTATTCTTCAGTTTGTGAGATTTGGAAACAGTTGCTGCTTAATGTTCTTTGAGACCACATATATTTCAGGATTTTTAATGAAAAAAAATTTGATCAACTTAAATGCATCATAGCAGAATAAATGTATATATAAATAAAAAATACAGATCTCAAACCTAAGTAAAACTAAGTGGAAAAAGCCTTTGTTTTTATGTTTGCTGATCAATTGCATGTATTTTACTGACAGGGAATGCAATTGCAAGATGATGTTTTATATCCATTGATTAAAGCTGTGATTTAAGGTCCACTTGCAGTTTTCCTGGCCATGAACAAGAAATGTTTGACCTGCATATAAAACAAGCAGCCAAGTTTTCATTGTTTTGGGATGTTCATCTGAAAAAGATTATAGCATAATCATGGAGCGGCAAAGGTTGATTTAAATAATAGCACAGCAGTCTTCATCTAATTAGTACTATATGATTCTATGGAAACATAACACAGAAACACTGTTTACACTTTTCAAAGACAGTGATGGTTAATATCTATACATTTGGCTGGGAAAGAAGATATTATTTTACCATTGAAGATTAAGATCAGATCTGAATTTGGAAGTGCTTTAAGATATCTGTTCATTCTCAAGAGACATAAATGTCAGATATGAACTGGATTCTGTCGAGTGGAGAGACACATGGACTGAACTATGTTAGTTTAGCTGTAGTCCTGTGTGCTAGTTGGACTCAGACCAACAGAAACATTAATCCGTGTCCTAAGGGGGCCTACATTTGTCAGGCTGCATTCCACTCTTAACATTATCCAGAAACTTTCTATTTTCCATGATTACGCTAATTCAGTCTACCTTAATGATCCCAGTGATAAATACAGAGGTGCTTCACAGTATTACAGTTGCGGAAGAATAACAGTGTGTGGAAAATTATAGTGGGAGTGACTGAAATGCATATGAAATAAACCAATATATTTTAGGTTTCCACAGAAATTCCATAAAGTTATAGGTTTTGCTTAAATAATATTAGTTGTTTCTAGTGAACAGTTCTTAAACGAATAATTGTTTGTAATGTTGCAAATAAAATTCAGTTTAGGCCAGTTCAGTTTATATACTACAATAAATAGGGTTGCGCGGCTAAGCGGTACTTCGGCATCACCGCAAGACTATGGCATGTGGAATGTTGCATGTGGAAAAGTCACTAAAATGCTCACACATTTGTGCTGCCAAATAATCAAGACCACTTTATTTTATTTTAATAGTCTGCATTAAGGCTGTAAAGCTTTGTAGAATTTGTGCCTTGTTTTCTGATGCTTCAAATACACATCTGAATCAATACATTTCTGTTCCTGTGAATATGATTTAGCTACAACGGACAATCTCTTAAGAACAACTCACTAAAGTAAAAATTGGATTTACGTTGGATTCTTACCTGATAAGACTGAAAAAATACAACAGATGAGAAAAAACAAAAATAGCAACAAGAAACACTAATCATTTTTCACTTCATATTTTGTTGAAAAAAATATCTTGTAATGAATTTCGATTTTTTGTCTCTTAATTTTAATGTATTTTTAGAGTGAAATATTTATAATTTAATTATAAGTATTATAGTATTTCTGACAATTTGCTTTATTTCCTAAATTTGAGTAATGAATTAATACAGTATCTTGATACTACTTGGTATCATGACACTTCAGCTGGTGTAGTATCGTGGCCTAAATTTATGGTATCATGACAAGATACTGACCATTTTTCTTCACAGGCCTTCAATGTGCAGTCAGGAGCCATACATGTTTAATTTGTTTAGCCTTTATGTGCTTTTTTTGACTCTTAAAAGTGCCTGTAGCCATTGACCTGCATTTGATGAATCTACTGAAGAGCAAAATGAAAAGAAAAGGCTTACATGTATCACTTTGAACACAAGTCATGATCAAGCAGATCAACTGAAATTAGCAGTGGTTTCACGTAGGCATGATATCAATATGGCCACCGATATATTGTCCCTATCGTATATTATATAGTTTGTACATCATTCGGAACAAAGTGTAAAGTTTTAGGGTTGGGACACACCAAACAAATAGCACCAACGAAACCCAACTTTGTGGTTGCCTCACGTTGGATCATGTCTGGACCAAAAAGCTGCGCAAAAACACACCAAATTGACAAAAGCTGACTGAAATTAGAGCTGCATTCTGCACCAGTGAAAGTGGATGTGTCTTAATGCTCCATGATAGCCAGTTTTCTCTGTGAACTTACAAATCACACAGACAAAACATAAACAAAGCAGCATTTAATACCATTATCACAGCAATTCTTACTCACCACAAAGAGATTTGCTCATGAAAATATGTCTGATAATCTAATAATCTATATCGCTTGCAAATATTTGAGAAATGTAATGAAATTACAGCCAGCCTCTTTGTCATTCTTGACTTGAAATGGTTACTTGCTACGTCACTTAACTAAATCACACTCACGCTCTGATTTGTTGCTGAATAACCAGTCAGAGTGCTCTCTTTAGCCGACGCCGATTCTACATGCTAAATTGGGCCAACAAGCTCTGATGTGAACCTGACAAGAGCCAACATATGGAACCAACTAGCCTGACCAATGGACTGACGAAATTCAACGATCGACTGTCAGCTTGAGGTGTTCTGGCACTTAGCGAAGTTTATTTATGAACAAATTTCAAGAGGATCACATGCTTATGATTGCTCACGGCTGGTAGTCATCTTCGTTTTGAAGAATCCCCCCCTTCTTCCCCTACTCCTCCTCCTTTCCTAGATGGGCGGCATGGTGGCCCAGTGGTTAGCACTGTTGCCCCACAGCAAGAACATAATTAATTATAGTCCCTACCAGGCCAATCGACGTTTCTGTGTGAAGTTCGCCTTCGCCCTGTGCTCCCGAGGGTTTCCCTCGGGTCCCCCAAGTTCTCACCCCAATTTGACCGCTCCTGTGTTTGTCTGAAAGTGTACAGAGACCTCCTCTTCACGCAGGTCACTTACAATTTTGGTGCACACTTCAGAGTGATTGCTGTACATGTAAATAAGTAGATGAAAATAACTGAGCCGTCAGCAGGATGGTAAGGGTCTTTCCTTACTGACTGGGAGGCTGCAGAAGTGATTTGAATTTGACTCAAAGACTGTAACTCCATATTTTCTCAGGTTACACCATGTTTGGGTTCCTCCTGCTTGCCTGTCTGTTTCTGCATCTGGCAGTCTCTGTAGCTCAGCCACCCTGCCGTCGATGCTGTGACCACCTCCCACCACTAGATGACTCTGCATATACAAGAGAAGGCATGCCTGAGGTCCGCACATACATCAATATGACCATTCTCAAAGGTACTTGAAAGTCTTCAAATAGTGTTTCACCACACAACTAAAAGAATCATGCAGCTAATGAATTAACAAGCCTGTCAGTCACAAATAAATCTCTATAGTTTCCAAAATCAAATGTTCAATGATAACATTGCAAAATCAACAGTTAAACTTTTGAAGCCTCCATAGGTGAGATACTATAGCAAGGTACATCTCACTGTAACCAAATATTTAGCCCAATGATCCTTGTTGGATTTCAGTTTTTCCCATTTCCAAATCTATTGCTGCATGCAAGATATTGGATCTGAACTGCAAACTGAGCGTGACTGTAATTCAACAGGGAAATGCAGCTGAATGATATAAATATGTGTTTTCAGCTGCTCTCTTCCTCTCCGTGAGCCTCAGTTAACCTCTTTTGGCTCAGAAATCTCTGCTCCACTGGAGGCCTGCTTGGTGGACAGGAAGTATCAAACCTGGCAGGAAAGGTGCTGATGTGGCGGGAACCATATGAGAGTTGTTCTATGTGTCTGTGCATGCACATGTGTTTGTTATATATACACAGAAATGAAGTCTGCAGGAAATGTGGTATTTGGAAAATTTGAGCTCACAATTAGTGGCAAAATTGTATGTTGACAAAACAGAACAAAAGACAGAAAAGGTAAGCCTAGGTTTTTAACATTTCAGAAGCTGTGATTTGAGGTTCTAGTGAGCATTTTATGAGTTTTAATGTTTATAAGATAACATTTTACAATAAATGTTTAATTCTAAAACATTATTTAATGCATTAATCATTTATAAACATCACATTTTGTATAAATTTGTACAAAAACTTAGGTCTGACCCTCAGTAAATGTAGTTAGTTGTCTGAGCACTAGCCTAATGCGTGATTTATTTAGCTTTCTGCTTTCTGACATGTTGGATTGTTCTCACTTTGAGGTGACAAGGGTGACCGTGGAGAAAGGGGAACTCCTGGGAAGACTGGGATTGAGGGTCCTCAAGGACAACAGGGTTTTGAAGGCCCCAAAGGAGATAAAGGTCAGGCTGGAGCTCCAGGTGATGCTTGCAAGTCCCAGCATTCTGCTTTCTCAGTGGGCCGAAGGAAGTCACTTCACAGCGTCGACCACTTCCAGGCCCTGATCTTTGATACCATCTTCGTGAACACCCCCGAACACTTTGACATGTTTTCCGGCAAGTTCCGTTGCCACATAGCAGGGATCTACTTCTCCAATGTGAACATCCACACGTGGAACTTTAAGGAGACATACCTGCACATCATGCAGAATGACAACGCGAAGGCCATCATTTACGCACAGCCCAGTGACCGCTCCATTATGCAGAGCCAGAGCGTCATGCTGCCTCTGAAGGAGAGCGACGAAGTCTGGGTCCGACTCTTTAAACATGAGCGGGAAAATGCCATCTACAGTGACGATGTGGATATTTATATCACATTTAATGGATACCTCATCAAACCAGATATGGAGTGAGAGCAGAATGGCTGATTATGAACAGGATGTTTGAAAATGAGCAAATTTAAAAGATGAAAAGCATATCATATTAGCTATATTTCTGGAAAAACTAAAACAAATGCAAAGCAGAAAAACCACAGGACTCAACAGCCCCTTTCACGCATGAGGTCATTACTGGTATGGACATAATGTGTGAACAGGACCTTTTTAAAAACACTGGTGAATCACTTCTGACAGTTTTCAGGTAGAAGAATTACATTTCAGCTAAAATGCTAGACAAAGTTTAATATTACCAGTATGAGCACACAGTAAGCTAATCATAAAGCTATTACTGCACAATACTAGTTTGTTTTCGAAGTAAAAAAAATCAGCTAGACGGCCATCTGACCATTGCAACTGCTGGTGTCTGAGAAAAATATAAAAGGTTATATACAACATAGGTTCATTCTGAAAACGTAGCCCTATATACATTTCTGGAGATCGTGAATTATGTAGCCAGAGCTACATATGGCTTCATTTCATCTTTAAAATGAACGCTATGGGGCGGTATGATACCATTCCTTTTCTCGCTTACTAGCTGACCGCTTACCTATGTATAGACCACTTTTCCACAGTTACAAGTTTGTTTGATAGCTCGACATATACGCCGGCGGACTTGAGACGCAGAGCAAAGTCACCCGCGACAACAGGGTTCAAGTCTGATGAAGAACGGTTCCAGAAAGCAAGTAAGACAAAAACAAAGGCTAAAAAATAAAAGAAACAAGTAAATAACAGGGTGAGAACGTGGTGAAAATCAGGCGAGGGCTTTTCTTTTTCTGGATTGCTTTTTAAAACACTATTGGTTGGGTTTAGGGAAGAGGGATCTAATCAGTAAGTCTGTCATTCGACAGTGGCTCTTAGTGAATGCACGTGAGAACAGCAGGCGTTAATGGCACTTGCGAGAGAAATTTGAGATCTGAAAAAGTGTACACAACAGCCTCTGGTGGATTCACAACAACAAAAACTGCAAAAAAAAAAAAAAAAAAAAAACATAGCTCCTGGGATGTATTTTGCTCTCTCCAAAATGTATATAGGGGTATGTAATCAGAATGAGCCTGGGTTGGTTGTATCGGATAGAAAGTGCAATATGAAATTAGAGGGATAGTTCACCCAAAAAGGAATTCTTCCTCACCATTTATTCACTCTCAAGAGTTTTTAAACTCTAATGAAATTTAATCTGCTATTGAACAACAAAAAAAAAAAAAGATATTCTGAAGAATGCTGGGAAAAAAAGAAACCATTGACATCCATAGTAGGAACAAAAATACTATGGAAATCAATGGCTGCTGGTTTCCAATATTATTCATGCTGTGTTTAACAGACGAAAAAATTCAAACCTGTTTGGAACATGAAGATGATGAATAAGTAGATGACAGAATTTTAGTTTTTGGGTGAACTATCACTTTAAAAATAGCTGCATTTCCATTTTCCTTGAATTTATGATAACTAAATCTACAAATTGACCTAATGGAAACGCATAAATGTAATTAATGAGTGATTAATTGAATGATTCTTTCAAAATACAGTACATCTTAAAACAGATTATTTAGGAACAAAACACTGCAGGGTGACTCTGAAACGCACAATATGTTCTGCTTGGTTTTGAAGTTCTTACATTGCTGTAATTGGTTCTTGAAAGCTGATCTCTTATTTGAGCAAAATTACTCAACTATCTCATTAATATAAAAACAAAACATTCTGTGGGGTTCTGCATTATAACAGGTTTAATCATGGATACTTGATCATTTCGGCGTGCAATAAATGTGGCACAGCATTGGTCACAGGTCTGTTACAGTAGTGATAGTAAACAATATTAAAAAAAAAACAGCAATGTTTTTTAGGCCACACAACAGAAGCCCAAATTTCAAAAGTCAACTTGTGAGGTTGTGTGATGCTATCATCATTACGCTTAGGACTGCACAATATACAGTATATCACGACAATAGTATATGCGATAAGTAACTAAATTTGACCAATCAGATGGGGCCTTACAATTTTTTTTCCCCACATACCCAGTAGTTACTGTTCTGTTATTGGCTGGAGTGGCCCAAAGGGGATCCCAGAGCTGAAAATAAACACCAATAGCAGCCAATCAGAGTGAGAATATAGTTTAAAGGTATTTACTCATTCATAGGTTTTTAAAAACTAAATATTTGCACCTCGACAGTTTTGTATTTTGAATAAGATCTGAAAAATATCATTTAACTGTTTATTGTAATACCATTAATTAAATAAATGATTTTTAAACAGTTAATAAAAATTGCATTTTTAAGGGAGCTGTTATAACGTAAGAAATTGTTATCGTAAAATTTTCCAGTATCGTGCAACATTAATTACGATTTAAAAGAAAAAAAAATTACCAAATGTATGCAAAGAAAATATAACAACAATGTTTTGCATTGTGAGAAAGACAATGAAATAAGAAAAATGCTCAATTTTGTGGTACGTCAAAACATAACGTGTGTTGTTTGTTCAAAATACTTGTTTAAAATGAGCTGAAACACAATTGAGTTTTTGGGGGGGGCACAACTTAAGAATTTTATGTTTAAGCAGCTTAAATTTGTAAAAACTAATAAGTTAACTTACTTCATGTTGTCCCAACTCAAAACGATCGTGTGGAACCCAGCATATTTTTTACAGTGTAGTAAGACAGAACTGGTTGTATTAGTAATAAATCGGTTAAACATTACTTTCACTCCTACAGGTCAGATTTGATGTGAAGATTAAAATCAGTGGCAAACCCTTAAGGACCACTGATATAGCCCAGATATTTAGGTCTGTGTTAGGCAGGACCTTTATAAGATCTGTCAGCAGTGTCTGGAAAATAGTAGCTGGTTTATTTTAGTTGTGATAGTCTTGTCAGACAATGTAAATAGCCTATCTGATCAGAAACTGTTGCTAAACCGTTTTTGGCCTTTAGCAGACTACTGGAGCCATAACAAAACAAGTTTATTACTTTGAAGCAAGTAGTTGCTATAGGGCACCCTGAATGGTGTTTAGTGGATTCACCGCTATGTCACCGCGTAAAATTTGGGATCTAAATGCAAGCCTGATTTTGCAAACCTTGTTCAAAGATTTGTGGTTAGAAAAATTACAATAAAAAAAGTAAATTACAATTTTGCATTTACTCCAGTAATAGAAAAGTTAAATTTTCAGTAGCCATTACTTCAGTCTTTAGAACGGGTTCATAAAGCAATTATTTTAATATCCTCACTTGCTGCTCAGAAAACAATTAATTAATCAAATTAGAAATTAGACTGTTAATGTTTCTCTGATGTTGAAAACCTTTGGAACAAAAGTTTATTCACAGTTACTTTTAATTTAGGGTTGCACAATATTGGAAAAAACTGACATAGCAATATTTTGTTTTTCTGCTTTTTATATTGCATGAATACTATTTCACCAGATACCTTAAATAGCTCTATTTGGAAAGAATTCATAAATTTCTACTGATTGGGATCATTCTGGTTTACTATTGGGAAGATAAAAGTGAAATATTTTAGGGCTGTGGGATTTGGGGAAAATATCTAATTGCTAATTTATTTATTTTTTGACAGATATTGCTATTTCGATTTGATTTGCGATTAAATTTTGTAGTCAAGCTTCAGCTCAATAATCAATCATTCATAGCTTCTTACTGCTAAAATGCAGTGAGTGTTAGTTAAAAAAGGAACTGAAAACATATTAACTTTAAGTATTAAAATATTCCGAAATGAAACACTCGTTTTTCTCTACAGTAAACCGTAAACACAAATAAAATGACCTTATCTTTCTGTAAACAAGTTGAACTCAAATTAGGGAGATAGTGTAGCTTATTATAAAAACAAAAAAAAATATTAATAACTATAAAAATACAGAACACTCTGCAAACTAACACGGCTGAAACAACGCTGAAATTGTACTTTGATGTTGCTTACTACTAGATTGAGTGTCACTGCTTTCAGTTGACCTTTTAGCAAGACACTCATCACTCAATTGTGCTCACTCAATTGCTTGTATTAAATTAATACAAATATATTTCATATGGCAGCCCTTGCGATTGCGTTTTGAACTTCGATTGTGATTTGATTAAATCGCACAGCCCTGTTTTACACCACAGAATTCAGGTGCAGAAATTTATTAATTAAATGTAAAATAACACCATATAGTCTTCATTGTATAAATAATTCAATTCAAATAATTCATGTGCCTGAATACTTTCAAATCTCCTGCCTGAATGCTTACACAGTCACTGGCCTTAAAAACGCATGCAAAATGATCAACTTTTACTCCATTATGGTTAAACTCTTCAGTGAATGCAAAAATCGTCTGTGTTCTGAACTGTGGCTTCTGGTAAGCTATAATTCTAACATATAAACTCAATATTGCACACCCTGCGATATGACTATTGCAAATGTGCACATTTGGATGCTGAAACGATATATTGTTCAGCCCTATTTTGATTCATTATTGCATCCTTGCAAAATATAAATATGATTCTTTTTAAATCATATCAACAACAAAATTTTGAACAGAGTCATTTTTTTATAAAAATTTTTTTTTTTATCAATATCAGCCATCAGTCTGTTTTAAATTGGTGGTGAACTGCATGTGGAGGAAATCTGCTTAGTGTGTGTTTGTGTGTGTCTGGCTCTGTTTATTGTAGGGATGGGTTTTTTTTTTTTGTTGATGTTCAAACAAGATGTATGTGGCTTTCCGTTTTCAGTAGCAACAATCCACTTTAGAGTGACTCGTATGATTGAAACGTTGAGGAGATTTAGATTAAATATTTGAAACCACAAGCCACCAACTCTAAATTTAAAAAGTCTTCAATACAATGCTGGATGCTTCAGTCTGGAAAATAAAGTCTCTATCTCATGAATGAAGAGATAAGATAAAAATAAAGACGTGCTGCTGAAAAAAAATGGTGCTGAGAAAATAATAACAAAAGAAATGGTGCTGAGAATAAAGATCAAATAAATATGGTGCTGATAAAATAATAATGCACTGGTAAAAGCAGTCAGGCGCTAGAAGTGATTTGTATTTTAAATATACTTGACTAAGGTTTTGGTGTGTGTATATAAACAACTCAGTGGTGCTTTATGTTAAAATG
Organism: Danio tinwini; assembly: GCA_903798205.1. Taxonomy (NCBI): domain Eukaryota; kingdom Metazoa; phylum Chordata; class Actinopteri; order Cypriniformes; family Danionidae; genus Danio; species Danio tinwini. The sequence continues at coordinate 13,269,113 of CAIGQZ010016425.1, forward strand.
CTGTTTGTATGGATGTCTAGCCATTTTTGTTGATTTTAAATACTGCAATAAAGGTTTAACTACACTGATGTTAACTTGGATAAGTGATTAATAGTTTTCTTTTAAAATCTGTCCATGCACAAGGGCAAACATTATGAATAATAATAAAAAAATATCTTTTTACCCCTTAGTTTGAATGAACGCATTCTTTTTTCTATTTATGCACAAAGACATTCTAAACATGACATCATGACAGTATTCGAAAGAATATGTCATATACTGTGAGATCTGTTTGATTACAGTGACTGTTAAACGGATCCTATTTTAGTCTATTTTACAAGATCTAAGATAAGTCTTAGGTGTCTCCAGAATGTGTCTGTAAAGTTTCAGCTCAAAACACCCATCAGATCATTTATTATACCCTGCTGAATACGTCAGTTTTGGGGTTACAGGATGATGTAGCTGTTTTTGTAGCCTGTGCCTTTAAATGCATAAGCGGATTCTTTATGCCCACCGTTCCTAGGTGCTTGTTCATTCCTCCTGCTGTGTTGCATCAGATAAACAGCAGTCAGTGACAGAGACCGATGCAAATGAAGCAGAGATTCAGTTTTTGGTCAAAATACCAAGCAAGGTTCTTTGATGTATTTGTTGTGGAATTTATTCAATCTTTTCTGCAATGATTAATCATACATAAATGCCCTTACAAAGTTTGCAACACACACACACACACACACACACACACACACGTTTATCTTTGCACTGTTTTTATCTGTATACTTGCAGAAAATGTGATAGGATACAAGTTAATATAGACTGCTGGACATCCGTTATAGAGAAAGAAAGAGTTCTTATGTGCCCTTTACATTCCTCCATCCGAATCTCTATATTATAATGAAAACATCTTTGAGACCATCCAGACTCAAATAATCCACTTCCAGGCTCAGGCAAGTGTGTGCTGCTGTGTAGAGATCTCAATGCCAGAACAGGGCCCTTTACTAACTGTACCACAGACAGTGGAAATAAATACATATTTGGACAGAGTTATCAACAAAACAGTGTAAATGTCTCTAGGAATAACTCTGATGCTCAAATAAATAAGAACAGAAAGCTCCTACTTGAGCTTTGTTGAAGCCGCTGTCTGTATCTGGTCAATGGCAGGGTGAGAGAAGACTCTCTGTGCAGATACACCTACAGCTAATTTCTCTGTTAAACCACTAACACCTCTATCAGATAACAGCCAAATTACACTTTAAAAAGGAACAAGAATATGAATATATTTTTACAATCCAGTAAATTGTATAACATTAAAAATAAGTACAAGACAGCTCTGAAAAATACAGGAAGGCAATTAAAGACCCCCAAATAGGTTTACTTTTGGATAAAGTTATAGAAAATAGTTATCCTGATAATGGACATGGTGTTAATCTAGCTATAGAAAACATATATGACATATTTGATTATTTGGCAACAATATCTAATATTAAATCTACTAAGAAACAAGAGAATGCAAAATGGTATGGCTTTGATTGTAAAACACTAAAGGAAAAAACTTAAAACAACTAGCAAATCAAAAACACAGACAACCAGAAAATACAGATTTACGTCTTCAGTACTGCGAGTAGCTTAAAAAATATAAAAACACAATCAGAAAAAAAAGAAAGAAGAGTACACCCAAAAACAATCGAAGAATCTTTAAACAATTTCTGGGCCAACTGGAATAAAAACAAAAAGAAATGTGAACAGCTAATAATACAAAATGGAGACACCTGGAAAAAACAATTTGAAAAATTGTTTAGTACAATAAACATGAGTACAGAACAATCGCATATATATAATAAATTAACCCATACAGAACAAATATTTAGCAAATACCAAAATTCGTTAGACTATCCAATCACAGAAAAAGAGCTAACAGATAAAATACAAGTCCTACCAACAAAAAAAGGCAAGTGGTCCAGACGGTATTCTTAATGGAATGATTGAAAACATAAATCACAAATTCCAATTGGCTATAATGAAACTGTTCAATTTGGTTCTGAGTGTTGGTCAGTTTCCTGATATATGGAATAAAGGATTAATAACACCCATATCCAAAAGTGCAGACAAATCAGACCCTAACAATTACAGAGGCATCTGTGTGAGCAGTAATCTAGGGAAGCTGTTCTGCTGCATCACCAACACCAGACTCTAGGCTTCCTTACAGAGCACAATGTCCTCAGCAAAAGTCAGATTGGGTTTCTGCCAAATTACAGAACATCAGACCATATCTTCACCCTTCAGACTCTGATAGACAAATACGTCAATCAAAACAAAAACAAAATATTTGCTTGCTTTGTAGATTTTCAGAAAGCATTTGATTCAATTTGGCACGAAGGTCTGCTGTCTAAACTTCTAGAATCAGGTATTGGCAGTAAAACATACAACATTATAAAAACAATGTATTCGAACAATCAGTGCTTAATTAAAATCGGAAATAAGCAAACAGAATTCTTCACTCAGGGGCGGGGTGTGAGACAGGGCTGTCCACTGTCACCAACCCTCTTCAATATTTACATCAATCAATTGGTAATGCTCCTAGAGCAAGCAGATATGCCGGGTCTCACACTATACGACTCCAGTGTAAAGTTCCTGCTGTTTGCAGATGATCTGGTGCTGCTGTCACCAACAGAAGAGGGTCTACAGCAGCAGCTGGATATCCTGCACAGCTTCTGTCAGACCTAGGCCCTGACCATTAACCCAAAGAAAACCAAAATAATATTCCAGAAAAAACACAGACGTCAGGGAAAGAAACACGGTTTCAACCTTGGTATGACAAAAACTGAACCTGCCACAAGCTACACATACCTTGGATTAAAAATAAGTGCTAAATGAAAAGTAAATTTGGCTGTGAATGCACTGAAAGAGAAAGCGAGAAGGGCCTTTTACGCCATTAAAGAAAAAAAATCAACACAATAGAAATTCCAGTTCAAATCTACAGTGCAGTACGGGAGTGAAGTGTGGGGTCCTCTCCTCAGTCATGAGTTTGATAAGTGGGATAAAAAGCCAATTGAAAGCCTACATGCAGAGTTCTGTAGGAGCAGCCTCAGGGTACAGAGAAACACACCCAGCAATGCATGCTGGGCAGAATTAGGCCAGTATCCTGTGGCGATGCCAGGTTTACCAACCACAGACAGACCGGCCACCTTCTGAGTCCATATATGTAAATTCCCCAATTATGAAAAAATATAAAAATGGATCAATAGAGGGACCCAGGGGAGAAGTGTGGAGGTGTTCTGTAGTTGGTTGTGTTGTTGGTTGGAGGAAGAAGAAGATGGTCTGAGAGGAAGTGAAGGCAGAGCGAGTGTTTTAGAGACGCAACTTACCAGAATAGCGGAGTGTCCTGATAAAGAAAGGTGATCGAAGTGTTCTTTTTTGCAACTGTACTAATATGCACTAGAAGTTATTTTGCTGGATCGGTTACGGAGGCATGCCAACTCGTATCTCTAAACGCCGACCACTGTAACTTCTGCAGAGTTGTAAATAGAAAATCCTGGGTTATCTGGATGTTTTCTCAGTGAGTAAGAGTCTTTCAAATCTAAGTTCAAGTCTAAAGTTCTCACACCAAAACATCGTATCCTCCGGAGGCCAAGTCGGTTTATGAGAGCTGAAACTTTTGTACTACCTAAACTAGTTCCCACGGACTCCACAGACACTCGCACAACACACAACATTCCCCTTGTGTGAGTATACATAATGATTTGCCCTCTTTGTTTTTTTATATTTCATATAATACAATTGGGGTAAATTTGTTTTCCTTGTTGGCGCTCATTCATTTTTGATTGTTTTTTGCTTTTGATATGTACTGATGTCAAATCGGGAAACTGCCCTTTTACGAAAGTGGTTGCTACAGATTATTTTGGTTGTGTTTTCTTTTTTGTAACTAAAATGAAATAATACTGGGCTTTATGTCTTTGCTGTTGTAAGAGGTTGATTGAATATTATATCTAATGGTGCATACACACCAGACGCAGATAAAGCATTCATGTTTTAAGTTTTTAGGGGTATGGTATGATGAGAGGCTCAGTTTTAAAGTACACATTGAGAAAATTGTGGATAAATGCAGGAAAGCACAGAATGTAATGAGATGTTTGCTGGGTAAAGACTGGGGAGCTGAAAGGGTGGCAATGAAAAAAAATGTATAATGTTTTAATAAGATCAGTACTGGATTATGGGTGCATAGTATTTCAATCTACCAATGCAAATATGTTAAGGGAACTAGATAAAATTCAGTATAAGGCATTACGATTAATAACAGGGGCTATAAGGTCTACCCCTACAGCAGCTCTTCAGATTGAAACTGGGGAATTGCCATTAGAACTTAGAAGGGTTTAATTGACAATAAATTATTGGGTCAATATACAGGGACATAACTTTGATCATCCAGTTAAGGAAGTGTTAAAACCATGTTGGGAAAAAGAAAAGTCTGAAATCAAAAGTTTTGGGTGATTATTAAACCACACTGGTTGAGTGATTATTAAACCACACTGAACTGAGCTAAAATAAACTGAACTTAAACACTGAAAACTGAACTGACACTGTTTCAATTCACTATAAACTTCCATGTGAAGCTGCTTTGACACAATCTACATTGTATAAGCGCTATACAAATAAAGATGAATTGAATTGAATATATTGAAAGTGGCGGAAGAAATGGAACTAAACAAGATGTTCATTAGTCCAACAGTACCATGGTCAATTACTCCTGAATGGTTACTACCAAAACCTATTGTTGATACGACACTGGTGAAGAGAAGAGATAAAAGTGCAGAGGGCAACTTTAATATTCAAATGGTGCAAGCATATCTTAAAGACAAATATTTTAATCATGTTTTAATATTTACAGATGCATCTAAAGATAGAGAAAACAGGGTGGGTGTAGCATATACAGTAATAGATTTTAAAATAAAAGTAATTAAAAGAATCTCAGATGATCTGTCAGTTTATACTGGAGAAATTGTGGCTATACTAATGGCCCTTCAATGGGTTGAGGAAAACAGACAACCCGCATTATTACTTTCCTCCAAATAAGTCTAAAATATGGCTGGCTTTATTGGCAATCTTCTTGCAAACCTGCAGATGAGGTTGGAAAAACTCACCATGTTGGCCATGTCTTCTGGATATGGCTGAAGATAATGTTCATCAGATGCATAGGTTCAAGAAGAACAGTATTATGCCTAGTAAAGCCTAATTATTATGTCAATGCCTAATTTAAAAGTAAATAAATCCCTTACCTCAACATTTGGAGGTGAGGTGCTCAGGTGTGGACTGACTCTGTCCTCTTGAGCTATGTGGTCATCACTGTGAAAGCCAAAGCCTGAACAACAAGTAGTAGTTTTTGGGAAAAAAAAATATACAAGTATTTCAACAAAAACATGCCACAAGCCTGCTGGAGCATAATAAAGAAGGGAGGTTAAGAAAAAAATAAATAAATCCAAGCATGTTAACGCTGGGTTTTCCATTTCAGAATGGGAGGTCTGTCAAATGATTTACCCTAATTAATGTAATTAAATTTATTGCATTACTTAAAGGCCACTGCAACATTATTTCCATTAAATAACAACAATAAAAATTACTCTCATCTCAACATCTGCAGTGTGTGATCCTGATCCATCTGACACCTTTAAAAAACATCTTGCAGTAAGACTGGTCATACATTCTTTTAATACAATATAATTCATTATTATATATGTTTAATTATCAAACGTTTACTTAAAGACCATTGCAACATTATAATAACTCTCTCACCTCATCATCTGCTGTGTGTGATCCTGAACCTTCTGTCACCTTAAAAAAAAACATCTGCAGGTAAGACTGGATATACATTTTTAATACAATATTACTTATATTTAATATAACAATTGTATTTAATACCATTATAATATAATTATAATGAACTGACTTACATCCAAGTGTCCTCTTTTCAGTCTTCCATGGGGAAATTTAACTGTCACCCACCGTCTTTGCTACAAGTACAAACAACTAGTTTACTGACCATGATGAGTGTTGTGACAACAAGCCCCGCCCATTTAACGGAAAGATTCGATTGGCCGATTTCGGATCATTAATCAGAGATCTGAAAGTTGAAATCGAAAAAGCCCCGGTTCGAGCACCGACTGGGATAGTTGGCATTTCTGTGTAGAGTTTGCATGTTCTCCCCATGTTCACGTGGGTTTCCTCTAGGAGCTCCTGTTTCCCCCACAGCACCTGTGTCCAAACTTAAGACATGCGGTATAGGTGAATTGAATTAGCTAAATTGGGCGTATTGTATGCGTGTGAACGAGTGTATGGGTGTTTCCCAGTGTTGGGTTGCAGCTGGAAGGGCATCTGCTGCATAAAACACATGCTGGATAAGTTGGCAGTTCATTCCACTGTGGCGACTCCAGATTAATAAATGGACTAAGCCGAAAAGAAAATGAATGAATGTTATAACAATATTTTTTGGCCTTCACTAAGAAATAAAACATTTAAATGGTTCTAAAATATCTAAAAATCATCATGATTATTAATAATATTACATATGTTTTTTTTGGAGTAAACTTCCTTGAATCCAGGTTTATTGACGTGCACAGAGAAAATGAACACTGCTAATCTCACACCCTCTAGTGGTGAATGAAATAGCTCATAGCATTATAATTACAATACCAGAGATTAATAATAAATAATCATATTGTAATGGATGCTTACAGAAAACATGACTTGCAAAGAAGAAGAAGTCTGACTTTATTTTCCTCAATAAATACATAATTCTAAAAACAATTCGCTTTCTACATGAATCATATGTAAAAGCAATGATTTTTCAGAAGAATTTCTCCTCTGAAAAATATTAAAGTAAAATAAACCACATTCCTTTGAAACCCCATAAACAGAAAAATAGCAGTCTCATTACATTCGTCTCATAAAAATTCAAATATCATTAATTGCATAGCAATCATTAAAGCATAAAAACAATCATAATAGAGCAAAACTCAGTGTCTAAGACGAAGTTCTGGGGAAAAATATATAATATAAAACTGTTGTATTTGATGAGCTGGTACAGTCAAGCATCTAACCTACTGATCATCATCATCATCATCATCATCATCATCATTCTGTTATTCTGGCTTCTAACTTCTCTAAAGGAGTTATGCAATAGTGCAATATTCAGCACATTGGCCCTGCAAGAACATATCCCTCACATGACATGTAAACAATTGATTTCTCTGTAGTAATATAGAAACCACATGGCAAAGCCTAAAACGAACAGTTCAGCAACGACAAATCTATAATCATACATGATACAAAAGGATTTATTTCAAAGAAAAATATGCACATAACTAATTGTAAACTAAAGAGTTTATGTACAGACTTGAGAAATACAACTCTGTGCTTAGTAAACGTCAGGAAACCACTCTGTGATTCTCATAACCAGGCAGGTTACAAGGTTCATGTCTGTCACATAAGATAGGGAAAAGACAAAGCAGCTGAGATTTGATTTAGTCTCTCTAGTCCTGTGAGGGTCTCGAATGAACAGACACACTGTTGCCCTCTGATCCCACAGACAGAAACCACCCACCCAACGACTGAGCAACTAGAGCTGGTCACAATCCAGTATAAACCTTGTGTTTATTGTTTCTGGCATGTTATATGTTAGGAAACAATTCCTTTCTCAGGCTTTTAATTGAAAAAAAGGCTTTGTTTTTACACATGAACTGACCCGAACACCATTGAGTTGTTTAACCTTCATCCTGCCTTCTCGATTCTAAAGTGCCTGTCACAGGTCAAAAGGACTAGAAAGACTTAATGGGGTATATGCACACAGACTTTTAATTTCAGTCAGCCAGCCCCATGGCTTCCGGTGAATTGTCTTCCCATACAAACATTTAAGAGTTTATTTTCACTGCCTGACTGAGATACGATATTAAGTGGTATCAGACCCGACAAGAAGCACTGCATTAGATTATATTTTTCTGCACCATGTCTTTAAAATACGGAAATTAATTTTACCTCAGTATTTTCAATGGAGTTTCTGTACTAGCCTGCTGCTAATGACAGCACATGCGTTTAAACAACCAAATGGATGCTTAAGTCTATTTAACTGATTATATTTTAAATTACATTACAACATCGATGTTGTAAAAGGAAGTTCATGAAATAGATAGTTATAAACCTTTCATCTGAAGTTTACCAAAAGCTTGAAAACACTAGCTGTGCATAATATAGGCCATTTTCTATTGCATACATATACAATTTTGTTGGAGATGTTTTTACATTGAAACATCTGATATTTGTTTATATGTAGAAAAAAAAGATTTTTTTATCGTGAACATTCAAATGTATTATGTAAAGAAAATGAATCACTTAAACTTGCACTTCAAAGAGTCTTCCGCTAGAGGGGGCTACTGAACAGAACACATTATCTGTAGAACAAATAAACATGTATGTACAAATTTAAAGCGAACCAAAGTTTAAAATAAGTATGCTTTCTGCTTATTTGTACGACAGATAATCTATATAGAATATATAAAAACAGTAGTTTTTAGGACAAGAAGTCTGTTTTAGGATCACCTTGGTGAAAGGTTTTGATCCACTTCAAATGTTGACTGTATGAACACATTTTTTCTCTGGCCACAATGACCAGACTTATCAAGATGAGGGTTAAATATCTTTTATTTAATGAAAAGGAAAGTGCCAAAGATCACCAAAGTCATGGGTTTGATCACCAGAGTATGAACTACTTAAAAAAATAAAAAATAAAAAAAAAAGTATACAACAAGTCTAAATGTAACTTGATTGGATTACAGCACCCACTACATATTTAACTTATTCACAATTTTAACAATATACTTGTAATTTATCAGCAAGCTTAAAATATGGCATATTCATACTCAACAATTCACTTAACATTGAAGGCTTAAAAGCCGTTTTAAGTGTCCTACTTTTTACTACTTCCTATTTATATATTTGACTATGAATGTATGTTATCTTATAACTTCTTTCCTGTTGCCGCTAACTTTGCTGACACACAGTCAGGCTCTTGCAAACTTCCTGACTATAGAGTTCCGGTTTCAAAGCTCATCTACAAGACCCACATTAGAGATCCTGATGTCTGAAAGCCTAACATATCTGCATTCAAGCACACAGAGCATGACGGACCCTGTGAAAGCCTTGAAACACGAGCGCCATCAGTATAGATCTTACATCTTTACATGCTGTGACAAGCCATCATAGTTCAGCGGACTGTGAAAGTGGCATTACAGGTGCAGTATTGTGCTTTATGGGGTTAAAAAAAAACATTCAGATATGAGCAATATTTAATTACGTTTGTCTTATGTTTATCATTTAGTAAAAAAGGTTTTTACAAGATAAAGCTTTTTTAATATGCATTTTTATGTTTTTATGTAATGTGTATTTATATAGGGCATTTATCGTGAATACACATACACCCAAAGTGCTTCACAATGATGGGCGGGGGGGGGGGTCTCTCCACGTTACCACCAGTGTGCAACATCCACTTGGATGATGCAACGACAGCCACAGGACAACATAAATCATAGGTTGACCACCCCCCTGCTGGCCTCACTTACATGACTGCCAACAGCAACCTATTTTTCCTATGTGGTCTCCCATCCAGGTACTGACCAGGCTCAGCCCTGCTTAGCTTCAGTGAGTAACTGGTCTTGGGCTGCAGGGTGATATGGCAGTGTATTTAGCAAAAATCTACCAAATTTTATCATTAGGAAACAAGATTTTACAATTCTACTAGAGTCAAACAGTGGATTTGAAGCATTTTTTAATCCATTTAACCGATTACTTGTTCTGACAGGGTAACTTTTAGCTTAGCAAAATAAATTGAATCGGATTTGAGCATTAAGGTTTCACTCAAAAAATTGTTTTAATATATAATAATAGTAATAATAATAATAATAATAATAATAATAATAATAATAATAATAATAATAATAATATTATGTAATTACAGAAAACCCGAGCTGTAAATAGGAAAATTCTTAAAACACTTAGGATTTTTTTAGCAAAATACTAACCGTCAAATCTGATTGAATTCATTATGCTAAACTAAAAAGTTACATTTAAAAAGTTAACTGTTTAACTTTAGCAGACTTGTAAAATGTGCATTTTCAAGGGAAGAGTGTTCTTTAAAAGTATTTAAAAATATATAAATGTCCAGTGCTAATGAATGACAATTAAACATTTTAAACAATATATAAAACGCTTCTGGATAAACACAGTAAGAAATGCATTTCTTCACTAAAGTAGCAATTTATACATCACCTCGTTTAGTTTAAATGCAGACTGCTGGGTCTATTTTTTTTTAGATCTTCTCTTTTGCTTGTCACCACATTTTCTGATTCTAATATCATGCAAATAATGCTCCAAACAAGTCAGTCCTGATAGAACAAATATTCCTAGCAGATTTGCATTATAAATACATAAACCATCAGTTTATGGAACCATTAAATATAAGGATATATCAAACAGCCGTATCAAACCATCAAGTCCCTTAAAGTTATGAAGATTTTATGGTAATAGGAGTGAAACCTGGTGAAGAATCAAAGTTTTCCTTCTCTTTTTTATTATTAAAACAAATCATACAATCATGAAGTGCCTAAATTCTTTTGCATAGCTCTTGAAAAAGTCGTAAATCTAAAATTTCTAATATGTTGATTTTCCTTGTTTTTATGATCTGCAAGGCTTTAATCATTGGGTTATGAAGCACAACAATTTGGAATGCCGTTCATTGTTCACCGGTCACTAAAAACTAGGCATAGTTCAACCAAAAATTTTAATTCTGTCATCCTTCACTTGTTCCAAACCGATTTGAGTTACTTTTTTCTGTTAAACATTAAACACTAAAGAATGTCCAAAAGAAAAGCTGCTATTTGTCAACATTCTTTTCTATTCAAAAGTAGAAGTTTAGCTTAAGTGTTTTTGAATTTCTTTTGTCTGTTAAACACTAACCACTCGACTGCAAGTAAATTAGGAATTTTTCATTTTTGAGTAAACTCTGCTTCAGCCCAAACCATAGCCAATTATTTTTGTGCCTGTTAGCATAGCATCAGTTGAACACACAGCCTTCATAAAACACCTTCTCCAATCTGTTTCTGCTCAATAATTAAGCATGAAATGTGTCTTTGTGCTTGATTAGAATGCCACTGAGGATATCTAATATCTCTCTCATGCATGCACTCATCAACATGGGCTTGTATTGTTTTTGTCATGCATTTAATAATAGCTTAATGGTTAATTGGGCAAAATCAATCCAAAGCAAATGTGTAAGCTTAGTGTACCTTAGACTTTAGTAAGTCCTAGTCATGTTTGCCAAAATCATGACTATAATGACACCATGACTCAAGCTTGTTGTTATATAAATGGAGATAAGTTGCAAGACTAAAGGGGAGCTATCAGATTAAATCATCAACTATAGTTGTAAGTAGGCATGGGACGATAACCGTTTAAGGTGTACAATGGTTTGTAAAAGTCAAGGTTTTAAATCCGCAAAATTCTGCTATACAGTTCCTACAGTACATGTAAGATTTTTTTTATGTTTTTTTGTTTGTTTTTAGTTTAGGACAACAATGTCTCCAGGCGAAAATATATCCAAAGATGCTGTTTTAAATTGTGAATAAATCTGACTTCTGCTGTCTTCATTAGTTTCAAAAACACAGTGATCATTTAAATTTTTTAGCCTGACATGTTTACTGCTTTAAAATATTATAAATGCTTCCTAAAATAAAATGTATTGGTGTTCAAAGGGGAGAAAAAAAGTTTTGTTTTTTACTCAGAGATTTAAAAAGAATATATATGAGATATATATGTTTATCATATCGTCAGAAACTTATACTGGCCCATGCCTAGTTATAAGTGCTACAAATTGTTACCGCAGACAAAGGGAAAACAGTAGTTTTCATGTACAACACTGGTACTTCCTATAGGTGCTTAGGTAATTCCTAAAATAATTAATCGTTCCCATGTAAAAAATTGTAAAAAGTTAAAAAGAACTATGAAAATATTCCCTTATAGCAACAGACACCATTTAATGCAGATGGAAACAAGGCTCATGAGGAACAGACTTACCATCTTTACAAAGACTTGCAATTTATCAATATTACATATGTTCAAAACTGCCGATGGAGTTGTGTTCTGAACATTATTCTGATTTTGAATCAATGTTTCATCAGCCGGTATGTTATACAGTTGTTGTTTTTTACACTGTACTAAGCACTTCTCAGGATAAACGAAATGCTACAATTGAAGCAAAGACTTTTTGAACGGCATCGAAAAGTTTATCTTCAGGGACTTAATGTGAATAAACTTATAGAAGGGACATTAAATTAACATTTACACATCTCTGCCCAGTGGTTTCCAGTCCTGGTGACAGTCTGAAGCTTTGACTGATGGCCACTACCCTAAGGACTATTGTACTTTGTACACACAGTTAAAAAAAAAAAAAAACATTGTGCACATCTCATGTGCTGTTTGCATAATCTAGCATGGGCTAAAAACCACCCTTTTGAAACAGCTCTGTGTCTATTAATGCTTCTCTTTTGCATATGGGTTTTCCAGCAAGTAGTGATATTTGTCATAGTTGTCAAGCAGATATTTGGGAGCATACATATGCTCTTTGGGGTCTGATGGTGGGTAGTCTGGTTCAGACCCATCAAACCAACCCCCTGTGCGTATTAACTCTTTAATATAACTTATCTTCCGTTTCTCCCCATAATCGCCCCAACGTGGGAAGTCTCCATTCTGGGCTGATATGAGTTTGTAATAAATCCCTTCTGGCTTGAAACACCATGAACAGTGCCATCCAGCATAGTGAACAGGGCTTCCGATAGCCCATGGAACCAGAACACGTCCTGTGGAATTTTCGTACTCCCGAAATCCCGACATGGTATAATATGACCGGCGTCGAAGATAAATCCCATCACCCTTGTAAACCTTAAAAAGCATAGCTGCCGTGCAAGCGGATAAGACATTGAGCGTTCCATACTGTCTCCAGAAAAACCCATATAAAGATTTACGCAAGTGGATCCCGACTGGTTCCGTCCATCCGTCGTAGAGTTTAAGGAACAGAATTCCATCTCGTGAAGGAATCTCATCCGCATCGTTCAAGATGAACACATCATCTGGTTTGAGGCCCTGAATCCTTGCCATTCCATTTTTGGTCAAATATGTGCGCAAGTAATCATCCGCAATCCAGCCATCCATGCGACCACCATCTGGAAAGTGGTCCAGGAAGATATAGAGAATCTTGTGTTTAATGTAATCAAACATTCCATTGAGGATCAGATGCTGGAAGTACAAAGGTCTTGTTTCTCCATAAGCTGTAAAATTGGATTCACAAACCAAAAACGCGTCCACGACATCTGCAAGTTCATGGAAGCGAGTGTGCAGGAGGTCAAACTCATGGTTGATGTTAATGGCATTGATGACCCGACGTGGAATTTTTCTGGGTGTGACTTTCGACTTTGATGGGAGATTGGAATGATACACAACAGTAGGTATGCCACATTGAGGGCCATGCCAACCCTGACGACAGGGACACCGAAACTCGTTCTTGCCTGCGTTGATTGAATCATCTTTGAGGTCGGTTTTCTCCTCGTAATGTTTCAGTAACCTGCCGTGAGATGCAAGTGCAGCCAGATCCGTCCCCTCATGGAAGCACACTGCTCCAGACTCAGTGTGGATAAAAAATGGTGTGGAATCATCATGAAGGTCAAAGATATGCTTGTGAAAGTGAAGGTTTGTGATGACCCGTTTAGAATCTGGAAGATCTGGCAGGTCAACAAAATCCTTTTGGGAGAAAAAGAAGTAGTACAGTTTCAGAACTTTACAGTCAAGCGTCAACTTTGAAACCAACCATAAAATTAGCAAGGTGCTCAGGTTCATAAAGCCACCTGATGGAGTATTAAACTCCATCATGTATTAAACAAAAAGTTTAAATAAATAACTAATCCCAACCATGACCAACGGTTTGTTAGGTCAGGTAGCAGTACTCAGCTGTACCTTCTGATGGCTGGATTTCTGACTGTTTTTCTTGAAGTGGAAGTCATCAGTTGGAAAGTTCCAGAAGAAGCCTCTCAACATCTTCAGAGTCTTCAGATGGCTGGACGGAGAGGAGAGATCCTGCAGCAGAGAAATACTGTGCAGGGCTGTGTAGTAATGAAGGAAGGAAATCACACAAATCCCCAGTAAGCACACCAGGAAGACCTTATGCCTCTTTATTCTCATCCTGTAACACAGAGAGAAATTCTGTTAGTTCATTGAAAACAATACATGAAATATAGCTGGAAGCCAGTCCAAGCACATGCCACTGGGTGACTGTAGTTGAAAAGAGAGTTGAAATTGATCTCAAAGAGCGGGTTAAATATGCCAATCAACCTGACATCAAAACCTTGACATGTTGTTAATGTGATTAATCATTTAACAAACAAACCACATTCATTGTGTGATTAATGCCTTGTGATACAGTTAGTGCATTAGACAAAACTCTTTTTAAATGTAATATGAGCATTAACAACTCTTCTGTGCTTGGACCCCTAATTATTTAAACAGCCATGTAGCTCATCTAGTTTAGTGAACGTGTACATTTTTCCACTTTTCACTTCAAAATAAAGATGGCCATGATATGGAACTTAGAGTATTTATAGTGACCTAAGAATAGTCTGATTAGTGAATCATGAATTGGCTAATGCATGACCAGCTGTGTTCCAGCTGTGTTTCGTGATCCTCTCGAAATTAGTTTATAATTAAACTTCACTTTAAAACAACAAGTATTGTAATTGAACAGCAACAAACTGTTTCATTAGCAATACTGACACTCTGTGATCTCTTTTTGCATTGGATCATGGTTGTTGTTACTGGTTTATCTAACTAAACAGAGTTTAGTCCTTAATCATAACCCAGCAGACACACAAAGTCATAAGATGTAAATATAAGGTTAAATTTAGGTGGCCAGCCTCTAAGGACAATGTAATTTTGACGTCCAATAATGACGTGAAATGATGTTGATATTTGGTTGATTTTAGGCTGTGTTAGAAAGTGACAAAAATCCAGCGTCGAGCCAACATCTTAAACCAACGTCATATATTGACATTTACTCTTCAGGTATGGCCACCAAAATCCAACATCTGATAAACGTCATAGTAGTAACGTTCACACAGCGTCAAGTTGTAACATCATTAAAATGTTGATATTTGGTTAATTTTACGTTGTGTTGGAAAGTGACCAAAATCCAGCATTGAGCCAACATCTTAAACCAACGTCATATTGACATCAAATACTGATATTTAAATCGTCAGGTATGACAACCAAAATCCACCATCTGATATACGTCATATTGATAATGTCCACACAACGTCAAGCTGTAACAAACGTTGATATTTGGTTGATTTTAAGTTATGTTGGAAAGTGACCAAAATCCAATGTTGAGCCAACATCTTAAACCAACAAATTGACGTCAAATACTGACATTTATTCATCAGGTATGGCAACCAAAATCCAACTTCTGTTAGACATCATATTGGTAACATCCACACAATGTCAAGCTGTAACATCATTAAGCCCGGCTCACAATTCCATAAAAGTGTAGTATGTCAGACTGCATAAGCATGATTCCAATGTCAAACTGTAACATCTCAGCTGTCATAATGTTGGACAGAACGAGGATCAAGACGCACAAGAAAACCCATCCAGTCTGATGTCAACAATCCATGACACAATCATAACCAGATCTCTGAAATAATACCTCACAGCAAACATACACAATCTGTAGCAATAATAATTTCTTACAACATGCATTAAAACCAGAAAACAAAAACGGTTTAGACACTTCCCCGACTGTGGTTTGTAGTAGTCATGCTGATTGTGTCATCAGATTTGATGCTCCTGTTAGTTCTTGATTTTGACGCTCGTCGTAGCTGAAGTCACACTGCAGGAAAGTGTCTGAAACCTTCTGATTTGATTGCAATGGCCATAAGTGGCTGTCAGTGAATGTCAAACCAATGATCACAAATTTTAGCCTCAGATTCTATAAGAATCTATAAATATTTCGACCTAACTGTGGCTAGTTTTTATAAATAGATGGGCAGCGTTGTGTAATGTTAGCAACCATAAGAAAAGCTAGTTGGAAAAGCGGACTCGAGCACTTTAAATTGTGTTAGCATACTGAGGAAAATACAGTATATAGTTAAAGATCATAGATATATACACTAGATATCACATAGGGACCCTGAGCATGCATCAATAGCGCTGCTACATTTGTACAGTGCTCCTGGGAAAAAAGTCATTCAACCGCACTAGACAAGACAGTGTGCCAATGTGAAGATGCTGGACTTTAGCACTGCGTACATGTGTAGTAACGAGCAAACAAAGAAAACAAAGTCAGAACATTTCATAGGTAAGATTTATGTTTTTGTATGTTATGAACTTGTGCTTAACAAGTATCGTTATTGATGATAATACAGTCACTTACTGCATTCAAGGCAAAGTAGCACCAACTCGCGCTAAATTCTAGGCTTATGCCAGTTTTGTTGAATAAAATAAGCGAACTATGTTATGAAATATGACAACAAGACGCTGCGGTGCTAGAAACTTGTATTATTGTCAGCTAAAAGAATGAGTCGTTCATAACGGAGATTCATTTACAAAGGAATCGCTCCCTCCATTAGAATGAGAAGTGAAAGCAGGAGAGGAGGTGTGTTTCAGGACATGGATTAGATCAAATTAAAAAGACAGGGAGGATAATACATTTCCATGCACACAAGCACACGCTCTTTTTCAGCAGTGCCCATGCGGTCACATCCATCAATGTAGAAAAGATATGTAAAACTATAATTTTTTGTAATTTAAAAAAAAAAAATTTGCATACTGACCACCGAGAAAACTCCCGCTCATAGATATATGTGTATATCTCTGGCTCTGGATAGCCACAGTCCTCCACTGCACCTTGTACCTGCGTTCATTTCAAAGGAGTGCTACCCTGTACTAAAATGGTGGCTCTATTGACGCATTCCTTCTAATAGACAACAGCAAGGTAGGTGACATAATTTTCCGTTAATAATGCGTGAAGGTCATGTGACCATCAGGAAGAACGCAACATCTCATTTCTCACAGGACACGTTCTCTGTTTTCGCGGAGGTAACTTGGCCAGAATGGTCTCCACAAAACAGGAGTCTGTTCTCAGAATTGAGAAACAGCCATAGACTTATAGCTCTACCCCTGTTTGGAAAGAGGGCTGGAAGCACAATCTCATCTAAATTTAAAGCGACAGACACTAAAACAGCACAATATGATGCCTAAAAGGGGAAGTTTCGAAGAGTTCTAAAACATTATTTGAGTGGTATTTTGGGCTGAAACGTCACACACACTCTAGAAATAGACTTATTTTTACGTCTTGTAAAACAGGGCATAATAGGTCCCCTATAAAATAAAGTGTGACCCTGCAGAGCAAACTAATTGAAACTTCAGCTTCACCACTGTTCAACCTTACTTGCGTGTACTTTCGATCTACTTTACATTAACATTTAAATGTATTTTTGCAGATGCTTTCATCCAGAGCAACTTACAAATGAGGAAATAGGAGTGATTCGTTTTAAGAGTCAAATGATTAAAAGAAGTGCAAGTAAGTTTCAGATGCTGAAAATATACAAACTAGAATAGGAAAAAATTAGGGAGGATGCAGCTGGGGGACTTATGCATATAATTGAAAGGTTTTGGAAAGTTTTCTTGTGCTTCTTTGTGATAGTAAAATAAAACAACATTTATTTACCAACCCAAAGCTTCTGGAGGAAGGGCATTTACATAAGAGCAAGGGGAGGTTGGAGTGTGCAGTGACCGTGGATGATCGGTAAGCTAGAATCGGCTTCTTTAAGTTAATGCAGGCTGATAAACAGAGGGTGATGTGGGCCCTAACTGCTGCCTGCATGCACACATTCCCAAAGATATGAGGCTATCTGACATGCCTTGCCATTGTACTGTTCTTTAAAATGACAGTGAGCAGCTCTAAATAACCATCATGAGGCAATCATGGTGCTGAATTCAATTTATATAGACCGATTAGAATGTGGGTCAATTTTGAGGACATTTATTTTTAGTGCACATCATAAACACACCCTACAAAGGTAATCAAAGAATCGCTTGAAGATAGTTCATGCAAAAATGAAATATCTGATATCATTATTTACTCACCCTTTGTTTGTAATGAAGTTTCTTTTTTCTGTTAAACACAAAAGATATTTTGAAAAATGTTGGAAACCTGTAACCATGGACCATATTCCATATAGAATGGTTATAGAATTTCAGCTTTCTTCTAAATATCTTCTTTTGTGTTCAACAGAAAAAAGGAAGGAAGGTTTGGAAACACCTGAAGAGAGTATATAATGAATAAGGGTGCTTTCACACTTGGTCCGAATGCCTGGTCCGAACTGCTGTTGTGTGTACAACTGTTGCTAGGTGACAGCCACGAAAGTAAAGCGCCAAAATGGAGATGTCCACATATGATGGTCCTTCAGCCATTTCTGCTTTTTCCTCTCGGCAAGACTACTGCAACTGCTTGTACATTGGTCTACCTCAGTCAACACTCTCTCGGTTACAATTGATTCAGAATGCAGCTGCCAGATTAATAACAGAAACTAAGAAAAGAGATCATATCTCCCCTGTCCTTGCCTCATTGCACTGGCTTCCTATAAAATTTATAAAAGTTGATTTTAAAATCCTTCTTTTCACATGTGAAGCATTGCACAATTCTGCCCTGGTCAATGTCAGTGAACTTATTAGGCCATATACAGCTTGTAGACCATTAAGGTCCCATGATCACTTTCTTTTGTCCGTCCCTTGGTCTCACTGCAAATCAAAGGTGATCGAGTTTTCTGTGTTGCGGCCCAAGGCTCCCTTTGAACATCAGGATTTCCCCATCATTGGATACTTTTAAATCTAACTTAGACTTACTTTTACCCCCTTGCCTTTGAGTGACATACATGTTATTTATAATCTGTATTTTCCTATTACATATAAACATTTTCCTTTTCTTATATTTTTAATACAAGTTTGTTTTAATTTTTTTATTAAATATAAAAATTTTATTGTAAAGCACTTTAGATTAACTACGGCTGTGTAAAATTGTGCTCTTTAAATAAAGTTTGCCTTGCCTTACTGAATCTTTTGGTTTTGTTACCAAAACCAAAATAAAGAGAGCCACTTGCATCTATCTGCTGCAAAGAAGCATTAAAAACATTCAGAACATCACGCAATGTCTGCAGAAGTAGTTATTGGTGGAGGCAAGCAGACATTATCACGGTGTTTGCACTGGGTCAGACCTGCTCGTCAGCAAGGTAGGTGATACACAGACATACACAACAACACGAATGAACATTATGAAAAAAAAGTTTGTTGTAAAGTTGGCGGTTCACTTCCATTTTTTTGTATGACTGCATTCATATTAGAAGTGAACCATACCATCTCTTTCAGGCAGACTTGGGCGCACACCCAAGTTCAGAAGACAGCGTTCACACTAGCTAAACGTACTGTACTTGTTGTCAAACAAACCCGGGCGCGAACCAAAAGTGCTAGTGTAAAAGCACCCTAAATTAAATGTATCTGTTTAATACCAAGTAATACACAATAATAATAATAATAATAATAATAATAATAATAATAATAATAATAATAATAATAAT
>CAIGQZ010016425.1:13288813-13322062 GCA_903798205.1 Danio tinwini
ATAATAATAATAATAATAATAATAATAATAATAATAATAATAATAATCATCATAATCACAATAATAATAATGATAATAACAACAAATTTATAATTAATATATTTCTTAAACACTAACTCTTTAAAAATATATATTGTAAAAACTTTTATGGTTGTTTTTCTAATTTAATTAAACATTTATATTTGGTTTATCGTTGGCTCATTTTGTAAGCTATTAATTTACATTTCTGACAAGGCAAGCCTGGTACTTAGGTGGATAGTTTATCTAAAAATAAACATCTCCTTACATTTTTGTGGTTCTAAACTTATGAATTTCTTCGATTAAACAAAACATGTTGTAAAAAACAAACAAGCAAAACAAACAAACAAACAAACAAACAAAAAAACAATTGATCATATTTATAAACTAAAGACATTATGTTCGCCTTTCCGCAAAGGTCTTTTAGGTGGACTCAAAAGAAAGGGCTTAGTTTATTTACAAATATATGGACTTAATACATGTCAAAATATATGTCACTTAAACTGACAATGGTACAATAAAGACCTAATGAAGTTTAATAAGACCTTACGTTTTTATTTCTCACTATACAACACAAAAGCTCTGAAATATTGTTAAATAGTAGGAAATCAGTTAAATCATGTTAATGACTATTGTAAACTGTAGTAGACAATGAAAATAAATAGGGCAACGCATGACTGCTGTTGATGACAATGATGGCTTTTGTGTCACACACACCTATGGTTTTGTGTGGGTGCAGTGAGTATAAATCAGGCTTAATGGTGTGCAACAAGGGTGAGACCAGCACAAACATTTTCTGAGTGGACACCTAGAAAGGAGATTTTTTTGCTCTTTTTTTGACAACATTTAAAAATTAATGAACATTTTAGCCTATACACATTTATTTAGGATTAATCTTTTTTTTTATGTCATGTAATTCTATGACAGATAGCATTCAGTTCACAGCACCAATCATTCACGTCAATGGTCTCCACTAAACAGCTGTGTTTATGTATATTATTTATGAGATTCCAACTAGTCCAAAACATTCATAAAGTATTAACTAGAGCTACAGGTTGAACAAAGCTGAAAAATATAAAAAAAAAATAAATAAATAAAAAACTTTGTTGATCTAATGTGACATTACCTGTATGTTTGTTTGTTTAATCAAAAGCTTTGCCACAGCCTTTAGAAGATTGCTTTTAAATTCCTTGTGGCTGATCATATCTCTAAGATTAATCGGCACTCCTTGAGAAACATACCAACAATCACAAAGACTTTCTTTTTCATCATGTATATTCTGCTTAGAAAATAAATAGCACATAATACATTGCTTTTTCATTTGGGGCGTAAAACACATGCACATTGTTATTTAGCAAAACATTAGCAAGGTAATGGGATACTGTACATTAAGCCTCAGACAGCATTGTTTCCTCATTCTCAAGTAAATTCCACAAATGTGCAAAAAAAAAAAAAGTGAAAAACAGATCAATCAACACAAAACACTGACTGACGATCCACACATACTCCACTTGCTGTTTGTTCTAACTACTTATTTAAAAGGTGTTGAAATAACACAGTTCTTAAGGCTTTTTCACAGCTTAATTTTTTATGTTCAATCCCCTTATATTTGTAAAAAATAATTAAGTTACCTTAATCGATTTGTGTTGGAACAACATGAAGGAACAGCATTTTTACAGTGCCGAATCATTAACTGTATTGTATATAATCTGTATTTTTGCCTATATTTTTAAATTGTGTAATTGTATTTGTCATTTTTATTTTATTTTTTAATTCTACTTTTTGTATTAATATTAGCCCTTGTGTACTTTAAAATGTACTACCCTTTTGTTATGTTCGAGATGAAAACATCCACTAAATTAAACTGTGTACAAACGCATCAGATAAATATTTATTTTACATTTCTTTGCATAAATCTGTTAAGTCAACCTCAGTCCTGATCATAACTGCTAAAATGTTTTAAAAAAAAATATAAATTGGTGGTTGTGGTGGCTGTTTTTGCCCCATTGACCTCTATTATAACCACATTTAATGATGCATAAACACACATCTTTATTTTTTTTTTATTTTTTTTTTTTACTCCATGTAGTTTTGAGAGCTGAGATGCATATTTAGATTTTCTCAGACACCAGATAAGTGCACAAAAGTCACTCACAGACAAATATACACACTTTAATTTTCTGTTGTACTTCTTAAAATCCAGAAACTAAGCTTTTTTTTTTTTTTTTTTTTGCATAGGCATATCTTAAGGGTTAATGGTGCCAACTGATGATCTACAGTTAAAATGACAAATTTTACCTAATGTTAGTGGGAAAACCCACTAACAATTGAAAATGCATGATCATATGGTGTTATGGTTTTGTAATAAATATAAATGTGTTTATAATTGAAGTCAAGTGGGCAAAAACAGCCACCAACAGTAAATTAGGGAGAAAAAAAAGAAAAAAAATCAAAACAAACAACAATGCATTAAAGGCAATGTGGTTTCACATGTCCAAGACATTGATAAAAGATGAAAATAAAAAAAATTATTAAAATCCTGTAATTTAAGCAATTTAGTAGTTTTGATCAGTACTTAGGTTGATTAACAGATTTTTACAGCAATTTAATTCAGTGGATATTTTCATCTTTAACATAACAAAATGGTAGTACATTTGGCGAGAGTGTATTGTTGAGTTTATTTACGTTATTCTTTCAAGTAATTTTCTCAAAATGTGTGTCAAAATATGATTGGTCACCAAAAATCATTCTGCTAGCTGAAACAGAAAGAGTTATGGCCAAATTAAGACTCAAAATCACCCCAGAGTGAATGAAAACATCCCCAACAGCACATAAGGGTTATCTGTTATGCAACTAGTAACACAACTTAGAGTAAAACAATTTCGATTCTCTGTATGTCCTGTATATGTGGTTTAATTGACAATAACGCTGACTTTGATATGAATGCCCCAGACTGTGTTTGATTGGCCACATTGTTTCCTAGTAAGATTACAACAATAGCAATTTGATCCTTGTTAAACAGGAGATGTAGGGAGACAAAAAAGCAGTCTTGTGACGCAGGCAGTCATGCATGACCACTGAGTCTTCAAAGCTTTTCAGAAAGAAACAATGCAGATTATCCTTTAATTCAGTGCCTCCCTGAAGAGTCATCAAGTCTGTTTAAATCTACCTTTTGTTAGTTTAACGTGCCATGTATGTTTGTATGTACTTTGATAAATGGAGGATCCACAGCAGAAGGACAGATACTGGACAACAACTTGAAAAGGCATGAAACAAAACTGTTTCCTTGTTCACACAATGTATGCAAAAAATGAGGGAAATGTTTTAGCATAAACAAGACTGTCCTGTCTATCCACCATCTTTTACATATTACCTATATTTTTGGATCTCACACTACTGTTCATTTGCCTCATTCATCTTGTGTTTTAGACATGCTGGATTTTAACAGATTTGAATGCCACTGTTGAGGAAAAATGTTCAAACTGGTACTGTATATTTAAATGCAATTTAAAATGCTGCTTTCATTTAAATGAAGTCAACAAAAATAACTAAAATAAATAAAAACTGAAAAAAATAAATAAATGTTGAAAAAACTTTTTTACTGCCTATCTATAGACACATCTAGCCTTGTTTCAACACATTTACTTGCTGTAAATAGAGATAGGGAGTGGAAAACACTATGGTAAAAGTGTTATAAAAACACTCAAAGTGTGACTCAGCTTTATCTAACGTGGATCTAAGTAAATTTGTAAGTTTTCACACCTTGACCCTAAAGCTAGACATGTCCTAAACCCTGTACACACTCTGTGCTAATTAGCATACCTTCCACTCCCAACATTTCATTGCTAATTTTATGCACTTATATTTTATATATAGGTGTTACTGATGATTTGCCAACGCAGATTTATTTTACATGCCATAAAAATATAGTTGAATCTAAATACGACACTTTTAAAAATCATTGATAAAAGGATCAATGTCAATGTCAACGTCAAGCTTCAAAAGATCCAACTCTGACTCAAGGGTTCATGCACTGGGAAATCAAAATGTAAAAGGCCATTATGCTCTAAAAACATCCTGCAGATTTCAGAAATCAAAAGTTTTAGTCGGAAAACATTTATATTGATGCCAATCTCTCACAACTACAACTTGTAAAAAGTGTCTCTTCATACAGGCCCGTAGCTATGGGGGGGGGAAAGACATGTATAGGACAAATGAGCTCATGTATAGGACAAATTCTGGACCTTTGTCCACTCATTGACAAAGGTCCAGAACTTGTCCTATACATAAGCTCATTGGTCCTATTTTGACTGCTATGCCAATAGTGAAAATAACCCATTGAATAATGCTTTAAGATTTTTTTTTGTCGCTTCTGCATGACCAGTATGTTTTGGCCAATGCTAACAAATATATTCATTATTCAACCTGACGCAAGTCATCTTTCGCTACTGTATTGTATTTAAATAGAGAAAACATTTACAGGTAACTTTTATTCTAAATCTTGGACCTTATTCTTAAACACATAAAAAGGTTTGAAGCACCAAAAGCAGCCCATATTAAAATAATTTGAATACTATTCTGGCTATTGTTGCCATCCATGAATTTTCAAAATTTACTTTTTTTTTTTTTTTTCTCTTTAATGGCAAAATTCTGACTGAGGAAAGTTCAAGGTGTTGGCCAGTTTGTTATAAAATATATAATAATATAAAATATATAATAAATGAAAATAGGCTACAGTTTTTAAATTAAAAAATGGGAATCTGGTAAAGTTTTATATGAATGATATAATGTAAGAAATTAGTATTTTAAAAAACAATAAAAAAAAAATAGTATTTTATTTAAAATTTATTTATTGTAAATCTTCAGGAAATATTTTTGGTACATCAAAAAGTGTGGTTATGATGACCATCCAACAAGCTAAACCAGCTAAAATAATCGCTTAAAATGTCACTGAAATGCAGTATTTAAAACTCATAATTAAATAGAAAATGAGGCGTATAACTTCTAATAGGTCCACTTTTATATAGTGGCCTGTAATATAGTGGAGGAACAACAATGTCATCTTGTAGGCTAATCAGCTGCTAGCATAACACTGCTTCCCTCAATAAATTTCCCATGGGATTTCCCAAAGATTTTTATTATTGTAAATATTAAGCTCTGTGTTCAAACACAGTTGATTACACTTACAAGTTTTGTTTAAGCAGATTTGACAAGACAATAAAACTTTTATGACTTTTGCATTCTAAATGCAAACGCAAGAACTGAAAACTAAGCTATAAACGAACTACTCCGACTTCAGGACGGTATTCTGCGACATCAGCAGCACCCTGCTTCCGACAACATTTCAAGCTTATTTTTAAAAACATGGTCCATGACAAAGATTTACTCTGTCGATTTATTATATTATAATCAATGCTATATTATAAAGAAATACCAATTTGCATATAGGCCTACATGCTTTTTAGATTTTTTTAAATACATGTTTTATAAATGTTCCTACATATTAATCATGATCATTACACATATTTGAATAAATGTGGTTAAACTCCGCCTTCTACATCACTGCCTGTTTAGCCCCGCTCAACAATATAAGCAAACTAAGATTTCAATTCAAACTTGATAAAGATCTCTGAAGAAGATGCTGTGGAAAAATACAGTAAGTGCATTGACTTCTTTCTGAATCCAGCTCACATCAGCATGAACTTGGTCCTTTTATCACTTCATTGTATAGTGCAAGGGTGTCAAACTTAATTCCTGGAGAGCCACAGCTCTGCACAGTTTAGTTCAAACCCTGCTTCAACACACTAAAGCTGCGGTCACTAGAGATTGAGCATGCGAAATTCTGTTGCATGTCGCTGCAAAAAGGGGCGGGATTAAACAAGATGATTAGACCTTTACCTGGTTTTAAACAAGCCTAAATGACTTAATTAGTTTAATCAGGTATGTATAATTTGGGTTGGAACTAAACTGTGCAGAGCTGCAGCCCTCCAGGAACTAAGTTTGACACCTGTGAAGTAGGAATTTATTTACAAACAAGGCACAATTCATCACTGTATTTTCAAAAAGATCCAAATTAAAAGACGATGCAAAACTACAGTGTAAAACCCAAAAAGTTAAGGTAACTCAAACCATTTGGGGAAACCAACTGCAACAAACCATTTGGATTTCAAAAACTAATCTTAATGAGTGCTGTGAACTTCCACTTGAGTAAATGAAGCAATTTGAGCACAATAAAACACGATAAATGAAGAGAACTCAAACCAACTGAGTATTGTCAAACCCAATAAGGCAACTCAAACAGTTTGAGGAAACCTATTGCTACAAACCATTTGAGTTAAACTAATCTATACGAGTACTGTAAACTTACTCTATTTAAGTTGAAGTAATGAGGTATTTAATTAAGTCATTACCTTTAACACAGTTCAAAACTTTTTTCAAATGAGTAGAATTCACTTTCAGTAAATTGAGTTAACTACACTCAATTCATTTGATAAAGTTGACTGTTTTACAGTGTATGAAAAACTGTCAACCAATCATACCAATGTGTGTTTATTTCTTCGGAGTTTATAATGCAACATGACTGTTCAAATACTGTGGTCTGACAAAGAGCTGAAAACAGGACTATTACTTAATGTTATGAAATTAAGCAATTTTCAACTAAAATGCAAACATTTTCTATTGTTATTAAGCTGCTCTAAGGAAACAGACCAAGTAAAATTCTCTAGAACAGGGGTTCCCAAACTTTTCAGCCAGCGACCCCCAAAATAACAATGCCAGTGACTCACAACCCCCAATATCCTCTGAGGTTGTTATAAATACAGAAAACTTGCATGCAATGGCGCACACACACCAATAGACCCAAGTCTATTCTTCGTTGAATTTTTTTTTAAAGGTATGCGAGTGCTGTAAATGTGCCAGAAAGTTTAACCTAGTGTTAAAAAAAAAAATCAATCTGCTGCATCTGACGCTATTGTTGTGTCTTTAATATAATGTAATTATCTCAGGCGTCGCAATCCAATAGAACTAGTAACCATAAGCTACTATAGTAACTATATAGTATATAGTAACTATAAACGAGTATTTTTTCTCTTCAATAGGTTATGGATAATATATGGTAATTCTTATGGTTTAAAAAAAAATAAATAGATTTTTGAAAATCACCAGGCGACCCCCCCTTCATTGTCCCGTGACCCCTCGGGGGGTCCCGACCCCCACTTTGAGAACTACTGCTCTAGAACATAGTCTTTCATCAGAAACAAAGACCATTTAACACTTATTTTAGCAAATCCAAGAACTAAACCCAAAACTCAAAAAGGTGACGACAGAGAAAAGACATGCTACAAAAAGATAAAATGTAACAAATTGCTTAAAAAATACATTAAGAATAAAAAGCACACAGCAAATAGAATGACAAAAGTTCTCAAAAATCAAATGAATAAAAAACAACAAATAAACTAAGTATAAACACACACAAATTTTTTAAACTAAACTTTGGTGACACAGTGGCTTACTGGTTAGCACTATCTCCTCACAGCAAGAAGGTTGTTGGTTTGAGTCCCAGCTAGGCCAGTTGGCATTTCTGTGTGGAGTATGCATGTTTGCTCGTGTCCAAAAACATGCGCAATAGGTGAATTTAATAAACTAAAAATGGTTGTAGTGTGTACGTGTATGGTGTTTACCAGTACTAGGTTGCAGCTGGCATCCGTTACGTAAAATAGATGCTGAAATAGTTGGTGGTTCATTCCACTGTGGCGACCTCTGATAAATCAGAGACTAAGCTGAAGGAAAAGGAATGAATATTCTAAACTTAAGCTACCTTGAACTTCAAACCTTCCTAATCAACCAACTACACACACACCTTTTATGGACTTGGAATAATAAAATAATAGGATCTACATAGAACAGACAAGGTCAGCATAAGCCTTTATTGTAGAGTCTTATATTTTCAATTCTGCATTTTATGGCTTTATTATATTGACAGTCCTTAAACATTTGGTAACATATGATAAGCAATGGGTTGACTCCTTAAGCCTTGAAAAATAAACTGGAAAATCAACTGACATTAGCTTCATGTGACTACAGATCCACTGACATCAGACTCCTCATTCAAGTCTTTAACTGAGGAAAAAAAAAAGTGAACAACTCATGTTTTTCCTCTTATCACATTCCAAGTGTTAATATTCAACAGGACAAAAGGGAACTGTTGCTAAACTACAATTGATTTCCTCAAACACCATGTTTAAGCAGGGTTTAATGTGGTACAAAGGGCATTGTGTGATCATATAATGAATCATCTTCACATTCAATTATTAACAAAAAGGTCGGCAAATATGCTGTACATTTAAAATTATATTTACATTGTGTAACAGCAGCAAGTCTGCTTATAATGATTTCTGAAGAACCACACAACACTGTAATAATCATACTTTAAATAATAGCAGTTTTAAAAAATAGAATTGAAAACAGTACAGTTTCAAATTGAACAAATATTTCAAAGTATTACGACTTTTTTCTATCAAATACAAGCAGCACTGGTTTAAAAAAAAAACGCAATTAAAGTAAAATCCAGTCTTTTGCTGTTTTGTTGGTCTTAAACATTCTAAATAAATCTATAAATAAACAAATAATAATAATAAATCCATTAATCAACTGTAGTAATTTGTGATTCATATGAGTTTTCTATTTATTTATGCTTTCAAATTGCATTATTGGACCTTATGATCTCTTTCAACAAGTTGATGCTGAAATGTTTTTAGAGGGAACTTTTACTGACATTTTTAGTAGTTTGAAACTTTTTTCTGGGTTGATCATATAAACCATGGCACAAAAACTGAATAAATAGGTTACCAGTACTTTTTCTGTTACTGTACGAATGATCTCTTATACAATATACTGAACAATATACTGACTATTCGCTGTAGTCTACGGAGGTCTGGTTCAGCTCAGCTGCCAAAACCGACCTCCGTAGACTACAGCGAATAGTCCGGACTGCTGAACGAATCACTGGCACTACCCTTCCCACACTTCAAGAACTGTACTCTTCCAGAGTGAGTAAAAGGGCTCGTAAAATCACTCTGGACGCCTCACACCCAGCACACTACCTGTTCCAACTGTTACCGTCTGGTCGGCGCTACAGAGCACCAAGCACAAAAACAGATAGACACAGGAAAAGTTTCTTTCCTCAGGCCATCTACCTCATGAACAGTTAAATATTCCCCTACTGTGCAATAAACGTGCAATACTTTCTCATACGCACTTGTACACAGCACCTTATAACCTGTATATTTACAACATATCTGTACATACATTCAACATCCAGATCTTTTTGACTAACTGCATCTCTGTTTAATGTTTATTGCCTTTTCTTTTCTTGTATTTAATTTTGTGTTGTCACTCGTCACTTTATGTACACTGAAAGCTTCTGTTGCCAAAACAAATTCCTTGTGTGTGTGAAGCACACTTGGCAATAAAACTGATTCTGATTCTGATCAAACTACTAAAAAGGTCAATAAAAGTCACAATGTTAAACTGTAGAGTTAAACTTACAACTGTAAAGGTTATCAGAACAAAAGATAAAAGGCCTTGTAGTACAATTCTAAACTTTAAATAAATGAAAAACACTATTAGAAAAAAGGTACAAAACTATACTTTTCAAGGTATTAACAGCTGTCACTTGGAAAATGTATATAGTCTATGTATATGTATATCTACTGGGATTTTCATGCACAACTATCTCTAGGGTTTACAGAGAATGGTCTGAAAAAGTGAAAATATCCAGTGAGCGGCAGTTCTGTGGAAATGCCTTGTTGATGCCAGAGGTCTGAGGAGAATAGCCAGACTGGTTTGAGCTGATAGAAAGGCAACAGTAACCACTCGTTGCAACAGAGATATGCAGAAGAGCATTTCTGAATGCACAACACGTCCAAGCTTGAGGCAGATGTGCGACAGCAGCAGAAGACCACACCAGGTGCCACTCCTGTCAGCTAAGAACAGGAAAATGAGGCTACAATTCGCACAGGCTCACCAAAACTGGACAATAGATGATTGGAAAAATGTTGCCTGGTCTGATGAGTCTTGATTTCTGCTGTGACATTTGGATGGTAGGATCAGAACTTGGCATTATTAAAATGAAAGCATGGATCCATCCTGCCTTGGATCCTGGGCTTGACATTAACTTTTTTGATCACCAGCCACTGTGACTAGTAGATTTTTTCCAACATTACTAGCCACTCACCATTTTCACTAGCCACACTTTTGTTGTTGGGAAAATATATTTTATATGCATAAATTTGACTTTGACACGATGAAAAGACTTGATTTAGATGTTGTGTTATGTCCACATGCCTTCTTATTCATTTAACTTCTTGTGTGTATTGTGTATTAGCTTGCTCATTGTGCATGAGCAAATGGGTTGTGTCGCAATACAATCAGTTATTTCACATGACTTTTCAGGGCTCAAAATTAAGGATTTACCAAATTTATCTCCAACCACAGCAAATACGCATTTATAAGCCACAATTTTTAATGTGTCAAAACAAGGAAATATAGCTCTATAAGTGCACCTTTTAATTCAACAAAACTTCTTTAAAAAAAAAACATTTAAAAAAGGAATTGTCATGCATCTAAAATATGCACAGTAACCTGTCCTGACAAAAAATCCCAGATCACCAGTTAACTACACATAAACAGGGAGTGATAAGTAAATGCAAGCGCGCACACGCGCATCACATCACCTGTGCGCGTGAGTGATCCTCCTCTCGTTCGGTATTTACCTGCTTTCGAACACATTTATTTTTGTCAGTCGTGCTGCTTCTCGATTCTAAGATCACATTTGCAAGAATATTAGGCCATGCTTATTGTCGACCCTGTTTTTAAGAAAACAACAATTTAAAATGATTTCCAACCAGCCAAAGTGGAGGTTTCTGTCTAACCCGCCAGAGCTGAAATCTACCCGCATTTGGCGGGTTGGTAAAGCTCTGCTTGTATCAATGATTCAGGCTGGTAGTGGTGGTGTAATGGTGTGGGGGATATTTTCTTGGCACACTTTGGGCTATTAGCACCAGTTGAGCATCGCGTCACAATGACACAGCCTACACGAGTATTGTTGCTGACCATGTCCATCCATTTATGACCAGTGTGCCCATCTTCTGATGACTACTTCCAGAAGGATAACGAACTATGTCATAAAGCGCGAATCAGCTTGAACATGACAATGAGTTGACTGTACACCAAATGGCCTCCACAGTCACCAGATCCCAATTTGCAGCAACTGTTTGATGCCATCATCTCAATCCTTTGTAGCATAAATTCAACAATGTACTGAAAATATTCCTCAGAGATTTTGGTCCATATTAAGGCAGTTGTGAAGGCAAAAGTGTAATAGTCAGGTGTACCTAACTTTTACCTAAAAGTGGTGAGTGTAGATTTGCAACCCATGGTACAAAATTGTACCTCCATTGTACATATTTTTCAAACAGTAAGTAAAAATATGGGCTAATATGGGCCAATTATCTTTTTTTCCCAACTGATAAAACATTGATTTAATCAGGACGTTGTGTGTGTGTACATGTTGATAAACATCAGTGCTGGATCTAAACCCCCCCAGCTTGAGATGATGTCATATAACCTGACTGTCTGCTTAGCTTCTGGTAATGTTGAAAGCTGAAGGTCTTGTTTTGGGCAACATTACTCAGGAAACACAGGTACAGTTACATTACAAAACACTGGTGTTGCAACATGCTGCCAGTTAAGGTGTGACTTCACAAACATGTCTGAGTTTATGAATAGAGCAGAGATACTGCAACAATGAGATGGGGCGTGGATCAACACATTTGTTGCAATTTCTTGACATGACTCCAGCATATTCTAAAAAGGGATAAAGTCATTTATTTCACACTGCTTAAATAGGCACTGAATAATAAACAACATGCAAACAGCTTGAATAGCTATATAAAATGTTTGAGTAAACATTTTAAAGCCATTCAGGCGGTTTGTGTTCATTTTTAGACAACACTATTTTGTTGTTTTGTCACTTTATTTTAAAGTACAATTTACGCTGTTAACAAAGCATTAACAAATATTAACAACATTCAGCCTGATCTCATGTGGAAACGTATTTATTTTACGTTTTGTTAGTTTAGTGGCTAATACGCCCAAATTTGAGTTCAACTCAACTTAATTTGTTTCTAGAGCAAAAAGTACATAAAAATCACAACACGTGATTAAAAGCTAAAGAAAATAAGTGTGTTTACAGTAACCTCTGAAAAGACTCAAAAGTTGGAGCTGTTCTTAGATCGTTCCAGAGTCCTGGAGCTGCTAGTGAAAAAGCTCTATCACCTCGACATTTCAAGCGCGATCGTGGAACTTGCAAATAGTTTCGATCCTTAGAGCGAAGAGATCTCACGGGTTGGCATCTATTAATTAAATTAGAAATATACTTAGGGGTCAGGCTATGGAGGAATTTTAAAACATACAGCAGTACTTTGTACTGAATTCTAAACTGGATTGGTAGCTAGTGTAGTGAAATCAGTACAGGTGTGATATGAATATGACTTTATAAACCCAACCATCATCGGAGGATGAGCAAATCCTAATCAATTGTACGATTGAGATCAGATTAATTCATAAGAATTAGCCACTAAATCAAAAGGTTTCAAACTGCTATGAGATTGCTGTCAATAAATTTCTGATTTGCTGCATATGAATAGTTTGTGGTTGGATTTAGGCATTGGGTAGGATCAGGGATATAGATTAGGATCATACTTTTGAAGTAGGCTACTAATAAACCGATAATAGCTTAATAATATGGTATTAAGAAAGTATTTTAATATAAATACACAATAGTCTCTAATTATGTTGCAACATTCAGATGGCAGAGTCAGAATTTAGTGAAAACCAGGGGTTTTCAAAGTCAATAAAGTGGGACTCTGTTTTAAAGGGCACCTATGATGAAAATCATCTTTTGGGAGCTGTTTGGACAAAACTGTATGTAGGTATAGTGTCCGTAGTCATATTGGGGTGATATAAACACAATAAGTCTATTTTTATTATTTCCTGGCATTCAAATAGCATCAAAATCCATTCCATTTTGAGGGCCACCACAACATGACGTAAGAGTGTGGTTTCCCTGCCCACTGAATTGATGGACAGCCATGTATTAACATGTCTCCGTAGTAACACGTATATTCATATCAACAAGACAGGACGTGCGCAAAGCAACCGGGATTAAAAGATCTGTTCAGCTCGCTGTGATCAATCATCATCAAGAATGAGCTTTACAGGTTTAAAATGTTTTTAAAACAGGGCATGTTTGTAATTACAGCGATTTTATCGTCTTTATCACTACAGTCGTATGTCAGCACAATTAAAAAAAAAAAATGCATCAATCCTGATTTATGGACGTTAAATCAGATTTATCTGATACAGTAACATAACGTATATCCATATAGCTGTGAATATTAACGTGTATCATGTCACATTTGCCGTGCAAAAACAGTGCAAAGTTAAACGTGTGTGTGTGTGTGTGAGAACTTTTTTCATCAAATAATAATCATTGGGAAAGTTCTTACTGTAGTATTTCTCACAAACGTTACGCAAGATCTGCTTCCTTCACGTCTGTCACTGTGCTGTTTATCTGACGCAGCGGAGGCGGAGATTGAGGCACACTCTGACAGGCACGTGGGAACGGTGGGCGCGGAGAACCAGCATTAAAGGCACAGGCAACAAAAACAGCTTGTGTTCAGAGCAGAAAATCCTAATATTCTGAAAGATAGCTGAAACTTTAGACACAAAAGACTTATCTTATATCTTTAAAAGGGGGTAAAATAGGTGTGAAAATTTTTAGCTCAACTCAGAAATGAAAACACACAGAATTGAGGGATATCGAAGACATAGAAGAGTGAGAAGGATACATCTATGCTGTCTTCAAAATTTCAATCAGTACCTTCGAGGACAGGAACTGAAGCAGAATTTAGAATCTGATGTGACGTGATAACTTCCTACCTTTGAAACCCCATTCAAAACGCAACAAAGTATGTACTCATCCTACTCATCCTTGTCTGTCTACAAAACAGTAGCTGTGGTGTAATGATGTGGAGGGGTTTTCTTGGCACATTTTAGTACCAACTGATCATCCTTTAAAACACAAAACTTTACCTGACTGTTGTTTCTGACCCTGTCCTTTTTATAATAATAATAATAATAATAATAATAATAATAATAATAATAATAATAATATTATTATGTAATGCGCTTTTCTTCAACTCCAAGCGCTACAACGCAAAATACTGACAATACAAGGCAAGCAGAAACATTACTTTTGAAAGTAATGCTTTACAATATGGAGTTACTCCCCCAAAAAGTAACAAGTTGCATAACTTGGTTACTTTTTATGGCAAGTAATGCTTTACGTTAAAGTTTAAGTTACTTTTGGGTTACTTTTTCCGAGCTGGCTGAGGCTTGATCTCTTTCAAAACTTGCATTTTTTTTTCTTCTTGTTTTAAATAGAGAAGCTCTACAATTAACAACACACCGTATAACCCACATAAAAATAAAAACACATCAAAAACAATAACAATAATAAATTTAAAGCAATGTGTTTGCTACTTTCGTAATTAGACATTGAGACAATTCTCTTTTCCTTTTCTTCAATGCAGTCAATTTAATAATAAGAATACATTGTTTGCAGAAATGTAAGGCTCTGGCCTGCTATCTTGGGTTCTGTCTATTGCCACGGGGAGCACATCTCTCATTGAGTGTGTGATTCAACGACTGTTAAGGAGAAATGGTTGTGCCCAGCTGAGCCTGATTCTCTCAAGGTTTTTTTCCTTCACTTTTATCAATTGATGAAGTTTGTTCCTCGCCACTGGCTTGCTTGGTTTGGGACTTGTGGAGCTGCGCATCGATAGATTTGCTCTTGAGTGTTTGAACTTTTAGCAGTAAAAATTAAACCACACTGAACTAAAGTGAACTTCAACTCTGAAAACTGGACTGACACAATTTTAATTCACTAAAACTTCAATGTTAAGCTGCTTGGACACAATCTACATTGTAAAAGCGCTATAGAAATAAAGATATTTGAAGAATTTAAATAACTAATCAAATGATTCCTTAACTCATTACATTTAAAAAAAGGGTATAAAAACATTGCTTAATTTAATGCATTACTTAACTTTTCGCATTACCCGTATTACACAGGCGATTTGTTTCTGTTACTTCAGCAGCCAATGAGCTTGTTTCTCATCATTAAAAAAAAAAATAATAAAATAAAAAAAAATAGCTAGCAATAGACACTGCATTTTGAGACCCTCCTCCACCCCAGCTGCACCTGTATATAGATCTGTTTTAGAGTTGCATGTTATTTTTGCAGCAGCAGCGGTGTCATTCTCAGACAGCATGACTGTGAGTATACTGGCTGTAGCAAGTCTCAGTGCTCTGCACCAATAATCAAAGCAGCAGATCTATGCCACCAAGACCAAAAACATCAACATCGCCATATACATATATTAATTTACCCTATAAAAGCTCTCAGAGTTGTTACAACATAAATGAAGGTGGCAGCTCCTCTTCCATGACCATGAATGCTGAATAAACTATAAAAGCTGACCACCACTCCCTATTTTCCCTTCCTATCTCAACAAGTGTAAGAAAGCATGTGTGTGTTTTCCTTCACAGGGCACCAATGCCAGGGGCACAATGACTCCTTTTTTCAGCCAGGCTCCCCCTCTTCCAATTCTCAAATGTCAACTTTTTTCTGAGCCTGTACAAAAGCACTGTTCTTTTGGTTTGGGAACACATACACACACACACACACACACACACACACACACACACACGAAAGAGGATTACAGTTAAACACTCAGATAATTTACCTCAATGAAAACAATGCTGGTCATTTCAGGGGCAGCAGAACCACTTAAATCTAAACAAATCTATGTTTGGCAATGCAATACTTGCAGCTATGAGGAGTGTTATTTGTGTGTCGCCAGGCTGTTCTGAATACTTGCTAGGTGGTGCCAAGCACAAACCAGAGATTATTCTGATGAATCATCTGTTGACCTGCATCCCAATCATCACAAATACTGCAGAAGACCTATTGGAACCCGCATGGACTCAAGATTCTCACAGAAATCAGTCAAGTTTAGTGAAGGAAAAATCATGGTTCGGGGTTACATTCAGTATGGGGCGTGTGAGAAATCTGCAAGAGTTGATGGCAACATCAACAGCCTGAGATAAAGACATTTGTCTACAAGAGGGGGCAAATTCTTAAGCAGGATAGCGCTCCTTCTTATACTTCAGCCTCCACATCAAAGTTCCTGAAAGTTAATTAGGTCAACGTGCTCCAGGATTGGCCAGCCCAATCACCAGACATTAACATTGAGCATGTCTGGTGTAAATATAAATAAATATACGGCTGGGTGATTCTACAGCTTGATTTTCTAGAGTTTCCTTGGCTGTGTTTTGGATCATTGTCTTTATCCTGGTAAATCCTGGCAGTTAATATGAAATTTACACTGAGGAAGGGCAGAGGGTATCTGAATAACTACCGAGAGTTTTCAGCTGCTGTCTGTGCTTTCACTGTCTTTCTACACCTCCCTTTCTTCTGCGTTCAATACCTTTTCCCTACATCATTTCATTTTATTACATAACTTCATTTGTAAACTAGTTAGATTTGTTTTGTTGGCATATATGAATTTCTTTGGTTGTTACCAACATCCTGGGAAAATTTCAAGTCAACAACACCTTTAGAAACAGGTTTTCTGAGAAAAATTATGATGTGTTCAATACTTATTTTCTCCGCTGTGTTTATGTAATGTGTATTTATATAGCGCATTTATTGTGTATGGCCATTAGTAATGGGCGATATAAACAATATGCGATATAAACGATACAAAATTGGCCTACGATAGAGATTCTAATTCTATTGCACTCGCGATAATGCATGTTTGATGATGCAATCTACCCACAAAATTAAGAGCAATGAGCTGCAGCCGGCTGCAAACGCACCATCTAGAATAAACGTGGCTGAAAGCGTCAGCAAAACAGAGGAGCTCGTAAAAAAAAGACTGGTGCAACAGTGCTCGACAGTGCGACCATTTCGCTCGCATTTGCGACTAAAAATAGACGTGTGAAGATTTGACCTGTCAGTGGTGCACACTGAAAAGAAACAAACATTTTTTTTTATTTGTTTGTTAAATAAGAATAAATCAATAAGTAATTATTCTGTTGCTGAAGGTCATTAAAGTTATATAGAGAATAGAAAAGATGGTGTTACTTTGGGGCAGAATGAAACTTTAATTTATAAAGGGATTCCCATATTCATATCTTCTTTAAGAAGCCCTGAATGATAAAGTGCTCCTTCAGAAAGGGCATTTAGCTTTGGTGGCAACATGGTTACATGGCACCGGTCTCTGTTGAAGCCAGAGACTGTGGATAAGCTTGTGTTCCTGGCTAACAATCTTTAGGGCCTAACAAATGACAAATGGTGTGCGTTAAAATCTTAGTGAGTGCCTGATTTTAGGATTCCTTGTTGTGTTGCTTTTTAACTGAGAAGACACCAGACAGTTTTTTTCCTGTTCTTTACATATGTTGTGTCCTTTAAGAAAATAAGTAAAATTACATTTGCACTTTTTACAGTACTGTATATATGGCATGGCGCAAAAAAAACTTTTATACTTTACCATTTTTCTTTAGTTGACCTATATGTCCCTTATACTGGAAGTATTTTATTTATTTATTTTGTGCTTTCATTTAGCACGTTATAATGTTTTCATTTGAAGTATCTGTGCACTACACTTGGAAGAATTTTCTTTATGAAGAGTATGCAAAATCACTCCTTGACGGCGCTACACAACTTTAAGCTCCTGACACCCGCTTGTAACACAGAGAAAAAAGACAAAGTTGACACGCTTGTTGTTATGGATGGTTCTAGCAGCAGCTCCAGCTCTAGCGATGAAGAAATGATTATTGTTCACCAGTGCAATAAGCAGCTCCATGTTCATCACGCCTCTGGGCATCTTCTTCAATGTGTGCTCGCATTGACAGTGTTGCGCTTGAGCGCCTCCATGTGCCGTTTACTGTAACTTCAGCAGCTCCGTGCACGTGAACAAAAGTGCCAATCTGATTGGTGGAGAAGGTTGACGCGGCGCATCAAAACAAAAAAAACAAGCATGAGGCGTTTTTTTTTTTTAAATGATGCTTTTGCACCTGGCGTTTTGCGCGTTGGTGTGCACGATCACATTGACGCCCTTTATTTAGTCATGAGGCTTTAAACGTCGACGGATAACGCGAGCAGAAAAACGTCTCGGTGTGCACGGGCCTTAATACTGGAAGTATAGCCCTAATTCACAGTGTCCGTTCCTTTAGTAACAAGACTCCAGTTTTAATTTCATTAGGAGAACAAAATGTTTAAAACCAAATGCGTTACCTTAGGCTGCAGGTTTGAAATATGTTTTTATTTAAAGTATCTACAATACACAATTTTATTTGACTAATTAATACTGGGAGTATTTTCAGTACAGTGCAAGTTTCTCAACTAAAAAGACACCAGTTTTTTTATTCTCTGCAACTTGGCATTCAGGAACCAAGGACTTAAAAGAAAAGTATTTCTTTCTAAAAGGCACTACATTTAATTTATTTATCTGCAACATTGTGTTTAATTACGGCTTTGCTTTTGCACAATAAATGTTCTAAAAACGACATGCAACATTTCTTTATTTCTTAAAAAAAAAAAAAAAAAAAAATAGCAGTTTGGCTTTCCTTAAGGTCTATGTAACCTGTTCAGAAATGGTTCTATTATAATTTATATTTTTAAAAAAAATAATAATTTGCAATATATATCGTTATCGCAGAGGCTGCAATGTATATCGCAATATGGATTTTAGACCATATCGCCCATCCCTAATGGCCATATACCCAAAAGCACGTCACAATCATGAGGGGGTCTCCAAACACCACCACCAGTGTGCGGCATCCACTTGGAGGATGCGACGGCAGCCACAGGACAATGGCGCCAGTACGCTCACCACACACCAGCTATTGGTGGAGTGGAGAAAATTTGATACAGCTAATTCGGTGGATGGGGATGATTGGGAGGCCATGATGGGTAAGGGCCGATGAAGGGAATTTGGTTAGAACACCAGGGTTACACCACTACTCTTTATGAGAAGTGCCATGTTTTTTTTTTTATGACCACAGAGAGTCAGGATCTCGGTTTAACGTCTCATCTGAAAGACGGCGCTTACTGATAGTACAGTATCCCCTTCACTATACTGGGGCGTTAGGACCCACACAGACCTCAGGCTGATCACCCCCCTGCTGGCCTCACTAAAAGCAACCTAGTTTTCCCATGTGGTCTCCCATCCTGGTACTGACCAGGCTCAGCCCTCCTTCAGTGAGTAACTGGTCTTGGGCTGCAGTGTGATATGACTGTGGCACTGTTTGTGTGGATGTGTTTATATACAGTTTGTGTGAATGTGTGGTGAAGGCAAATTTTTTTGCTGTAAAACATCTCAATCCTGTTCACAGCACAAACATAAATAACTACGAATACTTACAGCAACAGTAATAGCAATGTTCACTTCAACAAACAATACTAAGTTTTTGACTTCTGAAACCCAAATTCATCTACAAATCTACAAACACCTTCTCATAATGCACACACAAGCCAGTGATCCAGAATACAGAAAGAGAGTGAAGAGCTGGCATATCTGATCCTCTGATTTATCACTGGATGATTTTAATCCATTTCAAATGAAAATCACAAAGTAGAACAGCAGAAACTAAAACCAGTCCTAAAAGTCAAAACGAGAAGTGTATTAAGCAGATGTTTCCTGAATATATGTTCACACTCGTTTCAAAATAAAAACGAAACTAGTTGGTTACAATACTTCACAATTTCCTGCAACCTTAACTTGTAGGAACCATTTGCCCCAGCATGAAAGTTTAATTATGACAAAGAGGATTTGATTGTTTAGAGCTGTTGAGAATAATGTACTTCTATTTAAAAATGCATACTGGACACATTTTGTAACAAAATATTGGTTAAGAGTTTGGCTTTCACAAAAAAAAAAAAAAAAAAATCACCTTGAAAAAGCAAAAACTGCTTAATGTGTCAGTGAAACATGCACATTGCATGATTGAGGCCTTTAAAACTCACAGTTTGATAACAGGAATGTGCTCTGTTGACTTCGGTGAAGCGTTTAAGATTACGCAAGACAACTGAAGCAATTAATGTAACTGTCTAGTGCAATATGTTTGACAAAGTGTTCTAGCCAAAAGGCTAAGTAAACTAAACACCACAATTCCAGTGAACAATTAGTGCCTAGTGATTTACACAATGCTGAAAACACATAACAATGGAAAATAGTGCAGTGTAATATGACGATATACATTCTGTACAAAATTAAAAGTCTATCGCTTTATTTTGTTCTATCATTTATTTCACGGTCAAAGCACATTGTTTATGGTGATAGTTTTTTTTATATTTTATAAGAGTGCAATATTACACAACATTATAGGGTTGCAGATATAACTTGAATAACAGCATTGTGAGTTGCATCTGCTGTGTGCCAAAGTAAATGGTGGTTCATTCGGTTTTCCTTTTTTATAGAATACATATAAAAGTGCACATTCTTCAACCTCTCAAAGCGACAGTTCACGCAAAAACAAGTCACAACAAGAACAGAAAAAACAAGACTAGATAGATATCTGTTAAAGTGGGTTTTGAAATATTGCAATGTAGGTAGATCACAAACAAATTGGGAAAAGAAGTCCAAAGTAACTATTAAAATTAAAACTTTCATTTATCTTTTTTATTTTATTATCTCTATTGTCTTGTATGCGTTTCGTTTTTGGCTAAATTATGCATTTAAATGTTAATTTACTATATGTATGCGAGTCTTAAAGATGTCGTCGTATTTTGCACTGTCGTCATATTTTACACTGTCGTCGTATTTTGCACTGTCGTCATATTTTACACGTCTGTATTTTGCACTGTCCGGAGCCAGCATCTAAGCTTTTCACTCATCAGAATACACATGCTGCTGATGATGTGACAATAAAAGTGATATGATTTTGAATTGATTTGTGTTACGAATGGGCTAAATGTACGGAAGTGTCGTTCAGCCACTGAAATCTTTCAGCGAACGATTGACGTAACTTTTTTCAATTTCATAAGGCACCTTTTACAACAGAGATGCCCAAGTAGGGCCCGCAGGCCAAAGTTGGCCCATTGTAAGATTTGATTTGGCCCACCATCCCATCTGAGAGGAGTGAGAATGATGGAGAGGGTTGGGATGAATGGCTTTAACACAGAGATCGTCATTTCTAATTTGACATAAGTTTTTTTTTTTTTTTACGTAAATTTTTTGTTTTATTTCTGAGCAACAATAAAGCAAATTGAAGTGAATTGCTTCAATTAAATGTAATCAGATTTTTTTAATGTAAAATACTGTCACTCAACAGATAGAGGACTATGTAGAAGACATCTGCGAGCAAATCAAGGCAGATTTCATGTAATTCTGTTATAAATTAGATGGTTTTGTTTTTACTGTATTAAGATCAGTATACAATGTAAAAAATACTGTATTAGTTAATATAAGGAAATGTTTTCTAGTCATTTTTAAAATTAAATAAAATCAGGAAATTACCCATGGACACTATATTTAAATTTGTCTCACTAGCCTCAAATCAAATTTTGTCCTTCATAAGAAAAAGTTTGGGCCCCTATTTTACAACATTAATAATGTAGATTTTTATTTAATTTAGTTTAATAACGAAACATGAGTAATTAGCGCTATTCCCCCTAGCCTGCTTTAATGAGATGAAGTTGGTTTTATATTCACATTGGTTCATTTTTGAACATTGACAACCTGCGACGCGCTCCCTACATTGTTTACAGCGCTACTCTGAATATTCGGTCTGAAATAGCATGCAAGTGTGGCTTAGTAATAAGTGTAATTCCTGCATGCCACCAGCCAATCACGAAGCATACAGCAATACAATAATACATTTTATTTGTATAGCACTTTTCCTACATGCATGCAACTCAAAGCGCTTCACAAACAACAAACAATAATTAAAATCAGCAAACAAGATGTAAAGACAAAAAGCTAAATAAACAACAAATATATACTCAGATAGAAGCATACATCTACACACATGTATGCATACATCAACAATCACACACACAAAAGTCCTCACATAAGAATATACATGCACACATCGTACATACATACACCAACACCATATAAATAAAATGCATACACTTCACAAAATGTAATATTCATACGCAATTTTAAAAAGGTGAGTCTTAACACGCTTAACAGTAGTCGCTTTAGGACAAAGCGCATGAGAGTGAGACCAGCGATCCTTGCATGCATGAAATATTGCACATTATGACAAGTTTTGCTTGCTACCCAAATGAAAACTATATTATGTCTAGGATGTTTTCAGTTGGGTAGCAAGCAAAACTTGTCATAATGTGCAATATTTCATTGTAGGATTATAAAGTACTGTAAAGTTCTCTAACTGGCGAATGACATGATCTAGTTCAGGGGTGTCCAAACTCTGTCCTGGAGGGTCAATGTCCTGCTGAGTTTAGCTCCAACTTGCCTCAACACACTTGCTAGGAAGTTTATAGCATATCTAGTAAGAGCTTGATTAGCT
Source organism: Danio tinwini (assembly GCA_903798205.1). NCBI lineage: Eukaryota > Metazoa > Chordata > Actinopteri > Cypriniformes > Danionidae > Danio > Danio tinwini. The sequence continues at coordinate 13,311,497 of CAIGQZ010016425.1, forward strand.
GGTTCAGGTGTGCTTGATTAGTGTGCCAGGATACCGGCTCTCCAGGACCGAGTTTGGACACCCCTGATCTAGTAGGTTGTCTATGGTCATCTTTACGATGCGTGTTAGTGATTTAAGGAGGTGTGGTTTTGGACGACAGGGGAGGGTTTTCAAAGATATTATAACTAATAGCATTTTGGCAGATCACCTACTGCACCTTTAAGAATATCTTTAGGATATTGTGTGCTCCACTGTGTACACTGACAAAATTTGCATTAAGAGAATATAAACATCCAAAGCTAGCAGTTTATTATTACTTCCACCTAAATGAATCAACGATTTTTTTGACATCACCTCATACTTCAGTTTCTCATCATTATATCTTCTGACCAATCAAATGCTCTTTAGTATCTGACATGTCCTGCCCCCTCAAGATGTTCTCATTTGATGAGCTTGAGCTCAAATCACTCTCACTGACAGAGATGTGATAAAAAACAAACAAACAACTGAATGCTATTGGCTGTTTTTTTAAAAAGTAGAGGAGCGACTGTAACTATGTCCCACTCTGTCTTCATGTTTCAGTTGAAATTAGGTCACACATCGAACACTCCACATTTAAAAACACTTCACAGGAGTTTATGCATGTATGTATTAAATTCTATCCAAATAATAAATTAGATTTAAAAGCACTTTAAGGTCATTTTCACCTCAATGAGCATTGAGGTTTGCTAGATGCACAATAATGCACAAACACATAATAAACATGCTCCTATAGACTGATAGGAATATGTCTGTTTGTGTATCGTGCATTACATGGTGGGGATCGAAAATAAAGCTACCTATACACAATTGTTTGTGTGTCGAGTTATTAAAACACGTTCCCAGTGTTGGAGAAAGTTACTTTAGAAAGTAACGCATTACAATATTGAGTTACACCTCAAAAAAATGAGTGACTAATTGCATTACTTGGTTACTTTTATGGTAAGCAATGCGCTACGTTACTTTTGAGTTACTTTTCCATTAACTTTTCTGACCTAGCTGAGCCTTGATTACTTTCCAAACTTGCAGCATGTTCCCAACATGCTGTATAACCTTTATTTAGCTATAAATTCTTTTAAATGTGGTTTTTATTTTTAATGTAGGATAATGTTATCTTTAGAGAAATTCCTGACCCCAGAGTTTTACATGCCGTATATACAGATGACACTACAATCATTTTAAATTCAGCTATTTAAAAAAAAAAAAAAAAAAAAAAGCTAATAAACTAAAGTCACTCACATTACAATTTTTGAAAACTCAAATCTTTACACTTAAATTTTGAAAAGTAATTTGTTATTTTACTCGTTAGTTAGAAAAGTAATATTATTACGCAACTCGCTTTACTTGGCATGTGTTACTTTCAACACTACACATTGTTCTATAGCAGAGATGCCCAAACTAGGGCCCGCGGGGCAAAGTTGGCCGATCATAACCTTTGATTTGGCCCACCATTTCATCTAAGAAGAGAGTGAGAATGGAAACATTTTAGAGACTGTCAAATTTTTTTTATTTAAGCTAACTGAAATATTTCTATTTAATGCTGTAAATTAATCAGATTTTGTTTAAAATGTACATAATGTCTCCCGGCAATGCCTTTGATTTGATTTGCTTACCAAACTCTCTGCAGATTCTGCTCGACTAGTGTATTCAGGAATGAACTCCACTGTGTTATAAATGTGATTTTGAAATGAAAATTGTTTTTATTGTAATAAGTTATTTTAAAACCTGTACTGCATTAGATAATACAATTTAAAGTAATGTTTTCTGTTTATTTTGAAATAAATTATTAAATTACCCATGGCAACTTGAAAATAATATAGTTTGGTATTTTTACCTTCGGCCCAAGTCTCTCAATGATATTCGTGTTTTTTTAGCCCTTCATACGAAAAAGTTTGGACACCTCTGCTCTATAGTCTCTCAAACCAATGTTGTAGTAAATGGTTCACACAGTTTACAAATGGTTCACAAAGTGAAACATTGTAACATATTAAGTGATAAGTCTTTTTTTTCTTTTTAGTTTCACTATATTACCTTTGTTTAAAAGGATAATTCACCCAAAACTAATAATTCTGTCAACATTTATGCATCCTTCACTTTTTTAAGCCATATTTGAGTTTCTCTTTTCAGTTGAACGTTTGCAAAAAACTGGAAACCTGTAACTATTGACTTCTACAGTATTGTTTTCAACTTTCATCAAAAGATCTCCTTGTGTCAGAAAAAAACCCTCATGAAACCAATGGGGCATATGCACAGACTTTTAAGTCAGCCAGCCTCAGCGCTTACAGCGAACTGTCTTTCCATTACAAAATCACCACGCTTAAGTGATCTTTAAAATATGAGTTTATTTTACCCCAATAGTCTGCAACTACTGGCGGTCTTTCTTCTCGTTTTACGCTTGAACAATTAAATGAATGCTTGCTTCTATTTAACTAAATGTATAGTAATTATCACAACATCGATGCAGCAAAAGGAACCACATAAAATTTTAAATAGTCACATTAAAATTATCATTGGCTGAAAAACACTAGCTGTGCATAGAGCCCATTGAGGGAGAGTCAATGCTGAGCTAATTTGCATGTTTGTGTGAACTATCCCTTTAAACAGGTGTTTAATGATCACGAAAACATTTACATACACTTATTAATTTTCCTGCAGCTTAGTCCCTTATTTTTCAGGAGTTTTTTCAGGAATGAACAACAAAAAACGTTTACTTATTTTGATATAAAAAGGGTTAACAAACCAGACGATTCATCACGGTTTTGTTTTAATATTTGTTGTCCAAATGGTTAAAGAGGCTAACCTCACATTTACTGTAGCTTTTAAAATGAACGGTATATATTGGTTAAACTTCCAGTTACCTGAATAACAAATAAGACTTAACAGCACGCCAGAGTAATATTGTTTTTATCCCTTCATAAAAATTCCGGAAGACACATTTAACATTTTCAACAAGCCACAGAATGAATTTGTGTGTGTTGTGAACTGTAGTCTGTAAATCTAGAGATATTTCAGTTAAAATTAAAGTAAAATAAGGAAACCTGGATTTTGAATCAAGACTTTTAGGGAATTTAACACATCTCCGGCAACTTTCGGTATAGTTTAGCATAATATTCAGGCTGATTATTTAAACTATCGTTCACCTGCACGTGCCATTACTTAAATCAGTCTTCCTGCTCTCTGTATTGCCATCCTTTACAGCTTAATTACTCTCGATTCACACGAGGAAGCGTAAAAGTAAGTAAAATTAGCGTGCAAAAAGCCATTTCAACAAATCTGACAGCTCTCAAAGTGTTTTGAAGTGATCTAACAATTACGAGCTACACAACATCCTCAGAAAACTCAACAGACTCACTCTCCAGCTCAACACTTGTTCGCAGTATCTTACCTGACAGACAGGTATGACCTTCCCATGCTGGTCCTCCTGCATGTGTCCGTCAGTTCGTTTGTCTTCAAAGCATGTAGCGTTTGTTTCCTCTTGGCTGCTGCCCGATTTCAGTCGCACAAGTAACCGAATGAACGCGTGACTTCCTTGTAGGTAAAAAAAATTTTTTTTTGAACTCTCACACCCACTCACTCCTTTTTCTCATAAAAACATGTTCTCATCTGATGTGCTTCAGTTACAACTTTCAGTTTGCAGTATAAGGACGGACAATAGGTCTCGGACAAATTGCTACGCCCATGAACACAGGTGTAAAAGCTCAGAGACACCACATTTTGCCATAGCGTTCACCTGTGTGACCATATAGCATTTTCAAAGATAATCAATCAAGGAAGACGATACAATATACTGCACCACGTTCACGGTTGAAAATAAAATCATGCAGGAACACTATAGAACCACTTTTTTGTCTAGTGAGGTTTACGAATGTACACACTCAGAAATAAAGGTACAAAATCTGTCACTGGGGTAGTGCCTTTTTAAAAAGGTACACTTATGTACCTTTAATGTTCACTTTTGTACATTTAAGTTACTGTAAAGTACACATTTGTACTTTTGGAATATTAAAAAGTACAAATAAGAACCTGTAAGGAACAAAAATGTACCTTTTAAAAAGGTAACACAGAGTGACAGATTTTGTACCTTTAATTCTGAATAAAAAAAAAATAACATCCAGGACCATTGTTTATAATATTGTGAAGAGAAATTTCAAAAACAGTATATCAATGGTCTCCAAATCAATTCCTGGAGGGCCGCAGCTCTGCAGTTTAGCTCCAACCACAATAGTCTCTAGTAGTCTTGAACTTAATTAGCTGGATCAGCTGCATTTGATTGGGGTTGGAGCAACAGGAATCCAGTCTGAGACCGGAGACTTATGCAGTATATAGTGTATAATCATAGGTCTCAAACTCAATTCCTGGAGGGCCACAGTCCAGCTTCGTCCCCATCAAACTCAGCTGATCTAAATAATTTAGGTGATGAATACTTTTGTTAGTTGGATCAGGGTTGGAGCAAAACTGTTGAGCTGCAGCCCTCCAAGAATTCAGTTTAAGACCTATGGTGTGTATGTATGTATGTATATATATATATATATATATATATATATACACACACACATACATACATCACTAAACGGAACTCATTTCCTTTGTTTGCACGGAAATGTGTATTGTACACTCACCTTTGGCACTGAAAATTTTAAGAGCTGAAATTGCCCTTTTACAAATTAATGCCAATAGAAATACCTTTATCTTATAGAAATGTTTAAAAGCTTTATCTACTTTTGTACTCCTTTATCATGTGGATGAGTTGAATGTATTTGTGCAACCAAATATACACTCACACAATGTAATGGTGTTGGTAATAATTTATAAAACTTGCCATTATGCAGAAGTATGCTTACATGCAAGACCTTTTTTACAGAAGAAAACTTCTGAACTGAAAATAGTGAAATCACTATTGTTAAACAATCAAAACATTTTCCAATTAGGATCTACTCACACCTGTAATAAATTAAGCAGAGTAGCCACAATTAAAGCAACTGTATTGAGGCAATACAAGAAAGCGTTAACATATGCAAGAACCTGAAAAAGGTGCAGTATGAACGGACATACACAAACCAGTGGTTTAATATTTTATTTGAGGACCATGCAATGGCCATGAACGGCCTTTGACATTTACACGTGTAGATCCTTCATTACCTCTACATGGTACAAAATAACTTTAAGTTACTAATAAAAAAATAATACAACTAACAAAAAAGGGAGGAAGGGGTGGAAAAAAAAATCCTGCACAGCAGACTCTGGGACGCTCGTGACGGCACGTATGTTTTACAACCTGCTTTGAAGAAATAGATACATAAACTGAACAAGTAAAGATTAAGATTACCAAATGAAAACTGCATTTTACTGAGGGAATGCAGGAGGGGCCATGGGAAACGGCATGGTCTGTGGCATCTGTTGGGGGTTAAAAGGGAATGGTGGAGGGTGGTTCATGCCATTCTGGACACCTCCTTGGTTGGGAGGGAACTGTTGGTTCTGATAACCCTGGTTTCCGTAGCCACCAGACTGATTGCCAAAGTTACCCTGTCCATTATTGTTGTAACCCCCTCCGTTGAAACTGCTACTACTGCTGCTGCTGTTGTTGTAACTGCTAGACCCGTTTTGCGTTTTGTTTCCAAACACCTTCTTTTGGCCATAAGAGTCACCACCACTACGGTTGTCCTGGTTGTAGCTGCTGAAGTCCCGCCTGCTGCCAGAGTGGCGATCCCGACGGTCATCCCTATACCCTCCACCTCGTCCTCCCCTTGAACGACCTGGAAGAAAACTAGAGTCAAGCTCGGATCGGCAAACGGATCTGGACCAGAGCCATACCCTTTAAAGGGGCTTATAAAAAGGACAGAACTTGCGGCAGTTAAACCACAGCTCATGTGTCTCACCAATTGGATTTACCTCCTCTGTCTTCAGCCATTTGGATGAGCTTGGGGTTTATGGCTTGGTTGGCCTCTCGGAGGACTGAGACGAGGTCGTGAGCCTGTTTCATGTTGTTGGGTGTAAAGAACGTGTAGGCTGTGCCCGTTTTCTGACTGCGAGCCGTTCGGCCAATGCGGTGAATGTAGTCCTCAGAATTGTTGGGGTAGTCAAAGTTAATGACAAATTTGACGTCCTCCACATCTGTTAAGACAAAACGGGCGTGCCATGGCAGGAATAGAGGAGTGCGGGTGCACACCGCCATAGCAGCGAGGATAAGAGACGTTAGCAAGGGAAGCAACGAATGATAGGTCATCGACTTACCATGCTGAGGAAAGGATGGTTAAAAATCAGGACTTTAAGGATCCACATAATTAACATAGTCCTCTATTAAAAGTGACGAGACAAACTGCTGCATCTTGCCAAGACTCAACTTGCTCAAAAACAAGACCGATTAAGGGCTTAAATTTAAGGCTGACGCAAGCTTTCCAACCAACCGGTGCTCACTTGAAAGAAAATATGATTCTTTTTGGCAGGACTCGACATGACTGAAGCCAGCAAAAGAGGGCACGCATCGACCAGCCGGGTAATCGCATTCAGTGCGGAAGGCATGTGGATTAAAGCAACTGCTCTCGATGGAAAAAACGCTTAAATTTAAGTCAGCGCAGTTCCTATTGAGAAAACTCCCAGTCCTTAACTTAAAGTTCAACAGTCCAAAGCTGTTGCGCGAGAGCAGGACGCAAGTGCAGCCACCCAACGGCGCCGCACTCCTCCGTGGTATGTCGCCCCATGGATTACGCCCCAATCACGGAGCTCCGACCACCTCTGAATGCAATTTGATTGGCTGGCAGACATACAGAACTCCACAGAGGAGCTCCTTACCCCCTCCTGGTGAACCTGGACGCGTCATGCCAAGGTCCTGCCTCCAAGACTCCACCTTCAGGTGAGAGGGGCTCAGAAAGGCACAGCAGTTAAAAGGAAACGGCAGAACTTTATAGAAAAAACACAATATGAAAATGATAAAGGACAAATAAAGAGGAAATGACAAACCTAGTCCTCTGGAGGCGACATCTGTGGCGATTAGGATGGGCGCTTTGCCGTATTTAAATTCTGTTGAGGGAGTGAAAACTAGTTAGATCACATGCATTAAATCAAGGAGTTAAAGATCCAAGATCTTCATAGCAAACACTTACCATTGAGCACCCAGTCTCTTTCTTGCTGGTTCTTGTCTCCATGAATGCCCATTGCTGGCCACCTATATCAAGAATAGAATTACATTTCTCCATTTGACACTTGAAGCAATGATGACGCCAAGCAAAGAAATCTTACCCATCCCTGCGCATCCGCCTAGTAAGGTCATCACACCTCCTTTTGGTCTCCACAAAGATAATGGTCTTGTTTTCCTTCTCACTCATGATTTCCTCCAGCAGACGAATCAGTCTGGGGTAAATAAAAAGTCATGAATCCACTCAAGAGACATCAAAACCAGTAGCTTAAATATTCCTGGCACTCACTTGTCCTCCTTCTCGCCATCATTGCAAACATCAACAATTTGTAGGATGTTGTGGTTGGCACTAAGCTGCAGAGCACCAACATTGATCTGTATATACTCCTTTAAGAAGTCCTCAGCCAGCTGCCTCACCTCTTTGGGCCATGTAGCACTCCACATGAGTGTCTGTCTGTCCGGCTTGAGGAAGAAACAATTATTAGGTTTTAATTTAACTAGCAATTATGAAAAGGTGACATACATACACATATATATATGTAAATAATAAATAAATTTTGCATACCCTAATTTGGTCCACAATTTTTCGAATTTGGGGTTCAAATCCCATGTCAAGCATCCTGTCAGCTTCATCAAGCACAAGATAGGTGCATCTGCGCAGATTTGTTTTTCCAGCTTCAAGGAAATCTATAAGTCTTCCAGGTGTGGCAATACAAACCTCAACACCTGAATCAGCAGTAGAAAAATTAAAATAAAATTAGTCAGTTCACAAAAGCATTTTAAAGTAAAGTTTGATCCTAGTCATACCCCTTTCCAGATCCCGGATCTGTGGTCCTTTGGGAGCACCTCCATAGATGCAAGTGGACTTGATACGAGAAGCTTTCCCATACTCTGCTGCCACCTGCTGGACTTGCTGTGCCAACTCACGGGTGGGAGCCAACACCAAACACTTAAAAAAAAAAAGAAAATGTTAACATTAAACATGGTTAAAAAAAAAAAAAAACTGATTCAGATATGATTAATTTTGTTGAACTTACAATGGGCCCATCTCCGTGCTCCAGGAATGGTTGGTGGTTTATGTGAACAATAGCAGGAAGCAGGTACTACAGGGAATGACATTTAAAAACCTTATTAAAACCAGTTAAAATGACCCTGGGTCAGAATTTATGAAAGAAAAAAATCATACCGAGAGAGTTTTTCCAGAGCCAGTCTGCGCAATGCCAACCATATCTTTGCCACTCAGTGCAACCGGCCAACCCTGAGCTTGGATGGGGGTTGGATCAGTCCAGTTCTGTTTAGTGATCACATCCATCACATACTCTGAAAAACAACAAAAGGTTTAGTTCAAAGTTAAACCCATTTTCAACCATTTAAAACCAAATTAATAGTAACTTACTTGGAAAGTTAGCTTCATGAAACTTGACGATGGGTTTGGGACACTCTCGACCCTTCACTGTGATCTCCTTGCTTCTCCTGTAGTGTTCAACTTCTTGCTGTAATACAAATGACATTAATGTTTTAGGACCACCAAAGCCAGTTTCACAACATCTCAGCTTAATTTAACAGTTATCACAATAGCATTCTTCTTTGACCGTAAGAGGTGACAAAGTGCAAGTTTTTAAACTTATACCAATCACAATATATGCAAACTATAAAAATTGGTGTTTTTTATGTCACAATACTGTGTTTAGTCTAAAGGAGAAAGCTCTTAAGACATCCAAAAAACTGCATGGTCATACTTGCATGTTTCTTTACAAAGTCATGTCACCAACTACTGGTCTGATATGCATATTACAGTTTACTTACAGTTGACCTCCGAGCAACATCAGGATTCTCTTGGTAGAAGTTCTTTTCAAATTTGGGGAGCTCATCCAGGTTCCAGTGCTTTTTCCGCAGGCGGTCACCTGGATTCCCAAACTTCTTAGCTGGAGGTGGTCCATTTCTGCTGCCTCCAAAACGTGGTGGTCCACTGCTGTAACTACTATCAACAACAACAAAAAATTATTAAGGGGGGGGGGGTTGAGGAGTTTACTTGTCCTGTTAAAACACTAAATTTCCTTTTTGTGTGAAACTGACACGGTAGAAATGGAGAACGTTTAGCTATCTGTAATGACAGTTTGTTAATCTATAACGCGCAAACAAAAAGATGTAACACCATGTTACAGTAACTGTATATACAAAGGCATTTCGAAAGGGCCAAAGATTAATACCATACGCAGGGATGTTACTGTATCACCGTATTGGTACGCCATGGCAACCCGTTAAAAGGTAGATTTAAAATTGTTATACTTGATACCTCACAAAAACGACAATACGATGGGTCAGAAAAACACAATTGGTCTAAATAATGGATGACAAGGGCTCAGGTTTCGGTTCACATCGTGAGATCTTTTCTGCGCCACGTTTTAACATCGCTGCCATTTTATTTCCTACCGGCAGGAGACAAAGAGGAAAAACCGGCCGGCATTTTAAAACATCTGAGCCACATGGCAAAATGAGGCCTTTAAACGTTATAAAACCACGAAATTCGAACTGCGTTTCATATAAATACTGCCATCGTCGACGTTTAAGATATTTTTGAGACGATAAAGCAACAGACACTCTTTTTCCGTCGAATTTCGTCGTGAAAACGGACGCTCACCGAGTCATCGCCCTAACATCCTCAAACACACTCGACCAAACCCATCCAAACACGAAATTGATTATAAAACGATTAAATTAATCGACGAATTCAATCGATTAACGGACACATCATTATGTCAATAGCACAGAATAATACTTTAATTATCAAAAATCTTAATTTGGAAATAAACACTCATCCTTACCCTCTGTCACGACCGCGGTCTCTGTCAGAATATCCAGGCATGTTTGTAACGTGAGATTTATAAATTAAAAGTTAAATAAACGGACGTTAAATATTTCTCCCTGTACGCGCAGTGATGGTGCCCGTGAACGCCGATCACCGCATGAACTCGCCGGGTTTTATAGGAAGAGGACGAGACTTCCGGAAAACTGGTGACGTCTTTCTGACGTACATAAGGCGTGCGCGTTCTCGTTACAGGGCACGCGCTTTAGATTTTAAGATTTAAATATTATTGTATTGTGAAATTGTAGTTAAACACACAAAAATATATAGCGGCATTACCTCAGTAAATGGCGGTAATTCATTTTGTAGTGTTTCGGTACTGAAAAGAATACATTAATGTTACATGTCCAAACAACAACAAACATGGCAGCATGCTAGCACATTTTGTACTTTTCCAGTATCGGTAGTGACCAGTACTTACCCCTTTTTAAAACTTAACTGTATCCAGAGTTCAGCGTTTTTAAACCTTCTTAACAACAATTTTGCCTTTTGGAGAATCGTCGTTTAAAAAAAAAATAATTATATATATATATGGATTAAAAACGCTGAA
>CAIGQZ010016425.1:13327062-13344255 GCA_903798205.1 Danio tinwini
ATATTCGACTAAACAGCAACTTTTCTCATCGAGTAACGTTATATATGCACACACACACACACACACACACACACACACACACACACATATATATATACAGGAGCAGTTCCAGCATTATGGATGTAATATTTACAGTAAAAACCTTAAAACATTAATTCACATGGAAAGTATATGTTAACATTATATTGAAACATCTGCTTTTTTCCAAAACAGATAACCACAGAGTAATTGGTAGTATACAAGCCTACACAAACAACATAGAATGGGTTTCACTAATTTGGTTTCCATTTCTCATGGAAAGGTTGACATTTGCATGGAATTGCTCACATAAATATTAACATTGATTTAATTCAATCAAGTTTAGCTAACAGTACTTTGAGGTGTTTTCATACAATATAAAATAAATTTCCTTGCATAAATAGACACTTTCAGACGAAAAAGTGATAAACGCTAAATGATATCACGGTAAGCAACATTTAGTCCCAAACTGTGGGACAGCAATACATGTCTAAATGTATTTTACAAGTTTTTTTTTTACTGTATTGTAACTTCACAGATCATTTAAAATATGTATTTTAATGCCTAGTGGTACTCCATATCTGGGTCATCCAAAATCTGGGTTATCCATCTTATCTAGCTCAAAAATGAATGAACAATTGTATTTTTTTCCAGATTGTATTGCTTAAACAGTATCATAAAATAGTAAAAAAATTGAAATAAAAGCAGAGTAGATGTGTTCAAACATAACAGGATGGTTCACCGAAAATGAAAATTTTGCTAATATTTACTCACCCTCTGCTTGTTTGAATCTTGTACAAGTTTCTTTCCTGTGATGAACACAAAATATTATTTTTTTGAAGAACATATAGGTGATCAAACCATTATTAGTCCCCCTTGACTTTCATGGCATTTTTCCCCCTCATAATAGCATTATCGCATTATGGAAGACAATGGGGACCTTCAAATGTTTGATCATCAGCATTCCTTAAAATATCTTCATTTGTGTTCAGCAGAAAAAAAGGCGTATGTGGAGGGCTAGTTGTAAATTTCTGATCAAGCTGTCTTTTTTGAAAGACTGAAAATGTGAGTAATGATAATAACCTTTATTTAAGCAGGTAAGTTAATTGTGAACCAGTTCTCATTTACAATGACAACCTGGCCAAGAGGCAACATAAGAAGCTGATACGAAGCAGCAACTAAAAACAAGCACAGTGATCTTGTTCTGTTAACTGGGTTGAATTTTTAAAGGACGATAGTGGAGTAAAAGTGTTGAGCATTCTACAATTCTAAGGAGCAGAAAACTGAAAAGAGTAGCGACCCAATGAAGTGCGAACTTTGGGTATACAGAGGTTAATAAAACTACTAGAGCGCAGATTTTGACATTTTCTGAATGTTAAGAAATTACTTAATATAGTGAGTTTTACCAATAAGAGTTTTGCAAATGAACAGAAACCAATGAATTTGTCGACATGATTAAAGAGAAGGCCAATTCAATACACAGTTGACAGTGATGAGTATTAAATAGCGCACCAGTAACAAAATGAATTGACTTTCATGGTAAAAAAAACATCCAGTTTATAAAGAAGAGTTTTTGAAGCTGACCTGTAAATCAAATGCTCATAATCCAAAATCTGCAATACTGATAATTTGACCAAATGCTGATTAAAGGAAGATTTGTGTCTGTAAAGAAACCCAATTCGGGCTTCATCCTTTTTGAGCAATTAATTTATGAGTTTTTAATGACAGTTTACCATCTAACCAGATTCCAAGATATTTGTAGCAGTCAACATAACCAATGTCAGTACCGTCCAATGAGGACATTTTAGGAGGAAACTCAACATGTGGTCAATTTCTATTAAAACCATACATTTAGTTTATTAGTATTTAAATATAAATGAAGACTGGTAAAAGCATGTTGGGTGTTTAAAAAAACTGGCTTGCAGTGAAGAAAGTTCTGTAGTTTATAGAGACCAGCAATCTAAATCAGTAGTTCCCAGTAGCAGAACATAAAATACCATATTTTATCCATAACCTACTAAAGAACAAAATAGTAGTTAATAGCAACCTTGTTAACATTAGTTGGTGCCCAAACTCTTTTCTATAAAGGGCCAAAAAGCAAACTTGATTGAGGGCTGTGGGCCGAGTATATACCAAAGTATATATATTTAATTTACCATGGGTAATTTCCTAATTTATTCTGTAATGTTTAACAATAACTAACGTTACTTTATATCATAATAACTGATGCAGTATTATTTTTAAGATGTTATAATGAACTTATTACAGTAAAAACATAAACAATCCCATTTATAACACAAAGGAGTTCAATGCTGAATACACTAGTCGAGCTGCTTCTGCCTTTACTTTCATCTACCTTTATTTACCCAGACCTCTATCTGTCAAGTGACAGTATTTACATTTTACAAGTCTGATTCATTTACAACATTTAATTTCAGTTGGCTTTTTTAATCTCAGCAATAAAACGAAGAAACAAAAGGTTACGTTAAATTTAAAATGACAATCTCCGTCAAATGCATTCACCCCAACCACCTTCTCCCTCGCCTTTCAGATAGACTGGTGGGCCAAATCAACAGTTAGCATGGGTCAACTTTGGCCCGTGGGCTCTACTTTGGGCATCTCTGGTTAACATGTTAATAATAAACATAAACAACAACAACATGGAAATAAAAAGCCATCAGCCTTTCAATTTTTTGTGAGCCCTGGGGTCTCATTACGTGATATTAAAGACAGCAATAGCGTCAGATGCAGCACATTGATTTTATGGCACCAGGTTAAACTTTCTGACCTTTACTGCACTCACGTTCATTAAAAATAAATACAGCCCACAACTGAACATGGAGGATGGTCTCCAAAAGGTGATCGTCAAAATTAAACAATTATTAAAATAGTCTTGGGCCTATTGGTATGTGTGCACCATTTTGTGCAAGGATTACATAACCATAACCACCTCAGAGAATATTGGGGGTCACAAATCACTGACATTGTTATTTTAGGGGGCACAGGCAGAAAAGTTTGGGAAGCCCTGATCTATATGATAAAATGTATCAGCGAAGTGAAGTCTGGCATTTAGAAAACCTGCTAAAAGGGAGATATTTACACCTCCCCCTACTTCTCAAGATGGAGGACAGATCCTTTCTTATTCTAACGATGGGCATCAGCCTCTTTTGTTTCAAGATGCCGCTTAACAGCCCACATTGGTCTCACAAAAGGACCATAAAGCACTGTGATACTCCTTTACCCAAATTCTGAGCTTTTAGCACTTACTATTGCAATCAAAATCACTCACTCTTATTGCTGTTGACAGAAATGAGGCATCAATGATTAGAATCACAATGATAAAAGAAAGATTCTCCCACTCAGCTACTGAAATGATTCAGAGAATAAAATACATTTCTGCATTTTGGACACAGTCATAGAAGCAGGCGGCCACAGTGATCCCATCAGGAAGGCAAGTTTAATCAGATCTAATTACACACAAAAATAAAACACTCTTACAAAAAAATGATAGTGTGTGTTACATTTAGCAAATTGCACCGGTCAGCTATGAAAGTTAAAAGTGTTGCTAGTAAATCATGCTATAAAGGAACAACCCTCTCGAAGCATAAAGTCAACAGGGCATCCAGTCCATATGGAGACCTATTTAACCATACAATTTAAAAAAAAATGTTAAAAGAAGCGAAGACGAATAGATTTGTTTTAAATGTGTGCACCAGATATACTCATTCAGTCCATAAAGAGTTTGGTAAATAGATTTTTTTGCCTATTATATACAGCCATCATATAGTGTGTGTGCAAAATGTTTTTTTTTTCTTTCAAATCGAATTAAATTAAAAAGACAGTCAATGACCCACATATATGAACGGTATTCTAGATCTATACAAAGCACCATCTCAGAATATTTAACTGATCCATCCAGAGGCTTTTTTATTCTTTTTTCACCTTCTTTCACACTCAAATTTATATTTATATATATATATAAAAAGGTAACAAAAGATGTATAGCTCATTTCAGCATATGCAAACTCTTAACAACAGTCCATGGTCATAGAGGATTGCTATAGACAGGCAGCATCTCAGAAACATTCAACTATATATACAGTTGAAGTCAGAATGATTAGCAAATGATGTTTAACAGAGCAAAGAAATTTTCACAGTATGTCTGATAATATTTTTTCTTCTGCAGAAAGTCTTAATTGTTTTATTTCGGCTAGAATAAAAGCAGTTTTATTTTTTTCAAAAAAACATTAAGGTAAAAATTATTAGCCCCTTTAGGCTACATATTTTATTTGATAGTCTACAGAACAAACAATCGTTATAAAATAACTTGCCTAATTATCCTAACCTGCCTAGTTAACCTAATTAAGCCTTTAAGTGTCACTTTAAGCTGTATAGAAGTGTCTTGAAAAATATCTAGTAAAATATTATTTACTGTCATCATAGCAAAGATAAAATAAGAGATATTAGAGATGAGTTATTAAAACTATTATGTTTAGAAATGTGTTGAAAAAAATCTTCTCTCCATTAAACAGAAATTGGGGAAAAAAATAAACAGGGGGCTAATAATTCAAGAGGGCTAATAATTCAAGGGGCTAATAATTCTGACTTCCAACTGTATATATAATAAACTACATTTGTTTATTTACGCAGTTTATTTTAATAATCCTGAAAAAACAGGTTTAAGCTGTGCATTGGGAGGCTTACAAAGAGCACATTAGACATGCTTTTGCTAGATTTATACCTAAAGCTGATGTACTTCTATAAAAGATAGAATTGTTTCTTGTTCTTTAGTACAGCGATCCTCCTTGCAGTTCATCTGTAATGCTCACTGAAAGCCAGTGACATTTAAAAAAAAAAAAGCTGGGTTAATAATAAATTAGAAAAATAACAAGTGATACGGACACAATTCTCCCTTGATTTCCTTGAGGGGTAAACAATTGCATTTCTTGTTTTTTTTTTTTTTTTACGAAATTATAAAACAAATACTAGTAAATATAATGAGAAGGTATGAAATGGAAGACATTTCACATCTCATTGACATGCATTTAATTCATTTAAAGGGTTCGATTGACATCTGAGACAAATTCGAAATCCATTACCAAAAAAAGACACCAATAATGCAACATATTAAAATGCTTTTCTTCACAATTTTCCTTAAAAAAAAAACTGCCAGACATTCAAAGCAAGCCAATGCCAACCTCACTGCCTTTCCGATCCAAACTTCATTTCTCTCTTCTTTTTTATTAATATTTTTGCTCTGGAAACATCGGCAACGATTCCTGCGACGATGCCAATATATTATATCTGTATATTTTTTTCTGTTTCACCTCTCACAGCGTATATAAAAATAAAGCTAAACTGCGGACACCGGTGGTCGCGAGAAATGGAGCACAGGTAGCTGAGATGGCGTCTGGCGCAGGGCACTCAAAAACAAGCCAGCGGAGTCCATTTCCCTGATCCAAAAGGGTCCAAGATCAGCACCTGTGCAACAAGAAAAGCTTCAAGTCCCAAAAATGACCAACTCTGCAGTCTTTTGTTGACAATGGCGTCTTCGGTAAGGACAGTAGTGCTTCTACATTAGCTTATGCCGCTTTTGTTCTGCGCCCTGCTAAAGTTCAGCCTCTCCTAAAGTCTAGTCTGTCAAAATGCTACATGAAATACTGTTAATATGTCATCTTAATGCAAAAAAAAATCTAAATATGGACTTAAAAAAAAAATAGGAAGAGGAGGTTCCAAAATAGTAAGTAAAAGAGTTACTAGCAGCTGAAAAGATAGGTTGTTTTCTTCTCTTCTTTTCAAATAATGCAGAAAGATGGGGATAGCAGCATCAGGCGTCGAGTGCTGCGGTGTAGTCCACCGTTCCTCAGCCCGAGCATCTGAGCTTCCCCGCGAGGCCCACACGCCTGTGGTCTGGATGACCGGTCCATTCCGTCTGGAGAAAGGGTCGTGTGTGAGCGCCGCCGTGGGACATCATTCCACAGCGAAGCCGCATGTCTCCTCGATGGCTGTCAGCAGCTTGTCATAGAGTTTATCGTAGCTCTCATATGGAGGAATGTCGATTCGGTTGAAGCTGTTGAACACAAATGAATATAGTTGACTGATGATTTTAGCAAAGTGGAATAATATATGCACGTTTCGGTTTCAAAATATTGATATTTTTATATTTATACACTGATATTTGATGAGAGAAACAATAAAACAGTAGTGTGAAATGTTACTCCTGTATAAAATAATAGTTTTTTCTTTTTTTAAATCCTACAATAATTTTCTGATGTAAACTTTTACATGTGTATACTTTATTTTTTACAACAGTTTTTAACTTCATATAATGTATAGCAAGGTAAAGGGAAGAAAAAAAAACTGAAAAAGAAATTGAGGGTAAAAAAACAAAAAAAAAAAGGAAAAGAAAAATAAATAAACTGGGCTGTTTCTGTTAGGCTTTATCCGAACCGTGCCCGGGCGTGTTTCCTTGTTTACTTGACAAGTGTGAGTGCTCAGAATCGGCCCTGCATCCCAGTTCAGCTGGGCTCAGATGCAGTATGCTTGTAGTGTGAGTGCAAAGCATGCCTGAGCGTGAAACTGAAGATGCAACGTCACTTTTAACTGTGCCTTCACAGCTTTGCCGACGAGAGCGTCAAAATTTGCTACATTGATCTCGTATTTAAAGGGGCCATTGCAGCATATCAGCAAATCAGTTACATTCCAACATAAAACATGCTATCTAGCGCGAAAATGTTGCACACTTTTTATCAAATTAATTTAACAATGGAAGATCAAGTTGTTTCATCTGTTGTGGCTTTGCTACACTTATCCAATATGTATCCATATGTCTAAAATATTCTAAAGCAACAATTTTGTTTCGTATTGTTGCATGATTTTCCCTCTTTTAAAGAAAAAAAATATATAATAGGGTTGGGCGATGTAGACCAATGTGCTTTTTCTGTGGTATAGTGTGGAAGGAGGGCTTTTCAGAAGTGCTATGTAAAAAGCCAGTGTGGACGTGAATTGTTTTCGTCCTAAAATGCCAAATCTAAGATGTATGTGTAAATGGGGCCTGAGTGTGTATTTTTTCACAAGCGGATTGCTGCTGCGACAGGGGCTGGGCAAAGGACCCTGATGCCGCCTTAGCATGTCTAGTGATCTCTATTGGCCATCGGCGATGGACGATGGCATTGTCTATCAACCCAATCCTAATATATAACATTAATGCACATCAGTAACTCGCCAGTAACTTATATTAATGTATGTCCCTGTAAGAAAACATAATAAATAATTAATTTCGGCTTTCTTAAAAAAGTTTTCAATAAATGGGTTCCATGTTACTGATGTCTAAATAATTTATGCCATGTTATGGTAAAACTTCATTGTTAGCATCATTACTCCAGTCTTCAGTGTCAAACGATCCTTCAAAAAAATCATACTTCATTGTTAATTTGATGCTCAAGAAACATTTATTTGTGTAAACCTCGTGCTTACCAAGTGTGTGCTTTGGGTAGGTTGTTGGTGCTGGCATCGATCTGGTGAATAGTGAAGAGACGTGGACCTGCAGCACCTGCAGACAGACATGTAAGATTTCAGTTTTAAGAACCGAACTGGTATTTAAAATCCCGAACCGGTTTTTGATTTGTCCTACCTTGTCAGATTGTCCTTCCTCCCATTCAAAAAATAGGTAGCACATTTTAATGACACAATATGGTACCCATCAGATTTTGCTACCAGTGTAAATTTTAATGTAGAGTAGTGTGATATGAAGCGGTAATATCGCCCTAACCTACCTAATCCCTAACCCCAACCATTCAAAAACAGTGTTGAAAGCATAATCTGATGGGTAGGATAAACTGTCAGGACACCTGCTAAATACATTTGCTATTTTAAGTGTATATGGATAAGTAAATATTTTGTTGATCATGATGAAATGTATTTTGTTCGAAGAAGTGTTTTAAGTGTATGATTTTATGTTCAAAATAAATACTTCAATTAAAACAGTTTTAACTTCATATTTTCAGGTTAGAAGTTAACATCTATTAAAACAGTAAATATATTATTTAAGCATTTATCATAGGTTATCCTTTATCCCAAGGTGGGACCTTATAACAAAAAAGTCAGCAATTTACATGTTTGCATATTTTTTACTTGACTGTTGAGTATAGAATCTCAAAAAAAAAAAGCAATATAAGAGTTTAAATTGTTGAAAGTTCTAATATCATCGATATTGCAGGAATGAGCAAGCATTTAGGCTACATAGTTTATTATTTTTTATGCATTTATAACTTAATTTATTTAAAGACAGTCACACAAGTTATTCAGCAAAGCATTCTTTAAGAAAAAAATTAATAAAATTAGTCTGTTCAGTGTTGCCAGATTGGACGCCCATCAATCACTTTTTAGCATTTAACAGCAAGAACAAATTTAGAAGCATTGTCTGATTGGCAAGCAGCACCTAATTATATTTAAAAGAATTTAAAATGCCAAATGGGATGAATTTATACCCCATTTCGACAGTAAAGCATACTCTAATAGGTAGTGTAATCTACACAACAAGTGTAGTGTGTGGGTGAGAGGGGGGCAGTGTTTCGATGTGATCCGGTTATGTTGTGGTTCTGTGACTGCTGGTGTTGGCTGCTGTATGGTTTAAAAAATATATAACCGGTAGGTAACTAGGTTAATTTTGATTTATTTATTTTTTTATTAAATAAAAAATTAATCTATTATTTTGGGCATTTTTTTGTGTGTTTGGGTGGGTTTTGGACAACTATTGGGCTAAAAAAAGTCAGCTAAATTTGGCAACACTGAAACTGTTACTTCAAAACTGAGATATGTACTGAAGCATCAGTGTTGTGTACTGTTTCATCCCTAATACAGTTTGTGTTTGTTATGTTTTATGTTTTAAATGAATGTAATGCTACACTAGTGTGACTTTCCAGATGCTGAATGAGAATCGTGGGACATCATCGGGTACCTTGCAGGGCTTTGAATCCTTGCAGCGGGACTCTGGAGGATCCGGTGACAAACTGCAGCAGTCGAGCTCTCCTCTCCTCGTCATACGACTCAACGGCCCGCCAGAACCACTTCACAATGTTACTGTCAGGTGTGCAGTGCTTCAGACGGGTGTTTGACTTCCAGTCGTTGATGTCGATCTTCCCCAGTCCACACACAATAAGCTGAAAACCAGAGAAAAATACTCTGCTCTGAAAGTGCTCAGGAGCCATGTTTTCACTGTTATGACTAAAGCGAGTGTGCGCCATAGCCAGTCATGTTTACACTGTCATTTCCAGGGATTGACTGAGCCATCTTGAGGCATCCTCTGGGCCAATGGCCAGGGGTTTTTGCCCAGTCAAATACCTTAGGTCAAAGTTTTGTCCCATCAAACACCTGAGGCTTGAGGAGAGTGGTTGGTCAGTGCTACTCATTTCTCATGTTTTCATATCAGTCTTCCCAGCTACATCAACTTTTCAAATGATTTCAAAACACACAGTTAAACAAATTGAAAATATAGTAGTGAACATTTAAAGTAGTTCAAATCCTTTTATCCAAATTCTCCTATAACCACACAACACCCATTCTTGTCTTAGGACACTCTTTTGATCAACTTCAAATGTTGACTACTGTATTCATTCATTCATTTTCCTTTGGCTTGGTCCCTTTATTCATTAGGGTCCGCCACAGCTGGATGAACCACCAACTATTCTAGCATATGTTTTACACAGCGGATGCCCTATCAGCTGCAACCCAGTACTGGAAAACATCCATACACACTCATTCACACACATACACTATGGCCAATTTAGTTTATTTACATATAGTGCATGTCCTTGGACTGTGGGGGAAACGAGCACCCGGAGGAAACCCATGCCAACACGGGGAGAACATGCAAACTCCACACAGAAATGTCAGTTGACCTGACTACTGTATATTATACATAGACATCTCTTTTTTGAGAAGTATACTATATATTGTATAATATACTTGGCCGTTTGGATTGTAATAATGTGCACCTTTTGTAAAGCTGTTTTGGAATTAAAATTATCATGAAAAAAGGTCTGTACAAATAAACTTGAATTGAAAACTTAAATCGAACTTTAAGGCACCATTCATATCTATAAAATAAATATTGAAGAATAATGATGAATAATTAATGATGAGTGATGTTAAAAACCACTTATTAGGGTTATGAGGTTGACTTTCCTACCAGTTAACTGAGATGAGAGAACAGCGGCAGTATCGGTATCTGGGGTGGGGCACTTTTAAATAGATTATCAATTGTGTGTGCTATTAAATTTACTTTCAGTTTTGTATTAGTGACAATTGGGCATCAAATGCTTGTATTGACAATAAAAGAGTACAATGACAATCTCACTTACATCATCATGACTTTTTAACAAACTTGTTAAACTTTTATTTGCTGCTCAACATTTTTTACCCCGATTTTAGTTTCCCTCTTTTCTCTTGGGGTGCACTGACTGTGCTCTCCTGCAGGGGATACAGTAGCTGCAAATTTGTAGTTCATTTTTGTAGGGAGAAATGCAGCCAGTGGTCAAATGTGCCATCTTCCCTATGCCATTGTTGATATTGCACTTCTGCATCTGCACGATCATAAATTATGTTATGTTAACTCCCTGTTTAATCCCTAAAATGCTGCTTTTCTGTGTGTGAGGACCCCTGTTGCTTAGACTGAAAGAATGAACATAGTATAACAGTATATGGTAAGCCGGAAGATCTATTCAGATTGTGTAATGTTATGGAAAATAAATGAGCTCATTTGCTCTAAATAAAGAAATATAAACAGAATTATTAATTGGACATGTTTCTTTGTGTTAAATGAAGACAAATGGGTTTGTTTGAGATGCAGTACTGACACAAATTAATAAATAACTATTTTGATTGTATATTACTGCTCAAAAACAAGAAACAGAAAGCTGATCCTACATATATACCATATATATATATATGGATTTTCCCTAATAAGAAGACAGACAAATTCTATAAAAATCTGGCAACCTTTTATAGATTATTTTAAAAACATAAATTCTACAGGAAATTGTTAAATTGAAGAGGATTAGACTAATGTAGATTAAAAATGAAGGTCAGCATTTATTTATTATTTTTATTTATTTTTCATTTGATTTTTTATATAAAAAAAAATACTCCCCTCATTTTATGATAGACCAGATAGATTACAGTTTGGACTCTACATGTATTGTAAATATAATTTATAAATCACTTTATCACATTATAAATGAATTCTACTCCCTACCAGTTTTTTCAAATGAAAAAAAAATAAATTGAGCCTTTCGTCACTTATGTAACAACTCTACACCAGCTACTTATATATGTTCTGGGAATGTCTCCAAACTGCATTATTCTGGTCCAAAGTACGAGACCTACTATCAGATCTAATGAAAACTCAAATCCAATGCGACCCATTGCTTTTTCTCATGCTGGACGATTCTTCACTCTCCTTATCCATCAACCAAAAAAGGATTCAGTCAGCTGTTTTGATTGCTGAAAAAACAATCCTGAAATTATGTCTGGATCCATCTGCTACTGCTGATCTATCCTGGAGGCTCTATCTAATGGACATTATTAGTTTAAAATACACCACAGCCAAAATAATTGGTGCCAGTAAGAAAACTGTAAACAGTGGTTAAACATGAGAGAGACTCTATCAGATATGTTAATGCAGGATTACTGTTTTTATTTTATTTACTTTTTTTTTTGTTAGGTGGATCTTGGGCTTTGTTCAAAATCAAAAATGTTCAATAAAAAAGAATAAAAAATGTATTTACCTGTATTAATCTATTATTATTTTACTTATGTATTGTTTGTATATTGTATTGTTTATTGTTAATTGTTGTGTGTTTGTTGGACTAAAATTTGTCAATGTGTTTGAATATTAAAAAAATAAAGAAGGTTTATTAAATTACTGGTCAAATGTTAATACTGGAGTGTAAGAATAGTCCATCTTCTCTGCTTTTCTTCATGATGAATTTTTAATGAATTCCAGGAGCCGTGTTCAGAGTTTATAGAAGGGATACTGGTCTGACAGTGGAAATGCAGCATGATTTTGGCCTAACTGCTTGAGCTCTGAGGCTATTGGCCTGACTCTGTAAGCCACGGCTCTCACTGACACGGCCCAACACCTATTGAACCTATATATATATATATATATATATATATATATATATATATATATACACACACATATATATATACATACCTCTAGCTCTTTCTCATCAAACGCCTTGAGCAGGTGTTGTGGAATAACTTCATTGAAGCCTTTCTGCAGGGCCAGGAACTGAGCCTCGATGCCCCTCAGGAACCGCCAGTTCACATACAGCCTGCGCAGAAACAGGACACTTGATGACACCCACAGACACGCATCAGAAAAGCAGGACTGAGAGTTTGACAGGTGCGAATAGCTCACCTCACATACTCCTTCTTGGTGTCCTGCGTGACTGGAATGCTCTTGCCGTTGGGTTTGAGCTCATGCTGAATGATCTCTCCGTATGCATTGTGTTCAACGCAGAACGTGTGGTCTAACACCCCGGTAATGTCATTATCTCTGAACACAAACACAGAAGGGGGAAAAATAATTACTATTAATAATACACACACAAGTATATATATATATATTAAAGTGATTAAAATATATCATATTCATAATTTTTCATGTATGTACATAGGGATGTCCAGATCCGATCACGTTATCGGAAATCGGGCCCGATCACGCAGTTTCAGACTTGATCGGAATCAGGCGTTACCTTTTGATCAAGACACAAATATATATGTATATATTTTCATTTTTGAACACATCTATAGTTATGCAGTGGCATAGAGTTAGACCTTTTTCTTGACTTCACACAGAAACAGCAACGTGTGCGGCATGACATTATTTTGTTGCATGCCGGCAAAGTAGAACGTGGAAGCAGCTTGAAGCGGAAAGCAAGAGTATGTCTGCGGTCTGGAGGTATTATAAAGTTGATGATGACAAAATTTCCATAGCAAACTGTGAGATTTAAAACTTGGGATTGCCTGCTGATTATTTTAAGTTGAGATGATATTTGTTTTTATATAAGTTTTTTTATATAAATTTTTGCACTGAAGTCCAAAAGTGAAGAATTTATGTTATTTATTACTTGATTGTTCAAGCTACATCATAAAAGTGCTCTGCTTGTTAACGGAGTTGTTGAATGTTAAAATAAGGTGAATTAAATAAAAAATAAAGGAACATTCTGGATCTGTTTCTTCGCTCTTCTTTATAATTTTTTTATGCATTATAGAAGTATCGGATCAAATGACTTGGACTAGAGGGCGAAAAAATCTGATCAGGACATCCATATATGTACATATATCTGTTATGTTTTTTTTTATCCCTTGTTTGCTACTGGATTTAATGTTTAGATAATTACATTTTCTTATAAAGCAACCTGGAATTTATAACTGCATTTTAGGATCATCTAATGACTAGTTTTCTTTTATTAAAACTGTTATTTTGTCTGTTTGCAATTTAAATGTTTTAACAGCTCAGTTTAAAACACCCTTAGTTTTTTAAATAAATGTATGTTTTAGATTTTGTTATTTTAGTTTAAAGTTAGACTAAATAAAACATACCTTTGGCAACTGGTTGAAATTTAATAAAGTCTCCCTCGCTTTAAATTTATTTTAATTAAATTATTAATTTAAAATGTATTTATTTTTATAAATGGGGAAAATTTCTGAATTTCTGCGACCCACAATGCTTGCAAACATGCAACAAGACAAAATAATAATTATGGTTATGATATTGGCAACCCCCATTTTCCCTACCCTCTTTTTTTGTATGCATTTTCGTTTGGTTTATTTACTAACACAATTTTCATTTATTACTTAATACGCATATCATTTATATGTTATTTATTTATTTTCTGTATTTATTTGTATTGTTTTGTTTTTATGTTAATGCTCTGTGTTTGGTATTCCTCTGTGTTATTTGCAAATAACACAGTCAATAAAAAATTTTAATCATAAAAAAAACCTATATTCACTATAATGCATGTCTTGTGGGGGACTTGTGGGGGAAACCGGAGCACCCAGTGGAAACCCACGCCAACACGGGGAGAACATGCAAACTCCACACAAAAATGCCAACTGACCCAGCCAAGGCTAGAACCAGCAACCTTCTCGCTGCGAGGTGACAGCGCTACCCACTGCACCACCTATTTTATATTATTATATGGAAAATATTTATATATTTTTTACTGTTTATAAATAAAACTATATATACACATAATACTATTAATATATGATTAGTTTCTTAGTTAACTATTATTACCCTAATTAAAAAAAAAGGCACCCCATATATTTATTACTAGAATTATTATCATCTATTTAATGGAACTATAATGAGATTTGAAATTTATATGTTATTATTGGTTAAATATATAAATTGTACTACTATTTTTAACATATAACTATATAACAACAACATTACATCAAATTAATCCTTCTATTTTAGTTAACTACAATACCCCTGGTTTTGTAAATTCATCTTTATTTCTATTGCGCTTTTACAATGTAGATTGTGTCAAAGCAGCTTAACATAGAAGTTCTAGTAAACTGAAACTGAGTCAGTCCAGTTTTCAGAGCTTAAGTTCAGTTTAGTTCATTTCAGTGTGGTTTCATTTTCACTGCTGAAAGTCCAAACACTGAAGATCAAATCCATGGATGCGCAGCTCCACATTTATTTGCTCTATAAATGTTTACTTTATTATTATTAAATTTAATGATATTATTGGTAAAATGATCATACTTTTATTATATTTTAATAATCTATTACTAATTACTAATAATAATGCTACATTTCAGAGAGATCATCATGCATGCAGTGGATGGATATATTAAGCACACTGACAGGATCCAGACAAGGCTGTTGTGCAGGTCCGGATCCACTGACTCCATGTCATCCAGAGTGATGGGTTTGCCAAGCAACTGCTTGTAGAAGGGCAGAGTGAAGCCCCCATCTATATAGTGACCATGGAAAACAGCCATTCCCATAATCCTCCCCACAAAGTGGAAATAAGACAAATGCTCCTATAAAACAAAATAAAAATATGAGCATTATTCATTCTAGATGATACACTGCACACAAATAGAGTAAAAAAAGCCATCACCACACTTCCCCCATTTGATCAAATTTATTGCATAAAAAGTTTTCTAAAATGTTGTAAAATCTTGTATTTATTCCAGCATTTTATGTATGAACACATCCCTTTGTAAAAAACTTCAGAATATAGATATGAATAAAAGTATGCATGAAGAATGAGAATAAGATGATATTCTATGAAAAAGGCCTTCGTAATTGAAATAATAAACTGAGTCATAATTCACACAGGCACAAATTGATTTAACAAATGGAGTGCTATAAAAGAAACACTTTCTTGTCATTACACTGAAAAAATATATTTTATTAAAAGCCCAAAATCTCAGCAATGTCTTGTCTTAAGGAAAATCAGTGTAGTTTGGAAGCTGCGCTTTTACTCACTGGATTGACGGCTGAGTCCGGGTTGATCTGTAGCGTGTAGATGTCATCTCGTGAATACTGGAACAGCCCATAGTATGGATTTAACATCTCGTGTGACAGCAAGTATAACCATTCCCTATGACACAAAAGCGCACAAACATTGGCACAAAATATTGACAGACATAAATCCCCTGTGACCCAATTTCACATTGTTATACTCACATTCTACCACTAGATGGAAACAAGAGCCTGAAATGAAACATTTCGTTCTCATTTTTACTTGCAGAATGTGATGCTTTTATATTAATGAAACAGGATGCAAGTAGTTGATTTAATTGATTGGGAATATGGGTTAACATGTTTCACTTTTTAAATGATGAAACCTCAATGTTTCATTAGGAGCTACAGATATTAATTGTTTTGTCTTTGAGGTTTTTTTTGAGAATCTCAAAGAGCTGTTAACTGGAATTGTCAATGATCAAAGAACAGAATTTTAGCTAAAATGTTCTGCTGAAGACTTCCTTTTAATGTGACATTGGATGATCTCTACAAAGTAAGTCTATAGCTTACTTTGGTTACTATGGTGTAAATAAATGCCATGTTTAACCTGTAGAAACACCTGTTCATAGGGACTCATTACAGACTGAAAAAAAATGCATAACTTTGTTAAAATAAGGCTTTTTAAATGCTTTCTGTTGTCATAATGCACTTCTCCTTTTGTTTTTAACCATACTTGAAATTGTTGCTGACAATCAATTGAATGCAGTAAATCTTAAGCTAAACATTTTGATAAGTTTATATAAAAGCAAGAATTTCATGTGCAAAAGTTTCATATGTGCCAGAGAGGGAGTCATTCATTCATTCATTTAATTATTCATTCATTCATTCATTCATTCATTCATTCATTCATTCACTCATTCATTCATTCATTCATTCTTTTTGTACAGAGCTGCATTCACATGAAAAGTTTTTTCAAAGTAAGGTGCAATCTTGGATTGGAAATATTTACATCTTAGATACATTTTTGTAGACTTTCCTTTATATTACAGAAATGAAATGCAAGGTTACTGTAGAAAAAGTTCTTTTATGAATATGGCTTTGTGAAATGTATGTGAAAATATGCTTTATAATAATTGAACATATAACACATCTGAGTTAAGTATTTAACCAAATACATGAAACAAGTTGAATGGATCTGTGATGTGTTCCTGTGCATTTATATATTAATCAAAAAGAGAGAGAGACCAGAAGGCAAAAAAACTTAAATTGTCATGCAGTGATTCAGCTTTCTTTTCATTGTATTCATTGTTCACATACTGCACCTGTACCCAAACAATGATTCACACTGTGCTTTATCAGTATTCATGTTCTCTGAATAAGATGCACATATTCACGATAATACAAAATAAAGAAAAGCTGTATACAAAATAAGGCATGGCCTTGGGATCTATAACACAAGAGTCATACACGCACACAAAACATTGCCTATTTTTTTAAGCAAGCTTGAAAATCCAGGAACAATTTGATAATTAACAGGGTCTTCTGGCTATTTAAGTCCATGTTTTACCACTTGCCAAGCACAATTCTGATAGCTTTTCCATTTAATTGAAGGTGTCAAGGATGATATTTATGACAGTGGTCAAATTAATATATATATATATATATATATATATATAT
>CAIGQZ010016425.1:13358247-13377962 GCA_903798205.1 Danio tinwini
TGTGTGTGTGTGTGTGTGTGTGTGTGTGTGTGTGTGTGTGTGTGAGTGTGAACGCACCATATCCTTCGGGCAGGTCAGGCGGTGTGTGTAGGTGAGTTCTGCTCATGTAGTTTCTGTGTCTCTGAGAGCGAACCCTCCGCTCCTGCACCCGTGGGTCGTCTGCAGGTACACCCGCTGCCCCGTTGGGTGTCATGATGGGTGTGTTTTCATCCACCAGGCAGCTGAGAGGCCGGCCGGGGCTTGAGTACTCAGATGCAGGCCTGTGTTTATGTAAACAAAGAACAAGAATGCATGAGATAAGGTATAAAATGAATTAAATGTCCCTAAAGCTTGTGCTAGCAACATCAAGATCATGGGTTTGATACACAGGTAATACACAAGATGATTAAAACATCATGGCTCTAAATGAAAGTGTGGATTAAACGTAAACTGGAAATGTTGTAGAACTTTTGCAGATATGATAGTTTTATTGGAATAACATCTTCCATTTTAAAAGCAAATCCTAAATTCCAGGAATGTAAAATTAGCATGCATGGAGAGAGAATGTCCCCACCAAAATCCACTGACTATTGAAATGTCCCCACAAACAATTTAGATCACTTAAAAAGCTGTCAACATTAACCTAGACATGCAGAAAGGGTCAAACCTAAACACATATGAACATTGTGATTGGCTGAGCCTTACCTGCTGTCATGTGAGAGGCTGTATCTGCGTTTATATGTAATCAGCGCCAAAATTGTGGTTGAACTTTCCAGTGCAAAAATAAGGTGTGTGAGGTGGGCGACACACATTAGTGAGAATGGCGGCATTTATAGGTCTCTACCGATGTCAAGAGCAAATCTACGCCCTTTCTAGATTCAGATTTCTTTTCTAAAGGCAAAAATTGCATCTGCATTGTTTCACCATCCTATGGTCTCCCAGCGTGGGTAATTTGGTTAATTATTAAGGGGCCATCTTGAAAAATAGTGAAAAAACATCTAAAACATTCTTCGAAAAGCAGCCAACAGGCCAGATTAACACCAGCAGACCATCTTAAGGCCAGCTCACACTGCAATTTTTTATAATCCTGAACGATTGTAGCAAGTCAGACTGCATGAACATGGCTCCCATGTCACACTGTAAGATCTCATGACATTTACATTTAAATGTCTTTTCATCTTGTTTTACGCTTGAACAAGCAAGTGAACGCTTAGATCGATTTAACTGACTATTTTATGATTACATTACATTATCTTTGCTGTTCAAGGAATCTCATAAAAATTGAAGATAAAGTCGAATTAACCTTTCACCAGAAGTTAAGTGTCTTTAACAACACTTGGTTAGCAAAAATGCATTGATCTTACAATGATTTATTTCAGTCTGCAAATCAGTTGCTTATCAAACAAAACTAGAACAATACACAAGAATATAAATCCCCCACCAAATTAATTTAGACTTCAAAAAACTGATTTATTGGTCTTAGCTGGTTTAAAATGTCCATCAGTCTGACATGCTGAGAAATCACCAAATTCACCCTAAAAACAGATCAAACTGACCAACAAGCCAAATAAGGTTGGATCGTTCTATCCAGAAAATCCACCTGAACTGAAACCAAGGTAAGCCAAAATGTCTTTCTAGACTACGATTGTTGCCTGTGAACCACTCAGATATTGAACCCCCCCCCCCCCCACCCCTACATTAATAAATTAAGATGGCGCTTAGCTGGTTGAAGCATACAAAAAAAAACTCTAAAGCCAGCAAACAGTCCAGCTAACCATCTAAGTCCTGTTTATGTTGTTTTTTATTCCCAGAAGGATCACTAAATGCTTTTGTTGGTATTCTGGGTTAAAGATTCATATTCAAACTGTACAAATTAATAAAAAAACACAAAAAAATGACAGATTAATAGGTTAAGATGGCACTTAGCTGATCAAAGCATATTCAAAAACCCTCTAAAGCCAGTGTACAGTCCAACAAACCATCTAAGGCTGGTTTATGTTGTTTTTTAATGCCTAGAAGGATCACTGAATGCTTTTGTTTGTGTTATGGGTTATAGATTCACATTAAAAGTGTACAAATTTATAAAAAAAAGGCAAACAAACAACAAAAAAAAAAAAAACAGATAAATAGGTTAAGATGGTGCTTAGCTGGTCAAAGCATATTCAAAAACCCTCTAAAGCTAGCGTACAGTCTAGCACACCATCTGAGGCTGGTTTATGTTGCTTTTTTATTCCCAGAAGGATAACTGAATGCTTTTGTTGTTTTTGCTAGGTTACAGATTCATATTAAAACTGCACAAATTGGTAAAAAAAAAGACAAACAAACAAAAAAACACCAGGTTAATAGGTTAAGATAGCACTTAGCTAGTTGAAGCATATTCAAAAACTCTCTAAAGCCAGCAAACAGTCCAGCTAATCATCTAAGACCTGTTTATGTTGTTGTTTTATTTCCAGAAGGATTACTGAATGCATTTGTTGGAGTTCTGGGTTAAAGATTCATATTAAAACTGTACAAATAGGTTTCAGCTCTGAAAGCTAAAGCAATCGACCCTTTGGCATGACATTCAAATCCCAGTAGTACAGAATGTCCAGTTGCTTTGGATACTAAATTATTAAATGTAACATATCAGCGCCGTGCAATCTCAGTAGACAAACACTGGCAATCAAAACGAGGAGCTGAATAACTTTCAACGTGACATAGTCACAGACCTGCAGCCTCTCCAAACAAGGGAGTGAAATTTTCTGTCCTGCTCCAGCTGCCCAGGTCAAGCGTAAGTGCTGTTATTGTGAAGTGGAAACATCTAAGTGCAACAGCAGCTCAGCCGTGAAGCAACTGGCAACACGAGCTCAGCGAATGGGGACCTAGTGCTGAATCATGTAGCGCATAAACACAGCCTGGACCCACTTTCAATATACCCACTGTTCCACTCGGTTTCAACACTTCAGAGCTTCAAAACGTCTATTTGGAAGTAACGTCAGCGTGACAATGATGTTTTAAGAGCTATTGTGGCTGTAAACATTAAGACCAACTGAGTCTTGTCGACATATTACCTCACTAATATGCACCAAATCCCCACAGGTATACAATAACATCTAGAGGAAAGACTGGAAACTGAAGCTGTAGAGTAGAAACAGAATAGCATATGGGTGTTTCATCAACTATGGGAAGAATTGGCTCAGATTTTGGAGTAAACCTTCTGTTATTTGAGGTATAAAATGCAGTAGATTAAGACTTTAAGAAATGCAGTCCAATACATTTTTTTCCCTTTTTTAGTCTTGGAATGTTGCCTGGAATTTTTCTTGGTCTTTATGGTTGAGTGTTTTCTTAAATGTTTGCGATGCTCCCAGACATAGCTTTATATCTTTCATCTGTACTCTGGATAAATTTAGGTCATTGTTTAAAATGGCTAAGATGACAGATGTGGATGACACACACTATTCCTTTGTCTGGCAAACAAGAAAACACACAAAATGAATATCATATTTAATAAAACACTGTAAACCCAGTGACCTGGGCAGTTATTTGGGTAAGCCAAAATGCCCTGATAATACAAGACTTTGTTTCAGACTGCCAACAATTTGCATCTCTGACAAAAAAAGTACAAAATAAAATAAAAATAAATAAATCAAAAATACAATGCAAATCAATGTTTATACACACATTAGGGCTGGGCTATATAATCAGTATGGATATTTATTGACTGAACACCATTGTGAATATCGATTAAAAAAAGATACGGTATGTAGTTTCGGTATAAAGTACTACGGTTTTATTAAAATGTGTCTGCAACTTGCATGACACGCATAAGGGAGCGACACGCACATGTTGTGCAAGCGGTGTACACGTGACACATGCACATTTTGCAGGCGCACCTAGTTAAAAAAACATCTGAACTTTTCCAAATGCCCCTAGCGCATCGCAATTCATGTAAGCAGAACTAACCCATCTGCTTCACACTTTGTATACAATATACAAATTTCAGTATTAACTAATTACCTCAGACAAACACAGCAGATCCAAACACTACAGCACTTTTTACTTTTCTCTATAATCTTGCATCGGAGCTGCAGCAATGATTTGGCCATATGTCATCATCTAAGAAAATGGTTGATGGTCACCTAGTTATGAGAGACGCCAGGAGAGTGCAAAGTCCAAAGTTCATTGTAAATGGTCAAGGAACCCACACACACACACACGCTTGTCACTTCAGGTCAGAATAACAACACATGCAAAAGTAAGTGCCGTGTAGCAGCAATGAGAAGATTGTAAATAAAACAGGATGTAAGGATGTCACCAGAGTGGCTTTTTGGTTTCTTTTCTTGTGCATGCCAGCCACTAGCTCCCCATCTGAAAGATTTTTTAGCATAGGAGGTCATTTGTAATGTTGCAATATGTATTTGAATAATGATGGTTAGTTTCTTCACTTGAAAGCTCAGATAAGATTATCATAATTTGAAGTTTACTGTATCATTATTATTCACACCTTAAAGTTTGCTTTGATTGTTCAGTATTTATGCTTTACCATTGCACACACTTTGTAACATTTTATTTAGATAAGTTTAAGAGTCTCTTTAACACGTATGATTATTTTATTATAAATATAATAAATATTTTGTTTAAATATTTTAGTTTTTGACTATTAAAACTATTTGCCTAAGTTATGTTGGTAAATTAAAATAAAGTAGTTAAATAACAAAAAAAATCCTAATATTCCTAAATGTATTGTTGAAAAAAATGTTTAATAATTATTGATATCGATTGATATTAAACATTATATTGTGATTTTTTTTGCAATATCGCCCAGCCCTAATATATATTTACAAGCATACTGCAATTAAAAATAAACCAAAACGCCCAATAAAAAAGTATAAAATAGGTCAAAATAAAAAGCAACATATAAGGTTAGAAAAAATTACTATAATTCAAATGAAAAAAATAAAACTAATGATTAAAAGTAAAAAATAGTTGCTAAAAATAAGTATTTAAATAATTAAAATAAAGTTGTACTTAATAGGGTCAAATTAAGTTAAACAAAATAAAACAAAAAAATATATATATACAATAATAGAAAACAACATAAATATTTAAAAGGTACAAGTTATTACAACAAATCAATTAAATGTTAAAAATTAAATAGTATAAAAAATATATAAATAAAATAAAATAAAATAAAGACACTGGCACTACTACTAAGGAAAGCTGACTCCACCTGGTAGGTCTCTCCCACTGGGTGCTGCGTGTGATATGATTCAAATACTGGATCCGGCCAGATGCAGTTCTCCTCTCCTCCCAGCTGCAGACAGAACACAAAGAGACATTCATACAGACGAACAAACAGACAGACAGACACACGCACATGGCGCAGGAACAAACACAGGGCTCGGATAGGAGCGCTGGCTGATACTGTTGAGTATCTGCGAAAGATAAAAACATAGTCTAATATTTAGCTTAGCTTTTTAAGAGCTATTTCACATACCCATCAGGCAGGTCATTGTCAAACAGCCGACTGCAGTCTACGACTGGCCCTCCACTGCCTATCCGGTCCCGGGACTGAAGACTAACTGTTGACACAAACACCAAAATGAGTGTAAGACAGGCATGGATATTAAACAGTTGGTAAGGCATGGCGATTAAAAGTCTGGACTGGTGACCAAAAGGATGCAGGTTCAGTTCGCACACAGGAAAATCAATTTCCTCTGCTTAATTGTAATAACTATACAGTGTTTCTTTAACAAATAAACAATGAAAAGATCAGTTAAATATAAAACATTTGTAAAGCATGCAAATCAAATGAATATAAAGCAAATAAACAAAACTATTAACTAAAAAACAAGAAACCAAAAACGCATTAATGCATGAATTATCAATATAGAAAAGTTATAATATCAGACATTAAAAGGCCAAAAAGGCCTTTAAATTTAAAATATATAAAACAATTTAAAATAAATTAACCTTGACCGATAAAAATAATGTTTTTTTAAACAAAATATATCAGTTTATAATAATAATAATAATAATAATAATAATAATATTGGTTTAATATCAGTTTTGGCAATGATTTTTGTAATTTTTAAAATTCCAAATGGCATATGAGAAAATAGGTTAGTTCAAAGTGTTTAACTCAAGCGACATAAGAAGTAAAGATTGCCTTGAGGTTCAGACTAATAACTACTTGTTGTTTACACTCATCATCAACTGGCAAATGTGACTCATAATAAACATACAGCTTGTGATCAAAACCTGACACGATGACATTCAGGAATATCAGCGGGTTCAAACTCTCAGCCATGGGAAAGCATTCATGTGCTGATGAATGAGCGCTTGTAAAACCTGTGGTGTGGCTGTGGGACGCAAATACATCACCACCCCACAAAACTCTTTATTGGAAAAAGAACAATGTGGCTCTTCGACAGCAAGAAAGAAAATCGCAGAGGAATATCAAAGCGGAACAGATAAATCAAGCAGATCGAGTGCATTTTTCCTTCTTTGCTCCCAAATGAGAGACGTTTATAGGGCTCTGAGGGTAAATGTGCGAGTTTTACCATCATTAACCATTTAATCCCACACAATATCAGAATTTGTGTTCTTTGTTGGCTTTGGGTAAGAATTTGGAGTTTTAAATAGAAAAAACAGCGTTTTGATTAAAATTAAAAATGTCACATGATCAGTTCACATAAGTCCCGCTTAAAGTGTCTGTGAATCGGAAGCTGCGATCATTATTATTTTTGTATTGTGACGCAGTTCCTAGAGAAACAGAATTTTAAATGAGCAAACAGTGGGCGTGGCTTGTCTTTTCTGCCGCAGGCCAAATGGACGAAGTAGATGTTTCATTCAAAAAGATCGGGAAAGGGGTTTTAGAAGAGTAGCTTTTCCAGCATAGCTTTTGCATGGTCACATACTCCTTGCCGTGGCTGACACTGACGCTGACACACACCTCTCAAAAAATGTAACTACACATCACGACGACGCATAGCGCAAGCTCTGTGATTGGTTGGCTTGGTAGTGCTGACACACAAACACATTGAACTGATTGTTTAGTCCCGTGTTGAGTCCCATGAAGGAGCTCCAGTTGGAAACTTTTTGTTTTCTTTACCTTATAATTAAAGTTGTTGCATGTCCACCGGTTCCCACCTCAGAATGAGGTCATTTTAGCTACATGTACATTAAGGTAGCATTCAGAAAATGCAAAACACCCAAAGCGTCAAACAGTTGTGTGTGTACAGACTATTCTGTCGTAAAATGCGGCAGAAATCCTACACGACGGTCATAGTTTGATTAGGTGACCATGTCTGTACTGCACTTCAATAATTCAACTAAAATCGACATACTCGACGTGTCTTAATTCGATTTCTGTTTAGTTCGATTAAGACCCTTATCAGATTACATTAATAAAAAATTGCTGTTTATATGATGGACTCCTAATCAGAGTATTGTCTTAATCATATTAAAATCAGATTATTGGTGTCCATGTAAACATACTTAATGTCCAAAAAAGTTGCCCTGTGTATCATGAGTATAAGGAGTAAAAATGTATGTATTCAAATGAATAGCATAGCAGTGAATGAAACTTTAATTAATAGAATTGAAGTGTGAGTGCTGGTGCGACTCAACAGATAAACAGCAAAGTGAATAGCTCTGTAAGTACCTAATAGATCACTCACTCAAACAAGGCAAATTATTTGTGACTCACCTACTATCTGTCCCCTCACGGTATCGCTGTCATTGGGCCCTAACTTGTTCAGGTCCAAACGCTGATCTGTAAAAAAAAAAAAAAAAAAAAAAAAAAACATGCAAGAGAAAAATGAGCAGCAGCACGTGAGAAACTGAAGACCTTGCATGTTGTTTGCGTCATAACCTCTGACCTTCTCACTCTGCAAGCTATCAGAGACTTTAAAAAACAGCTTAAAACGCTCGACTTTCCATCTGTGAGGTCACATACACTGCAGCGCTCTGTATCTGTGTGTGTGTGTGTGTGTGTGTGTGTAAACACACACAGAGGCTGCTTTATTCCTCTCAGACTGTAGATGTGCCGATAGGACTGAGGCGCTTCCAGAAACACGCTGGGGCTCTCTGTCATTGCCGGAAAGAGAGAGACAGGAATAACAAGTAGCCTGCAGACATTAGAGAGGCCACTATCTGTTCTCACTCTCATACACACACACACACACACACACACACACACACATAGAGTCAGATCAGGATGCACAGCTAGACTAAACAGGGCTGGAGAAGCGTCCACCCACCCCAACACACCCGACTCACATTTAAACTCCTTCAGACGGTCAAACACCTGCAGAGAATGATGACCACCATAACAGGGCTGAATAGGAATCATTAACGTTGTGTAATGTGAATCATAGGAGCTGAAAACAGGCAGGAAATATTTCAAGGTACAGTAGACAATGTTTTTATTAAAATAAGTAGGTAAACTGACACAACTAAATAATTTGAATTTAATTTTTTGAAAATATATTAATTCTATAGACTAATATTTATGTGATTGTTATTGATCATCAGGTAGATATTTACGGAGCATCACTGCTGCATTTTCATAAATAAAAATAAATGGGCTTGACATAATTAATGCACAAACACTTTATGCACTTCTTATATGTTTGGTGGATGGATGGACGGATGAAACATTAAATGGATGGATGGATGAATGAATAAACGGATGAAACATTAAATGAATGGATGGATGAATGGATGAACGAATGGAACAATAAATGGATGGATGAATGGATGGATAAAACATTAAATGGATAGATAGATGGATGGATGGATGGACAAATGAAAAATTAAATGGATGTATGGATGGATGAAACATTAAATGGATGGATGGATGAATGGATGAAACATTAAATGGACGAATGGATGGATGAATAGATGGACTGAGAAAACATTAAATGGATGGATGGTCGGATGGATAAATGGATGGACAGATGAAACATTAAATGCATGGTTAGATGAATGAATGGATGGACGGACGGATGAAACATTAAATAGATGGATGGATGAAACATTAGATGCATAGATGGATGGATTAATGGATGGATGGATAAAACATTTAATGGGTGTATGGATGGATGGATAGATGAATAAGCAAAATAATAAATTGAAATTGATAGACTGACAGAAGGACAGACGGATGGATGGACAGATGAACAGACAGACTGGTTGGACATACAGATGGAGACCAACATATAGATAGAAATAAAAGATGCACTCAAAAATACTTCTGCTGCTTGTTCAAACTACCTAATTAATATGAGTTGAACCAACACAATTCTTGCGTTCTTTTGATGACAACTCTTTTATGCTCAGTCAACTTAAATTTGTAACAATTATTAAGCTAACTTAACTAATTTGTGTTGGGAACCCTACATTTTTGATTGGATGAATAGATTAACAGACAGGTGGACAAGTAAGTGGATGAATGGACTTAACGGTATTAAAAGACAGATGGATAGTGAAAGGTTTGAATGGACTAATAAATAATGGGACAGATGGATGGATAGATTGATTTTCATTTGTTCCTTGTGCTATTAATTTGCTCAATTTCTATGGGAAAAGGTAGTCGCTGTTTTAAGTACTATTGTTGTTATATATATATACCAACATTACTAGCCACTCTGCATTTTCACTAGCCACAATTTTGTTGTTGGGAAAATATTTTTTATATGCATAAATTTGACTTTGACATGCTAAAATTACTTGATTTAGATTTTGTGTTTTGTCCACATGCCTCCTCATTAATTTCACGTTTTGTGTCATGTATGAGCAAATGGGTCATGGTTTCATAGTGTTATACTGCAAACACTGTTTTTATTTTACATGACTTTTCAGAACTCAAAATTAAGGATTTACCAAATTTGTTTCTGACCACACCAAACAATAATTATTTTTAATTAAATAATTATTTTAATTTTACAAATTTTAAATGTGTCAAAATAAGCTGAATATAGCTGTATACTATACTTTTTAACAAACATTTCTTAAACAAAAAAACTAAGAAAAAAATTCTAACTTCTAAAAATAATCATTGTCATACATCAAAAATATGCACAGTAATCTGTCCTCACTATGTTGTTGTAAAAAAGTGATAATTAAATCATATTAACAAAAATAACCGTAGGCAAAAGAAAGCAGGTGAAAAACATACTGTGTGTGATAATGAAGGGATGATCACGTGGCTAATGCCAATTAATAATCTGTTTAAAGCGAAAGCAACCGTTTGCTGTTTACAAAAAGACATATTTGGAGCTCTTGAAAGCAGCAAGACTGTGGGTGCATTAGCATAACTTTTTGTCTGGTCTATATGAAAGAGAACCGATCACAGTTGCGTTTCAGGCACGGTTGCTTCAAGCAAGAAAACAGGAGCATGCACGCGTTTTAGTCGCGCGCATCACATCAGCTGTTAGCGCGACTGATCATCCTCTCATTCGTTATCCACCTGCTTTCTATTGCTCCCGCGAACAAATTTTTTTTTCTAAGTCGTGCTGTTTCTCGATTCTATGATCACATTTGCACGCATATTGGGTCATCTTTATAGTCGAACCCTGCTTTTAAGAAAACCACAATTTAAAACTATTTTCAACCAGCAAAAGTGGCTAGTGGCAGTGTTTGTCTTACCCGCCAAACCTGCAATCTACCCGCATTTGGCGGGTTGGCGGGTGTTAATGTTAAGCCCTGTATATATATGTGTTGTAAATCTATTAAGCTGCAGAACAAATCAGGACAAAAGGGAACAATAAAGTTTCATTACAGTACAGATGGACAGTCAAAGATGACTAAATGATGGAAAGACAGAGAGACAGAAAAATGGATTCATGGATGGATGAATGGATTGAGAGATTGGTATTAACAGACCTACACATGAATAGACAACTGAATAGACGGATATATGGATGACTGGATGGACAGATGAATGAACAGATGGACAGACATAGATGGATGGATGGATGGATGGATGCATAGATGAACAGAAAGATGAATAATTGAACAGATCAAGCAAGAATTAACTAAATCAAGTGAATAGCTCAAGACAAACCTAGCTTTTGATTAAAGATCCTAGTTAGTGACAGACTGAAGAGAAGACAGCAGTATGAAGAGAATGAGAAAAGACAGAACGAACAGAGGGGCGCAACAGGAAACAGTGAACCGAATCACTTCCAGCTGTGGGAGCGGCTGTGGGTTTCCTGTGCTTATCCAGGACAGTGGTCACGCTGGAGGGTTTCTAGGGAAAGCCTGCATTTAAAATGGTCTAAAACACAAGCATGGGACTGGAACGCAGCCAGACAGACGGTGACAGGGGCCCTTGTACCCTAAAACATACCAACTTAGTTCACCAGCATAAAACATTGGGTTCTGTGTCTGAATATATATGTATGTATGTATGTATATATATATATATATATGTGTGTTCAAAATGTAAATGTAGTACATTTTATTTAAAGGTAGCCCACTTAACACACACAGCCATTGTGGCACATGCTTATAATCTCTCTGAGCCAATTATGCACACACAAGTACACTTTAAATCTGTCTGAACCAGTTACACACACACACACACACACAAACACACACACACACACTTTTAAACCCATGATTTCTAAGCTAATTATACGCACACTAACAAACTCTATGTAAGCCAATCATACCAAAACACACACACTTACAGCCTGTGTCCTTGAGTCGGTTAATGGAGTTGGAGAGGAGTCGTACGCATCCCAGGAATCCCGCTCCCTGTTTTTTGTGGATCTTCTTATGGTTCCACACGCTGATGGTGATGGAGTCTGACTTGCCGATATATCTGGAGAGAGAACGAGAGACGTCACTTTGAATCAGATTTTCTATCACAGCCCAATTTAAAGTGAAGCAGACTCAGATGTCACAGTCTCTACAGTGCATGGTGCAGTTTGTTAGAACATGCAGTGCGAACCATGAAAATATGTACTCAGAGAGAAAGATCAGCTGCTTAATGTTCAGACACCAGTCCAACAACAACACCAAAAAAACTAGGGAGAATATAAGTGTGCGTCTGGGATGAAATATTGCAGAAATCACTGCTAAGGCTACAGCCAGTGGCAGGGTCTAACTAGCACTGAGTCTGAGGAACACATCACAAAACTAAGCACAGAAGACTAGAAAAAAGATGATGACAAAGAAGAAGATGATGAAAAATAACAGCAAAAAAAGATGACAGAGAAAGAAGCAGTAGATTAAAGTGACAGAGGAAAAGGACAAAAGACTACAAAACAAAAGGGAAGAGAAGACTGAAGCAGAGCAAGATTATAATGAAAAATATGATACTGAAGTCAGAAATAAGACAAAGAATAACACCAACTTTGCATAAAATATTAAATTAGTATTTGTTATATTGTCATTATGTAATCATGCTCATTTCACCATGAAAACTCATTTATTTTCTGATTAATTGAAATTTTCAGAAATCTGTCAAATTCTCCCATACAGAAAATGACAGTGAAGCATGCTTTTCTGTAATGCTGCCTTGAAAAGATACATGAAAATGTCTTAATATAATGAAAAGTGCTATACAACTAAACCTGAATTTACCTGAAATTAAAGGGATAGTTCACTCGACAATGACAACTCTGCCAATAATTACTCATCCTGATGTTGTTCCTATCTCTAAGGCTTCTTTTGTTCTTATTGATAATTTTTTGAGCTCTCTCATCCTCTATAGACAGCAAGATTCCCGAGTTGTTCTAATCCATAAAAATAACCCCGAAAAAAAAAACATCCTCAAATCAGACCATATACTTTCAATGGTTTAAATTAAACATTATATAGCTACTAGGGCTGAGCGATATTTCAAAAAAAAGAACATGATATCATGTTTAATATCATTCGATATAGTTTTCTAGATTATGATTTTTTTATTTAACCACTTTAATTTAAATTTACCAACATTACTTGGGCAAATAGTTTTAATAGTCAAACATTTTTAAACAGAATATCTCATCTCTTTATAATAAATTAAACATAAGTGTTAAAGAGACTCTTAAACTTGGTAAATAAAATGTTATAAAGTGTGTGCATTGGTAAAGCGTAATTACTGAACAATCAAAGCAAACTTTAAGGTAGATGAACATCTGTAAGGTGTGAATAATAATGATACAGTACACTTCAAACTCCGTAAACAAAACAAATTATGTTAATCAAATATGAGCTTTCGAGAAAAGGAACCAACCATCTTTATTCAAATACATTACAACATTACAAATTGTGAAGTTGAATGACTACATTACCCCTATGCTAAAAAATCTTTAAGACAGGGTGATTTTGGCCGGGATGCAGAAGAAAAGAAACCAAAAAGCCACTCTGGTGAAATTCCTACATTCTTTTTTATTTACAATCTCCTCACTGCTGCTACACAGCACTCATTTTTGCATGTGTTTTTATTCTGACCTGAAGTGACAAGTGCATGCTTGTGGTTTTCTTCACCACAATGCGCTTTGTGCTCATGCTCCCCTGGCGTCTCTCGTAACTAGGCGACCATCAACCATTTTCTCAAAGGATGACAAACGGACAAACCATTGCTGCAGCTCTGATGCAAGTTTATGGAAAAAAGTAGCACTGCAGTGTTCGAATGCGCTGTGTTTGTCTAAGGTAATTACTCTGCCGTTATTACTGAAATGTTTATATTCCAAGTGTGAAGCAGATTGGTTAGTTCAGCTTACATGAATCATGGTGCGCTCGCGAGATTCTGAAAAGTTGAAATGTTTTGAACTAGGTGCAGCTGGAAAATGAGCGTGTGTCACGTGCGCGCCGCTTGCACAACATGTGTGCATCGCTCCCATACGCGTGTTGTGGAAGTCGTGCGCCTCCATTAGAAATGACAAACTTACACCCTAAGCTTATTGGCATTGCTTCCAAGGCACATGCTCAGCATCCATATTTTAATAAAACTACATCCTTCATACCGAAACTGCATACAGAATCTTTTTTTAATCGTCAATGGTGTTCGGTCAATAAATATTGATAGCGATTTTAATCGCCCAGCCCTAATAGTTACAATGTTACATTTATGTGCACAAAAAAATAAAATAATGGGTCACACTTTATTTCGATGGTCCGTTTGTTGAATATAAGTTACATTGCATCTAAATGTCAATTAATTCTCATTAGATTATAAGTAGACCGTTAGGTTGGGGTTAGGGTTGAGGTTAGTGTAAGTTGACATGTACTTGCAAAGTTTCTTATAGTCAGTTAAATGTCTGTTGAAGGACTGTTAAATGTCAGTATCAACAGATATTAAGCAGACAGTCTACTGATACTCAAATGGACCATCAAATTAAAGTGTTACCAAATAATGACTTTATTTAACAGCTTCTTCTCCTCAGTGTCAGTATAGGGCTCACATTCATGAGCACTTATGTATAATACACGGTTTGAAAATGCACAACCAAGGCATAAGTCAGCAGCAGCATGAACAAATGTGACACAGATAAAAATGACAGCACTCTCCTGAACACACATCATATACTGCGAATGAAGAAAAAATATTGAATAAAGTTGTTTTTGTTTATAAAATATCTCCATTTGTTTTTTGAAAATAAATGAATGCCTCAGGTTTTTGGAACGATATGAGGGTGAGTAATTAATAACAATCAATATTTTTGGAGGGTGAACTAACTCTAAGTTAAAGTGTTAATACCATCATAATACCAGCAGGAAAAAGCACCCAAAAAGCTAATAGTGAAAATGAGGAGGAAGGTGAGGAGGAGAACATCAAAAAGGAGAATGATGAAGTGAAAGTAGATGAAAATGAGGACTATTTATGAAATAAATGATGAAGATGAGAAAGATTACTCTGAAATAGCAAAGACTAAGAGGATGTAGATGAAAATGCAGAAAAGAAAGGGAGATGATGAAGATAAAGGAGAGAAAAAAAACACAAGAAGGCCATACATTGAGGTAGAAGGGAGGAAAAAGAAAAGTGAATGAAGAAATAAGGAGAAAAGGGCAACAATGGTGAGAAAAATGATGATAAAAGGCAACAAAAACAATGAAAGATAAAAGTATAGAAGGGGAAATAAAAAAAAACATGAAGAGTGAGTGCAAACTAAGTGAACTTAAGTTCTTTATTCACTCTCTGGCAACTTAGAGGCCCATGTTTGGTTCTTTTTAATAGGACTGAAGGGTGAAAACAGCTCAAACCAAGTTTAAGAGCATCAAGAAATCTTATGCAGTTCTCTGGTCTTCTCAGCGGCGTATGCATTTCATCAAGTTCTACATAAAACTCAGCTGGTTTGTCTGAAGGATTTGGCATGGTGTTAGACAAAACAAATGATTCCCTTAAAGTCAGGGAACAGAAACACCTCCAGAACTGGACATCAAAAGGAGCGAGCCTGTCAAAAAACGTCCAAGCAATGTCTGAACGTTCTGTAAGCCTGCCAATGGGACAGAATCCCTGGGCAAAAGATTCTGCTTGGACTGAAAACCAATCGAAGATGTGGAGGAGTATAGAGAGGGAGAAAGGGAAATATAAGGAGTAGGATGAAAGCAGCAAGAAGACAGAACATCAATGACTGTGGATGTTCTGAGCTGAACGAGCCCATACAAAACCAAACAGAGTTCTTTTCGGTCTGATCAGAAATAATTAAACAGACATCTGCAGAGTCAAAGCACTGACGTCTGAACAGCTCTTACTCATGCTATGTAGGAGAGTCTTCACAACAATAGTTACACACACCAGACAAGATCTTGTAGCAACAAGCTACCCAACCAGACCACAAAGTGACAGAGCTAAACAGAAGTCGAGACAATAAACTCAAAACCTGTGCTGTCAACACTTAACAACAGATAATTATGGTTTGTGTATTTTAAGTTCGTCGGATAAACTGCCATCACACCTGACTGATTGTTTCTGAGCTTTCCCAGGAAATACCAACAACTTATTTAATGACTTAGTCAAAAAGAAATGTCCAATATAATGACACTTTTTAAAAATTTATAATAAAAAAGTAATAATAATGTATTTATGCACTGCTAAAATACAGTGTAGTTAAAGCAAACCAAATTTGTATGCTTTCTGTGAATAATTGTATTAAATCATTTTTGTAAATTCAATTTGAGCTGACCCTGAAGTTAGACATCTTGTATTAGACACATACACATGTGAAATAAAAAATACATTGCATTTAATTGCATTGCATTCAAGTTTAAAGATTATGCCAGGTTACTTTTCAGCATTTTACAACCTCAAGAAAAGACCTTGACATTTCAGCACATATATAATTTATTTATTTATTTGGTAAGTTTAGATTTAAAAAAACTAACCAGGATCAGACTTGCTCACAGTTTAGATCTGCACTTTAATCAATGTCCACAGAAACGTAATGCAATTCCTCTCAAACACAATGTTTTAACCTAAGCATATAGAGGATCTTTTGCCTTCATTGTGTGTCAGCCTCCCTAAATCTAGGTTAATGTTTTAATCTTACTGCTTATGTTCCTCTACTGTAAGTTGCTTTGGATAAAAGCACTGCTAAAGCATAAATGTAAATGTTAATCTCGGTTGATACAGTTTACAGTTTGATTTTCTCCAACTTGATTCTAACTATTATTGATAATCCTTCACACTACAATGTAATACATTATTTAAAAGTTGCCCATATCTCATGATTCGTGGATGCTTTCTGTAACTTATTCAATTTATCTTTATTTTTATAGCTCTTTTACAATGTAGATTGTGTCAAAGCAGCGTCAACGGTGTCAGTCCAGTTTTCAGAGTTCTTAAGTTGCATTTTGTCAATCTTTTA
Organism: Danio tinwini; assembly: GCA_903798205.1. Lineage (NCBI taxonomy): Eukaryota > Metazoa > Chordata > Actinopteri > Cypriniformes > Danionidae > Danio > Danio tinwini. The sequence goes on from CAIGQZ010016425.1 coordinate 13,375,014, forward strand.
TCATTAAAGTCCCCATGAACCGAACGGAAGTTGCGACCGTTATTTTTTTCAAATTGTGAAGCAGCTCCTAAAAACACGCAATATTAAATATATTAAATGAGAAAACAATGGGTGTGACTTGTTTTTTTCTACTGAGAGCTGATTAGATGCAGTAAAGGAGGAGAATAACAGACTCCTCCCTTCTCATCATTTCTCGCTGTTGTCAAAACTGACAGTTGGAGTGGCATGGTTAAATATGTTAGACATACCCAATTCCTAATATATACGTAATCTGACAATTTAAAGGGTCACGAAAGACCAAAACTAATTTTTTGAAATGTTGACAGACAAATATACGTCCCACTTTGCTAAAAACACTATTCACTAGTCACAGTGTGACATCACGCAAAGCGGCTTCCGGGTCCAAGTGTGCTATCAAACTGTATGGGGAGACTCATGAAGTGGTAACAATAAATGTTTACAAAGTGAAGTAATACTTTCCAAAATCACGATCGCAATATACATATATGTTTATATATTATATATATATATATATATATATATATATATATATATATATATATATATATATATATATATATACACACACACATGCCTAATATTCAATGGCCAGAAAGTGATACATTTTTTTGAAATTGTTAAAATTTTGGTACTTGTAATGCAGCCAGCCCAGATACTGATGTGTACACTATGATTTTATATAAAATTCACTTTAATGTGTGAAATGACTATAAAGTGGTCATAATTAAATATTTTCTTTATTCAAATGAGTAGCGGCTTAAACCCAGAAACAGTATTTCATAAGTCACCGATACGTCACGACTTAGCAAGCGTATTAGGACACATATATTTCACAAAAAATTTGGTAGTTGGCAGAAAATTGGTAGTTTTTGCTTTTTTTAAGAGCAAATTAGTTCTTCCGGCTTAAAACGAAATTTTGAAGCAAAGTCACGGCTATGAGATCATTGTGCAAATTCCAGCATGGAGATTGGCTGTCTGTACTGGCCGGTGCAAAGTGACGTCATTGCGTTTTAAGCACTTCTGTACATTAATTCACAAGAAAGACTTGGTTCGAAACCAATCAGCGTGCTCTATTGTGAACAAGATGCAACTACATTAATATGCATGACATAGCTTCAAAGACCATTTTTACCTGTTACAGTGTTTAGAGGGACACCGTGTTGCATTGCCAATTGTAATTCAAACAAGCAGTAGAAGAAGAATTGTTCGGAGACATAAGTCATCAGCATTGCGTTTATAAACGTGCCGCAACAAAGGTTTTGTTTCCATTTCCCCATGATAAGAGCACAGCTCTCGTGTGGATCCACATGTGTGGATTACAGTGGCCTGCTAACACATGACAAAAATGTTTGTAAGGACAATTTTTTTACCCTTGAGCTTTTCGCATCTGGAAATGGTGAAATCCGGATTTGCCACTCATCTTCTTTTAAAAAAAAAAGACGCAGTTCCAGTTCGTGTTGATTGTCCTGTCTCTAAGGATTTCAGATTTCAATTAAAGATTAAGAGGGCAAACTTGTTCACCACAAAACTAGCCATGTGAGCAAGCAAAATCATATGGTTAGTTTTGATTTCTTGAGGAGTTTAAATGATTTTGACATTCAGCTGGTCATGAATATTCAGCAAGAATAACAACACTACTAAATACCCTGATAACCTTTCAACAATGCCTGTATATCAAACATTTCTCCCTGCCAACAAAAAGACAACTAATCTCTTGTGAAGTGCACTATCCGAATCATACTTCTACTAGCATGTAACCAGAGTTCAAAAGAAACCCTGATGGTGAACAAAAGCACCAGTATACTTTAAGCAATTCAACTTTCTGATGTAGGATTTGAGTGAGATCTCCATGGTTTTCTCTCCTCCGCAGAGTGCTCCGGGTTGTGGGGAGGACTGTGAAAATGGCGGCCTACTTTCCGCTGAGAGACGTGACATGCTTGGCTAACTTCACAGCCGTCCTGGGGGTGAGGGTTAGTCTACACTTGCCCTGGCAACCAAACAAATGAAGACGGGTGCTTCCTTTAGCTGCGGGCTGCCCGCTTCATAGGAGAACAGGACAAGTATTGAAATCATATACTTTGTTGCAGATTTTCCTTGTATCTCGCTCTCTTATGCTCTTCTGTTTTGCTTTTGGTCTGTGGGGAAATGTGACAGGCCAGCACAGAGGGAAAGAATTTTTATTTTGTACTGCACTAAAAATTACATGAGCTGAAGGAGCTGAAACAACCAAATTACTAAAAAGATTTTTTCAGAGACTGTAAATTTTTAAATTATTTTTTGGCCAAAACTTAACTTAAAAATTGTGCGTTGTGCCTACATCAATATTTGTTGTTGATAAGTCAATTCAATTTAATTCATGCTTATTTCTAAAGGACGCAATGTAAATTGTGTCAAAGCAGCTTAACATAGAAGTTCTAGTAAATGGAAACTGAGTCTAGTTTAGTCTAAAGTTTAGTTTAGTTCAGTTCAGTGTGGTTTAATTTTTATTGCTAAAAGTCCAAACACTGAAGAGCAAATCCATCAATGCGCAGCTCCACAAGTCCCGAACCAAGCAAGCCAGTGGCGAGGAACAAACTTCATCAATTGACGAAAGTGAAGAAAAATATAACCAAGTAGTGGATGTGTAGTTCCCAGCATGCTTTCCATGGGACTGCATTAAGAAGTAAAAAATGTTGACAGTAAGTGTAATCTAAAGTGTTTTAATGCTAGAATTACAGAGGCAGACTTTTACACAGTTTTTTTGTTATTAATTTTCTTTGAAATTCTTTGAATATGGCTTATGAATATAAATTATTGAGCAGTGAGGAGTCTCTTTTGGCCTCTATGGTCCATGTTTTACATAAAAACAATATGCATTCCAAAAAGTAGTTAAGTTAATTAGAACATTCTATATATATATATATATATATATATATATATATATATATA
>CAIGQZ010016425.1:13378062-13391323 GCA_903798205.1 Danio tinwini
ATATATATATATATATATATATATATACACACACACACACACACTGTATATATAAGGAACGCTCCGAAGATCGATATTGCCGATAATCATATTTAAAGACTCGATTGCTACTCACCAATCTGGCCGATCTCATGAACCGATCGCAGAGGTTTGTTTATGAGTTTATGCTCGAGTCACAACAGCTAACATATATACAGATTCGGTGCGACCCGCTTATACAGTTTATAGGTGCAACTCCTGACTAAAATGATTAGATAAAACTTAAAAATGTATTTTTAACATGAATATTTAGATTTAATATAACTTCTTGTAATATATATATATATATATATATATATATATGTATATATATATATATATATATATATATATTGCTATAAACAGTAGTTTATAGGTCTGTTTTCTTTCAGTAAAGAAGTAATGGATTTATAGGTGTGCATTTTAACTATGCATCAAATGTGCGCTCCAAACTTTTTCCAAACTTTTTCTTGATTGAGTTGGTGTTGAATTCTTCTTTCATCATTTGCAATGTTTCCAAATTGCATTGTTTGTAATTTTTGTGTAAAGTTACTTCTGGCCATGACATGTTCAAACCTAAATGGTTAAAAGAGATGTGTATAAGGTATTATATGCAGCATCCTTAATTTATTCTCTTAGGTAAGGCAAGATCTCCACTTAAGTATTATGCTTAGAGGAAAAATGTGCTTTATTCGTTATAAAGCTTGAAGCATCAGAATTTGTACTCAGTATCGGCCGATCACCATAACAAGGAATTGGTACTCTGTGTCAGCTGCAAAAATCCTGATCGGAGCATCCCTACTATACTGTACATATATTGAATATGAAACAAATATGAAGTGTATTTGAAATTCATGTATATGAATACATGTTGAGCAAGTCCATAAATGAAGAAAGAGCAATTTATATATTTTTTCTTTTCGCCATCACCACTCATGAATGTTCTCCACAAACCTATCCCAATAAAAAGGTGAAAAACCCCTTAAAAATAATAATAAAAGTAATAAAAAAGAAGAAGAAATATGCCTCATAATTATATTAAGTTACACCAGTGATTAAATTTTGGAGTCTGTAAAACAGCTGATATTTTTCATTGTAAATATAGCCTCTTTAGAGCCAGAGCTGTATGGTATAACTAATGGATATGGGATTTTCAGCCATGGAAATCTGTTCTGTGATCTCCACAGATAGAGCTGTCTACTCCAGAGGAGGTGACCTAAATCCTCAAAGCCTGAAGGATGCTGGGAGCTTTACTGATGGGCTACATTGATCAAGAGATTGAAAGAAATCGTACACCACTGTTTCAAGAAAAAAAAAAACTCAGATTACTTAAAAGAACATCTTAATGACTTCTTTTCAAACCCTAAAATTGTAAAGTTTGCAGTTATTACACACCCTCATATCATTCTTGATATTCGTTCTTTTGTTGCACAAAACAAAACACTGGTTTAAGCTCTATGAACGTGTTTGCCTGGGTTTGCCTGTGATGTTTCCCACCACAGCAGTGTTCAAATCTTATTTGTAGTTGTGTAAAGATGATTCATGGCTAGGTTCGACATCCAAAAAGACTGAAGTAGTTTTTATTTTTATGTATTCATTAGGGGTGTGACGAGACATTTACTCCACAAGATGAGACACGAGATTGGGGGTCACAAGATTTTATTCCCTATTTTTAAGAAATCTTTAATAATTAAATTTATGAATGGAAAATAGTTTTTTTATTCAACTGAAAAAATAATAATAATAAAAACCAAAAAATTATGTAATGAATGTTACATAATTACGATGTTACAATGTTACATTACATATTTTAATGAATTCTATGCAGTAAAGGACAATGCAAATGCTGCAAAATATTTTGCTAATAGCCTACATGAATAAATGTTTTTATTTTTATTTATAATTTTAAATATTAGCTAAATATTTGCTGATATATGAATGGAAATAAAAAATAAATAAACAAATCACAAACTGCAAAACAATTTAGGTGCTTTTCTAAAAAAATTATATATTGAATGGTATATTTTGTTTCTATTATTTTTAATTTTTTTCTGTTTTAATGAATTTTATGCAGTAAAGGACATTGCCTGTAGAGTTTTTCATGAGAAATCGAACTCCTTTCAACAAATTGAACTTAAAATTCCTGTAATTTTTGGCATTTCATTTTTTTTTTTACAGTTTTACTTTTATTTAGAAATATTTCATTCATGCCCCCGTCACAAACTCTGAGATACTGAATTCAAATACGAAGTAAGAACTGATAGGAGATGCACACCGACAAATAAATGCGTGTTTGGTGATGATGGCGTGGGTCTCAAGTCTCCAGAAATTCACTGTGGCTACATGCATCATCTACTCCTCAGCAGCATAGTAGAATGGGACACAGGGAAAATACTTTACCACAGAAAGTTGGTTGTTCATCTTTTGAAGGTAAAACTGGTGCTTGTTAACCAATCTGGTTAACGATTGGGGCACGGGTTGATCGCGAAGCCGAAGAGGGGTGTTGCAGATGAGATCCGTGCGCAATAGAGAGGCACTTTCATTTTAAGGATGAACTTTCTCTCCGAGAGAAATAAGGGCAGGTGCTCAAGCACTAAAACCCTCCTTCTGCATGTGCCTGTTGTTTATAATGAAGTATAATGAAATAATGCTGCAAATAGAGATAAACCAACTTCGCCTTAACGGTTAAGTCTGCGGCTGCTCAATAACCTTGATGAGTTCACTACACCGGTGGTCAGAAAGACACGCACTGCGGTTGTCATAAATCACAAATGATCAGTGTTTTCAATCACAAGTTACTTATTTTAGGCTTTAAATGGCGAAATACACATTAGTGGTAGCAGAACAATCTTTCACATTTATAACGCCACATGTTATAAAGCCACATTTATAACAACGTGAACAGCCATGCAAAAAAATCTGATCTGAGAAAAAAAATCTGATTTGCGCACTAAACCCTCGCAGTGTGAACGTAGCCTGTGTGGTATTTTACTGACTCAAACAGTCGTGTGTGTGTATGTCTTATCCTGTCGCAAATACGGTCTTTACTCTGCACTTCAATAATAGAAATAAGAATACTCCACATCTTAAAGTCATAATCGTTGTAAACACAAATGGAATTAAGCATATGTAAAGTGCTATTCCATCGCATAGACATGAAGCGTTGTTATTGTGTGTGGCTGCAGTTGTAGTCTCTGTTGGACGAGCCAGCCATTAAACTTCGGTAAAAAAACAAACAAAAGCGGTTACGTCACAAACACCCACCACCCGACCATGTGACACGTGCAACACCCAAGGCCAGGCTGCCCTGGGTTGCCATGTGTGTGCAAAGCACTTGATTTGCAGTTCAAATCAAATCCTGCCTGCAATCTTCAGTGCTAAATTCACTCTCACGCTCCATCATAACATCACAGCTCAGGAGACAACTTTCTACCTCGACGAGAAATCTTGTCACATCCCCAGTATTCATTGTAATATTGCTTAATATTTCAGCAAATTTGTTGGGGTATTTATTTATTATTATTTTTAAATATGTATATATATACTTTGTATTAATTTAATTTGTAGTTATTTAATAAAGTGAGTATTTCTTCGGATATAAAGTGTGCATTTCTATAACTTTTAAATAATACACATTTTATTTGAGTCAACAGTTATTCTATTTTAAGCAACAAGATTGATTTTATCCTCATCATTATTATTATAATGTTAGTTAATTATATCAACTACTTATGTTTTGTTTTCTGCTGTTTAAAAGAGATAAAATTAAATAAATAAATGAAATGATTAAACTATTCCAAAATATACTGCCTTTTTCATTCTTTAAAAGAAAAAAAAGCTGAAAAAATACATATTTTGGCTTGATGGTTCAAAAATAATGCCAGGATTTTATATGTATATATAAATATTTTAAATATCAGTAGAATAGTCTGCTTGATTAAAAAAAAATTCATATTATTATTTTATTTTAGATCAATAAGCGCTCTTTTACGTGATGTCGAAAACAGAAAAAATGTCTCAGTGCTGACTCACACAGAAAAAAGGCTGAAATAAAACCACATGAGGCGGCTAAATGACACAGTCTGGACACTCCTAAGCTCAGACAGGAAAGAACTACAGCACTGAAAGCCAAATCACTAATACTTGAACAACTGGACAGATGACCATGTGCTGCCAAATGAAATCTGCTTCTGGATTCTAAACATTACCGTCTCAGGTTTAAATTTCAACCCTTTATTAACCGAGCTGCCATCATATGTAAAGGAAATCAATGTGTAACCTTGGGTGTAAAGAAGAAAACCTTTAAATGCAGAGACTTACAGGTCATAGTGTTGGTTCCATTTGGGATCCAGAGTATTTCTCACTGTGTCTGTTGAATGGCACTGCCCTGAACCATCCACCACCACCTTAGCGAAAGGGTCTGGTAGTCCTGAAAAAAAAAACCACACATACACACACCATCTATTTAGACTACTCTAGTTTAAAACTATCTGTAAAACATGTAAATGTGGCAGCAGAATAAAGTAACACTAGGAATGGTGGCTATAAAGAAATACATTATGTAAAAATAACAATTATCATGGATTTTCACCATGACTTGTCAGGAATCTTTAGATCAAGAATCATTTGATGACATAATAAAAGACTAAGGATCACACTGACAGTGTAGCTTACTATATTATTACTAAGTACTGGTCTGGATGTATGTTATTCTCTATCTTATAATGTATTTTAAAATAAATATATCTTAAGCAGATTATTTCACCCAGTTAAGTTTTTGTGAAAATAAAATCTTGATCCAAAACATTTAAGTAGGCACATTACTTGCATTTGATATGCCTTTTATGTTTATAAAATCAGTTTTGTAAACTAGACAAAGACATCAAAATGAAACATCAGGTCTTTTGTTTTTAAACTGCATTTGTATTGCATTTTTTTAGTACAATAAGATTTGCTTATAGTTTTGAGGCATAATTTACAGACTTATGTGGAACTTCAGCAAAATGCTGTAAAAACTTGTTAGATTTTGAATGCACCATAAACTAAATCATTTAGTATGATATCATTTAGTATCATTTATGGTTTTTAATTAGAGTAGTTTGAATTAATTTGATAAGAGACAGCAATTGAATAAACCTAATTAATAAAATTAAGGCAAAACTAATTACTTTGACCAACTTATTACTAATTAACAAATGCAATTACTACATGTAATTAATTAGGTTATTACTAATTATCCAAAAGTGGTTTCTGCGCATTTTTCAGTACAAGTAGTGATAGCAAGAATAACTGGATTAGTTTATTACAGATGCACTAGGCATAGGCCGGTATAAGATTCTGACTGTAAGATAACCTTGGATAAAAATATCATGATATTGTGATTACTGCACTAAAATAAGTTCTTTTTAAATGTCTGGGTAAAAATCTAAAACTTTTTCCCCTTTGAACATAATATATTTTATTTTGAGAAACATTTAAAATATTTTGGAACAGTAAACATCCCAAGAGGCACAGGACGTCAACAAGACGTCAGATTGATGTTGAACCCCAACGTCGTGGGCACATTGCATTTTGTTTGGAATTGAAAATGGGGTTAACATCAGAACCCAACGTCAGGTCGACGTCAATGTCCAACATCCAACCTGAAATCAACCAAATATCAACGTCTAATGATGTTACAGCTTGATGTTGTGTAGACGTTTACCACTATGACGTCTATCAGACGTTGGATTTTGGTTGCCATATTTGACTAATAAATATCAGTATTTGATGTCATGGCGTTAGTTTAAAATGTTGGTTCAACGTTGTATTTTGGTGACTAGCCAACAAAACCTAAAAATCTATCAAATAAACATTATTTGACGTTGTTATTAAACGTCAAATTTACGACCTAAATCTAACCTAATATTAACATCTTATGATGTTGTGTGCCTGCTGGGATGTCAGGCTAAATACACGAATAAATCTTTGAATGAATCATTTTGCCCTCTTCATTCGTTTCAAAAACACAGATTTCTGTACAATTTAAAATGGAATCTTTGGAGATTTTTTCTGCTGGAGATACTGTTGTCCTAAAAAAACAAAACAAAAATTACACCTACCTTAGGAATGGTACAGCAGTTTTAAAACCTTAACTTTTCCAAAACGTTATCATGCTATGTCTAAGATCCACAATTGTACTGATGCTGTCTTTATAATTTTTTTTTATGCAAATAACTTTTTTTCATTATTTTTATATTATAATATTGTAATGTGCATCAAAAACAAACAAAAAAGTTACTTTTAAATTAGGTAACAATTTTAATATTGGCCATCATTCGGCAATCAGCCACAGAATAATAATTCAAGTATGTCCTTATCCATAACATTTACTTTCCCCTCAATACTTGATATACATTGTTAATTTGTCTACATCTGTACAAATAGAAATCTGAATTCATGAATTCTTAAAAGTAGAGATATGCATAAAAGTTTACAAAGAGAGAAGGGTGATTAGAGTCTTAATTTAACTACACGTCTGCCAAACCTCATCCATCAGCCAACATCACATTCTGTTACTATTCTTTTTCAGTGTTTGCTATCAGATCAGCGTTTCAGACGTGAGCTTGGTTGTTTGTGTTTGTCGGGGTAGAGAGAGAAAGAGAGAGAGAGAGAAACCGTGGCGAATATACACATGTCAACCAGCGGTTTTGCTTTTGTCTCCCCGAACTGACCCACATTTCTGGTGTCTCGCGGGGGAAAGAGCACTTATCTCTCTCTGCACACTTTTAACAGATGAGCTTCTGCTAAAACACTGCTCTGAGATAGCATGACAGGAATAGAGCGCAGTTCACTCACTTTCAGGATTTATGAAGCTCTGATACTTACGGAAGAAGTCTTTCTTCACCAGGTTCTTAGCGCACAAAACTGCAGAGACAAAAGAGAGGGAAAAACATCATTATTGGAGTGTTTTGAATGAAAACATCAATCACGATAGAAAAAAACAGTTATTTGTGTTTTCTTTAAGTAAGAATCAGCTTTATATTGTTCTCCAGCCAAAAATTTAGATGTCCTCAAAACAATATTTTACAAGTAAAATTGTGCAAGATACTAATTTTCTTTAATTTATATTTGTATTGTATATATATTCCATGTATATATATATATATATATATATATATATATATATATTTTTTTTTTTTTATTCATTTTATAGAAAAGATTTGCAATCTAGCAATCTACCACTTGGATAGAAACAATACTGGTCTACTTCAACATGCATTTTCTGCAAATACCTTCTCAAAGTGTTATTGGTTGCTAGTAAAAAGTAATAACTATGAAATGGCACATGCTAAAAAAGTGGATAATGATTGTAAAAAATTATTTTGATATGGAGAAAATATATGGTTGAATTCAATAAGAATTGGTCAAAATGGTTATTGCATATAGGTAATGGGATATATAGTGTATAAGTAACTATGGAGTGTTTTGAAATGAGTATGTTTCTCTATGCACAATATGTGAGGTAATTATTGAGCATTTTGGACTTATATGTGCTGTACCATGCCCCCCCTTTTCCCTTTTTTATTTTTGGCAGCTTTTCCTATTTATTACACGTCATTTCTATGTTTATTTCTGAAGGAGAGGGGACCAATGGGATTGTGAGACCTATAAAGAATGTAAATGTATAACTACTATAAACCAACATAATTGTGTGAGAATGATGTAAACGTTGTATGTGACCTCTCTGGTCACCTGTTTGTCATTTATTTAAATTAATTTGATTTGACTACTTATTTATGTATTTTTGTGTGCATGTTAAAATTGTTAAAATAAATAAGAGTTAAAAAGAGAGATGAATTTTCTCAAAAATAAAAACATTAACTTAATATCTCATGCAGTTTTGATTAACAAATAAAATTACCAAAAGAAAATGCCAAAAACGATTTTCTGCTGTGTTTTCTAAAAGGAACTTAGGTTTTGTAATGCCTGACGGTCAGATGATGTTTTTAATTTCAGAGTTCTGTATTTTTAGCATCTTGCATGTTTAAACCGCAGAGAAAATGTTTAAATCCAAAGCGTGGCTCTTAGTGCGCTCAGCACTCCCCGATCAAGCCCACAATGTATTAGAGATGCAAGTCAAAAAAAGCCCTCTGATCCACATCCCACCGCTGGCCTACATTCAGCTTAATAACTCAGAGTTAAAAAAACAAGTTCCTCTCACTTCAAACTGGCCCGAGCTGTCAGATAACACAAGAAAATTCAGTTTAAAGCTTCCCACATGATACCACATGCACAAATCCAAAGACATCTTTATTCTTCCTTTGCCTACTGTGAGAATGTCAAGAGGTCAAGGAACACTTATGAATAAAGAGCCAACTCTTGAGGTTCATAACCTGGGCTAACAGACTGAAATGACTGAAAGACTGAAGCAGTGTCAAAAGAATAAAGAGTTGTTAGATGGAGACAAGATTAATTAAATATCACGCTTAACAACTAACTTATAGTGAGACGCAATCCAGCAGTACATCCTTGATAAACTGTCCGTACCAATGACTGTATAAAATATACAGTCCGTACACTTCTCTGGAGTTCAGACGAGCGCATGACAGTGTGTGTGTGTGTGTGTGTGTGTGTGTGTGCGTGTGTGTGTGTGTGTGTGTGTGTGTGTGTGTGTGGTCACGTGATGTGCGTTTTCAGCAGGCGGAGGGCTGTTCAGAAATGCTTAGTGAAAACCCAAGTTTGGATGTGGATCATTTTCGTTCTAAAATGTAATTTTAAAACTAAGCTGTATCAGTGTAAATGGGGCCTGAGTGTGTGTTTTTCACGAGCGGGTTTGCAACGGGGCGGTGTGGAGGATCAGTGATGCCGCCACACGTCAGCTCTAAAAGCTGGAGGCACCTTTATATTTTATGCCATGCTCACTCTTGCTTACTTCTGATCCCGTATTACTTGGCGTTTTGTTGATCGCGAGTTAGCAACATCTACAGGAGCGGAGGAGGAGGTAATTTGGCACAACTTGAATCGATACTTGAGGTTGGACTATTGATACACTATCATAAAATAAATTATTGCGATAGTTAGATGTATCGATAATATTGCACAGCTCTAGATTATAGATTTTGGTTGTATGATTATAGTCTGAGGAATATTCACGGTTTCATGGTTATGATTATTTTACAATCATCATTTCAAAACACTACTAGTTTAGAAAAAAGGCATGAAAACTCCTCATAATTTAAAGTGTTATTTATTGATGCTCAGTAGCCAATTAATACAGCACATAATAATAATAAAAACAAACAATAGTCCATTTCTCTTTGGACTTAAAATAAGTGAAAAAAGTTTTTGGCATTTAAACATAAGTAATAATTTTACACTGAAAATAAACAACAGAACAGTGAATAAATAAATAAAAGAATAAATGAAACAATTGTGTTTGTCTAATGCAAATCTAAGCTACATATTAGCTAAGATTTCCCTTTTAAAGCGTACACATTCCCAATATGTCCACGCAAGCTTTACACCTCCTTTGGAAATAACGAACTTGCACGTACAAAAGACGCAATATGTGAACAGCCCTTAATTAATAGCCTCAGCCATAGTTAATTCAGTGTGCGTATTAGCCTCAGTTTACAAGCTCAGAACTTTAAACTAGTGCACAGCTGGCATAACTTTGTTTAGTTGCTGCTGTTAGTTTTGTTCCTTGCAGAAACACTGTGTTGAGAAGCCTGAAGAGCTCTAAAGAGTACTTCGAGACAATTACCATATGCTCAGGGCGGACAGATAAAATGTAAGATGGAAGTGGAAACTGAAGTGGAAACTGAGGCGACAATTATATTAAATGTGACATTGTAAAAATATATCTGTAAATAAACAGTTTTCTGTGACTGGTGGGATTGATCTTTCCTCCAACAACTTTTAATCTTAAATAATTTGAAAATGTGACTTTTATTGACATTTTTGACAAGTTAAATACTGCCTAGGTTGTAAATTGCTGTACAAAAAAATATGGTAATACACTGCCAGTACTTTTTCTGTTGCTTTACGAATGTAATATTAAATCGTACACAATATATTGTTGCAAACTACTAAAATGTTGATAAAAGTCACTTTTGTTCAACTGCACAGTTTAATTTTCAACATCAGAAGTCAACAAAGAAGTCCCATAAAACAATTCATAACCATAAGTAAACAAACAAACAAAAAAAATCTAGATTCAATGCTGAAATACAGAACAGATTAATTAACTAGTATTTTTAGTTTGAACAAAAAAATTGACTAAATTACAATTACATTCAAGAATTCTATAACTTCAAATATTTCAAACTTTGACTCCCATAGTTGGTTTATATCCAATCAATGAAAATGCTTTATTTTTCTCAACCCATATGTTGGGGCAATATCTTTCCTAACGGAGTTAAATAGATTGTTCAATGATCTTTCTAAATCCCAATTTTCCAACAACAGCTCTTCTTTAGCACCTATATATTAAGACATTAACTATAACAATGGTGTTGGATTTATCGTATCAACATGAACTTGAGGGCCCATTCTTTAGAAGTTCACGCAAAGAGTATTTGTTTGAGCATACAGAAAACAGTATCATCTGGACATGCTAACAACATGAAACCAAACTCTACCAGGTTTCAGCTACAACTACAGTGTTTGAGGGACAAAAAAGATAATATTTACTGGCAACCAATAAATTTGGTTGCAATCCAGACAATGACTTTACATAAATTTGTGCAGGAAGACCAGAATTACTAATGACTCATTTCAGAATCACTTCTCTCTTTTTGGCAAGCAATAACTTTTTATAATTCATCAAATACTTTGATCTGTGGATCTTTGCGGACCTTTTACATTGATAAAAACCAACATTACACATTGCATTTAAGGTGAAGGCACCAATATACTTCAAACAATATCTAAGAACAAACTAAAATGACCATTTCAAACAAAATTTAGTCAAATCTAGCTGGCAGCTTGAAACTGCTCAAAGCGAATTTTTGGGGAGTTCATTTTGGCTCCTTAACAAATTGGAGCTATCATTGGTCCGTGACAATCATGCTATCGTTGGGGCTGTCTTCTTTGACATGCAATTGATTCAGATCTCATATTCACAAATGTCAGACAAAACAACAACATCTAAAACACCACCAATAAGTTAGCAACATGAATTCAGGGTCAAGAGGGTCAAGTAGTAGAGCTGATACAGATATATCCGCACCTGTACGATTGTTCGTAGAGAAATTTTAAAGACTCAGAGGGGGTCACAGACTAGACTAGGGGCTGCACGACATAAAAAAAAATGTACATTGGGCTATTTCTTTTATTTTGTAATATGTATTGCGACATGAATACAATTTCACCAGATGACTTAATATCTCTATTTGGAAAGAATTTAAAATGTTAGAACGATTGGAATGATTTCGCAGTGGGAAAGCATCTTTATAAATTTAATAAACAATCTTTAAAGCTTTTTGGGTCTCCAGACACATTTTCAATGTGGTCTGTGCTATTTTCAGTGCATTTCTGTATTTGCATGTGTTGTGAGTATTTTCATGCACATGTTTATTCAGAGATTGATGAATTAATGTTTACTATTTGCATCTCCATATAATATAATAAACTATTCATAAACTTTTTAGGGCCCCGCGACACATTTTCGATGTGGTCTGTGCTATTTCCAGTGCATTTCTGTATTTGCATGTGTTGTGAGTATTTTCATGCATATCAATCTATAAAGTGTAGAGTTTTATCATTCAAAAAGTCCTGAGTATTTAACTACAGTAAAAAAAAAATCAATAAAATTAATCGTTAAGGTCACAAATGGTGCAATTTCTTATACTTGAAAAAGGGCACCTATGGTAAAAAATCTACTTTTCAAGTTGTTTGAAAAGACATACGTGTATGTATGGTGTATAGACTGTCATATTTTCAATTTAACAACATAAAAACGGTGGACGAATTGGAGTTGTTTTGAGATTGACCGCAACTTGACGTGGGAGTGTGGTCCCCCCGCCCACCAATATTGATTGACAGGTGGCCATTACCATATCCTCGGTATGTTGTTTCATGTCCGCCATTTTCAGCGTGTGAGTCAAAGCGAAGTCACCAAAGAAACACCCTTGCTCTATTTTTAGATGTAAGGCTCATTGGGCTCAACATTCACCTCTCCTCGCCACCAGTGTTTGTGAGTTTTGGTGGGTTTGCATACATGTGTACTTTTCATTGTGTTTTCCTTAAACTTCAGCGGTTTGCATTTCCTGCGGTCACAGAAGCTCCCTGTCATCTTAACTAGGTGCAGCTGGAAAGTGCGAGCGCGCTGCCGCACGTGCGCGTCCCTCCATTGAAAATAACGAACTAATGTTCTAATTAACTAATTGTCGCGGATGAAAGTGACGACCGTGGGGTTTGCTCACTATTCTGCCGCCTAGGTCGCCTCTATGGACGCGCTGGCCCTGCTCAGGACACTGTTCATATGTCTGCAGCACCACAGAGCGTTATCTGAATAGTTTCATTTTAAATAACATGCGAATGTGCCCGTCTGGTGTGCCGCGTCGTGGCTCTGAGCGGCGCATCCGGTGTATGACGGTGTATGACGCCCTTTAGTTATAGCCTCAAGCAGGTCGTACACCAGAAGCGCCGCTCGGCGACATGCAGCGTCGCGCCATGCAGCGGCATGCATTTCTGAATTCTAAACATTAGTTTCTATCACGTGACACACACCGGCGCTGCAAGTGTGCGATACTTTCAACTGTCATGTGCGCGCCGTGTCACGGTGCATCCGGTGTGTGATGCCCTTCAGTCAAAGTTAATTCAGTGTGCTTTCTTTATTAGTCTCGGTGTAGGCTACAAGCTCGGAGCTTTAAACTAGCACACAGTTGGCTGTAAAACTATACAAAAACACAAATGATTTTGTACTCTCTGCTTGGTCTGTGTCTGAGTCTTACATGTACAGCTGGCTGGTACTCTCATGTTGCTTCTCTCTGTCTGCCTGTCTATTGCAATACACAAAGCGGGGGAGCTCTTGGCTCCGCCCCCTTGTTAAGTTGGACAAGAAGTCGAAACTAATTTTCATGTGAAGTAACACACCCCTAAAACAGCAAACTGTGTACACGCCCCCAAAATGGCACTTTTTAACACATCATAATAAAAAAATCTGAATTGTGTTTTGAACTGAACCTAAACTGGCACACTCAGAAGAACCATAATATTAATATTACATCTTAAAAAAGGGGTAAAATAGGTGCCCTTT
>CAIGQZ010016425.1:13396323-13478038 GCA_903798205.1 Danio tinwini
GGAACAAGGCTATAACAAAAAAATGTGGAACAAGTGAAGCGCTATGAATAGTTTTCGGATACACTTTAAAAAACTAAATATCCAACATAAACCATCAATATGGAACTGATAGAGAGTAAAATCCTCTAAAATACCAGGTGTAGTAGGAACTACAAAAGAGGCAGAGAGAGATTAAGTGTGTGTTATTCAGAGAAAGAAAAAAAGTGAGCGAGGCTAGACAGATATTTGTGGGAGAGCCGAAAAGCTAAAAAGGGAGGACAGACTGCACGAGAAAACGTGACGACAGGAATGAAGGGCGACTGGAGAGCAGGAGGTCCGTCCACATTTGAGGCATTCAAACAAAAATTGAAGCAGTTCACCCCGCCAGATGTAAGAAAGCTGAGACGGTAAGAATAACTGGAATGTGTGGAGAAGGTTAAAGGGCCGAGAAAGGGCTCGTGTGCAGGTGAGTCGCAGACTTTACTTTGCAAATCCAAACAGACTAGGAAACACCCATACTGAGACCACTATTGATTCTGTCTGCCTGCAGCACCATCATGGCTATATTCTCAACTCAAAGATGGAATGGCAAAATGGAATAAAAACTAAATCAAAATCATGATTTAAAGAAGACACCCAATAAAATGTCTTGGATTATAACAAAATTGCATTTGACGTAGGCTCACCGGCCACTTTATTAGGTACACCTCTCCAACTGCTTGTTAATGCAAATTTCTAATCAGTCAATCACATGGCAACAACTCAATGTATTTAGGCATGTAGACATGGTCAAGTCGATCTGCTGTACTTTAAACCGAGCATCAGAATGAAGAAGAAAGGTGATTTAAGTGACTTTGAATGCGGCATGGTTGTTGGTGCCAGACGGGCTGGTCTGAGTATTTCAGAAACTGCTTATCTACTGGGATTTTTGTCTAAAAAAGAGAAAATATCCAGTGAGTGGCAGTTCTGTGGGCGCAAATGCCTTGCCAGAGGTCAGACAAGAATGGCCAGACTGGTTCAAGCTGATAAAAAGTAAACAGTAACTGAAATAACCACTTGTTACAACCGAAGTATGCAGAAGAATCTCTGAATACACAACACGTTCAACCTTGAGGTGGATTGGCTACAGCAGCAGAAGACCACACCGGGTGCCACTCCTGTCAGCTAAGAACAGGAACTAAGGCTAAAATTTACACAGGCTCACCAAATCTGAGCAATAGAAGACAGGAAAAAGGTTGCCTGGTCTGATGTGAGTCTCGTTTTTTGCTGCGACATTCGGATGGTAGGGTCAGAATTTGGGGTCAACAACATGAAAGCACGGATCCATCCTGCCTTGTATCAATGGTTCAGGCTGGTGGTGGTGTAATGGTGTGGGGGATATTTTCTTGGCACACTTTGGGCCCATTAGTTCCAATTGAGCATCGTGTCAATGCCACAGCCTACCTGAGTATTGTTGCTGACCATGTCCATCCCTTTATGACCACAGTGTACCCATCTTCTGATGGCTACTTCCAGCAGGATAACTAGCCATATCATAAAGTGTGAATCATCTCAGGCTGGTGTCTTGAATATGACAATGAGTTCACTGTACTCAAATGGCCTCCACAGTCACCAGATCTCAATCCAATAGAGCACCTTTATGGTGGATGTGGTGGAATGAGATTTGCATCATGGATGTGCAGCCGACAAATCTGCAGAAACTGTGTAATGCTATTTTGTCAATATGGACCAAAATCTCTGAGGAATATTTCCAGTACCTTATTGAATCTATGCCACAAAGGATTAAGGCAGTTCTGAAGGCAAAAAGGGGTCCAACCCGGTACTAATAGGGTGTACCTAATAAAGTGGCTGGTTAGTGTATATAATGTATAATACACACACCAAAACGGAACAACTTCTCTTCTCACACACAATAATAATTCTTACATAATCCTTTATACACATTACACATAAATATCTACAGCTATCTATATGCCTATATATGAAAAGGGTTCGAACTGTTGCAGAAAGTGATGATGGTGGTGGTCTATGATGGTCTGAAACCAGGAGAAGGAAGAAAGATGGTGAGAGAAATAAGAGAGGCAGAGATCGGATAAAAAGGAAACATGCTTGCTTTGCAGTCGAGGAAGAATTTCTCTCTGCAAACATCCCTGGGAATGTTTAACGTTCCAGTGAAACCCACCTCATCATTCCACCATCTGGAATGTCTCTCTCTTACACACACACACACACACACACACACACACACACACAAACACACACACACACTCCTCAACACTTCGTCTGCTCTCAACTCAATTAATTATTGACATGAAGCGACAGTGTCTGTATTAGAGACGAATTAGAGGAACCAGTGACACAGTGTTTATGAATACAAAAAAATGTATTAAGAGCACATCAGCACTAAACATTTGTAGCAACTGCAACATTCTTAATTTGACAAAAACAAGATCGCGAGGAAGGAAGTACAGTGCGCAGACTGAGCTCGATATCTTACCCCATCTTAATTTACATGCTGCTCATTTTCTGAAAGTTTTTGGTCCACTTAAAATTCAAAGTCTTGCTGACTTATGTAATGATCAACACTTAACACACATCAATTATATCTTTAATCATATTTTATTTTCATCAATCTAAAGTCAACAGGCAGTGGTTTTACTTTGGCATCTGATGCATTTCGGAAGGAAACAGGATATTCAATGAGGATAAAACTTCTTGATTGGATCATGAAAAGTGGATGTTACATAAAACAATGGCGCCGGTTGGTTAGAGAGGAGAAGCTATAAAAGAAAACTATTAAGAGATTGGTGACATCAACGGAACAGGAAGGTTGTTTACGAGGCAAAGCATATTACAATAAATAAATTAACTAAAGATATAATATTTCTTCAGAATAAGCTGGACCAAAGTTTACAATAAAGTCAAGGTTGTCTATTTATGCAGATATGACTTTTTACATTTAATTTTAGCTTTAACACTGGATCCTTCTGTGACAAAAGCGGTCACATATTGTGGGATGCCACAAAAATATTAAGTAATTGTGATAATTATGTACAGTTTCATTTACAACACAAACACTTGAAATGTACCAGGGCTGCACAATTTATCGTTTCAGCATGGATATCGCAATGTGCAAGTGTGCAATAGTCACATCGCAGAATCTGCAATGTCAAGTTTTAATTATAATTAATCAGACATTACAGTTTACAACATAGTGGCATCATTTCAAATTTTAACCAAATTTTAATCCGTAGTAACGTTATTACTACGGATGTCCGATTACGCAGTTTCAGACTCGATCGGAATATAAACACACGCACACATATATATACACACACACAGTTGAAGTCAGAATTACTAGCCCCCCTGATGTTTAACAGAGCAAGAAAATTTTCACAGTATGTCTGATAATATTTTTTCTTCTGGAGAAAGTCTTATTTATTTAATTAAATTTTAAGTTTTAAATTTTTTTTTCAAAATGATTAGCCCCTTTAAGCAAATTTTTTTTTCGAAGTCTACAGAAAAAAAACATCGTTATACAATAACTTGGCTAATTACCCTAACCTGCCTAGTTAACCTAATTAACCCAGTTAAGCCGTTAAATGTCACTTTAAGCTGTACAGAAGTGTCTTAAAAAAATATCTAGTAAAATATTATTTACTGTCATCATGGCAAAGATAAAATAAATCAGTTATTAGAAATGAGTTATTAAAACTATGATGTTTAGAAATGTGTTGAAAAAATCTCTCCATTAAACAGAAATTGGAAAAAAACAAACAGGGTAAATAAAAAACAGAATAATTCAAGGGGGCTAATAATTCTTCAACTGTATATATGTGTATTTATGTGTAAATATAAAAATATAAAGGAAAAGGCTACTTTTAACACAACAAACTAACAGAGTGATTGAATGTTAAAATAGGGTTAATTTAAAAAAAGGAACATTGTGGATCTGTTGCTTCGCTCTTCTTTGTTCTTTTTTTATGTATTGTAAAAGTTTATTTGATTTGTATACTTGCTCTGTCATATTTAACTTTGCTTGTTCTTTTTTGTTGTATTTTATGCACATACGCTTCCCTATAAAACTATGCTAATCAATCTAAAATGATGCATTCTTTACAGAGATATTCCAAGTCATCTGTTGAAATTGTATTCATATCCCAATATACAGTGCTCAGCATAATCGAGTACACCCCATTTTGAAAATAAATATTTTAATCCATTTCTCAGTGAATATAGGCAATGTATTTTGGTGCATTTAAACAAAATAGATTTATTAAATAATTTTTATTAATTTTTGTATAATCTGAAAGATTATACAATTAAATTCAAGTAAAATATTGAAAAAAATTACAACCCACAAAATTTCAACTAAATTTTGCTTCTCTTGACTTTTTCCTCTTTTTAAATTTGTACTTAAAATTTTTCTCTAACTTATAATTTGGCTGTTATAGTTTTTGGACCTTTATCGTAAGTTATTTTGTAAGATAAGCTCCAGATTTGGCTTCAGTACTGACTAATGTAATGTATAGCACAAATATAATATTGTATAGCTTCCTCTAAAAAATATTAATTCAGTCGGCGCCAGGGTGTAGTGGTTAGTGCGTCGACACATGCACTCCGGTGCTCAAGGCAACCCGAGTTCGATTCCGCCTCGTGGTTCTATGCCGATCCTTCCCCTCTCTCTGCTCCCCATGCTTTCCTGTCAATACTCTCTACTGTCCTGTCTATTAAAGGTGAAAACCCCGAAAAAATATTTATAAAAAAAAAATTTAATTCAAAAGATAGATTTGTGAGATATATGCTGAGCACTGTATATCGCAGTAAAAGAAAATATTGCAATGTCAGTTTTTTCCAATATCATGCAGCCCTAAAATGTACATATCTAGAATATTTAGATTTTTTTAGTAACACTTGGTATTTTTACAGAGTAATACAGAACAACTGTATTTTTTTAACAACAGTTAATTCATTATTAGCCTGAGTTTCATTTGAATAAGCCAGATCAAAGACTGCAGTTGATAAAGATTGTCCATGTAATTAAAATGTCAATAATAATTAAATTATGCCTTTAAACGTGACGTCCCTCTGACTGAACTCTTTCATTTATTCAAGAGGTTTCTAGATCAGGAACGGTGCCAAATTGCCTGAGGGAGATGCACTCAAGCATTTAACAAAACACACCATCAATCTCTCAGCTGAGAAATTCACAGCTCTAGTTAATAAAGTGCCATTCCTCGTGCTCTGCAGTGACAGATCAATATTTCTGAGAGATGTATATAGTGAACAGGCAGAGTGTAATGCAGCCAATCCTCATTCCTGCATATGAGTTTCATCAGCCTGGCTGTAAATCAGTCACAAAGTGAAATTTCAATGCATCGGCCTCAACACAGATGTGCATTTATGAATGGAGTGATTCACGACCACTAACGCATACTTATCAATTCATCAGATGCGAAACATCAATGCGTAAACTCTTATAAATAGATACGACACCGCTGTACGGCAGCAAACCACAGATAAAAGCTTGGCTTAGATTCTGTCAATGTTTATCTCCTTCCTGTCTCGAAGCAAACTAAAAAAAGGTTTGACTGGTTTCTGTGACACTCTTGAAATTTGCATCAGTAGTTTAGTACATCAGATAACATCAGCTACTCGAAACCAAGAACACCGATCACTTGACAGAAATGCTACCTGCTGAGAGTAAAGAAAAAGATGAGAAGAACTGAAAACTGCAAAAAACAAATGGAATAAATGCTTAAACTACACCAAAAACAAAAACAGTTATTGTTTTATAATAATTGGGGTGCCAATATATATGAAAAATCTTATTATTATGCTACTGTGATTATGCACTTTGATAAATTAAATGGGATTTTTGAGCCCTCATAATCTAAACACTTTGATTTATGTCTAGCAGATTTGTTTTATTTACGCAAAAAATGTTTTTTTTTTAAATAATAAAACTTAAGCCTATTAAATGTTGTTTAACTGTAATAATAAAACTGAGAATCATGTATTTTTACTTGTATTGTTATTGAATACAAAATTTTAAATACAGTGAACACCAGTGTTACCATAATAGTGTTTTTGTATTTGTGTATATTTATGTATGACACTGACTAATGTCTACAGCTTACTTATCGTGTAATGTTTCCCTTTACCACCTCTGCTTTTAAGGTGGTTGCTAGAAGATTCTTTAGGTACAAAACAGACTTCACTACATTGTTATATTAACAATATTGTTAATTAAACATTTGTATCATTACTTTATAAATAAATAAATGGCATTACTAACTGTGATACTAATCAGTAATGAGGAATCAAATGAGTCACTGTTTCTTCTGTTACAACGCCGTTGCTGTTACTGACAATAAGATTCACGTTACTATGATTGAGAACACGAAAGCAGTTTTTATGCGAGCAGCGTCTCTCTCTCAGCCATAGGACCTCTTTTTCTTTGGGGTGTGTGTGTCTGTGTGTTCGGGGCTGGGGAGGGACACATAACCAACCAGTGGCAGTGATGATGATTGGTGTGTCTGTGAACGTGGTTTAACTGAGAACGTGATGATTGAAAAGTAGTAGATTAAAAATTCTTGACTACTACTGGTAAATTGTTATCTGATTACACTACTAATTACTTGATGTAAAAAGTAATCAGATTACTATTTCCTTTAATTTAAAGTTACTTTTAAAACATATAAAAATTACTAAATAAACTGCAGCTCTTTCAGTTTTTTAATATTGACTGAAAAACATTACAAAGCGTTTAACACAGCAGCTTGACACATCTAAAAGACTTAAAGAGATAGTTCGCCCAAAACTTAAAATTAAATTTTCTCATCATTTACTTTATCTTTACTTGTTCCAAACGAACCTATTTTTTAAACACAAAAAAGACATTTAGAAGAAAACTGGACACCTTTAACAATTGACATTCATAGTATGAAAAAGCACTGCAGTGTTTGGGTGTTCTGTGTTTGTCCCAGGTAATTACTCTACTGAAATGTGTATATTCCATACAAAGCATGAAGCTGATCGGTCAGTACTTGTCATGTGACTCGCCGTTTTCAACTGGTGCCCCTGGAAAATGTGAGCATGTGCAATATGCGTTCCCAATGTGCGCACAAGCTGTGCGCCTCCATTGGAAATAACGAACGTGCGAATGCAAAAGACGCGATATTTGAACGGCCCCATAAGCAACTTTGCTTCTCTTCACATTCAGAAGGTACCTTCACTCCCGATCCTGCACAAAAATCCAATTTAGCCTGTTTAGTATGAGTTGGACTGCCGTGTTTTTGGCCACCGGTGTCCTTCTTGGTGACGATTATTGTTGTAAAATGCTTTCTATTCAAGTGCTTGAACAAGTGGCTGGTCGAGTTAAAAGCTGTCAAAAGTTCTTTAGAGACATTATAAGCACTACTTTTCCCTTAAAGTTATAAACTCTATTGTGTTTTATTGTGCAACTATAGTAATGATAATATTTATAATGATATGTTGAATTTGATGGTTGTCTCTCATGTTGTCCTACAACAACATTAAACTAGTGTAGATTAATGTACATTGTTTTATATTTATTTTACAGTCATATGACAAATTAGTTTTTTTAAGTATCGCAATAGTTACTTTCCCTGGTAATTAGTTACTTTTATAATTATGTAACTCAGTTACTATTTGTGAGAAGAAACTAGCAACTATAACTAATAAATGTTTCTTATTACTTTCAATTTGATTTCACTTTGCCAATAAAGTTATTTAAAATCAAATAATTAATAGAACTAATAGAAATGTACCATAATACAGTGTGAAAGTACTGTTACACAGTGATAACAATAAAAGTTTTAGTCCTTGGTTTCCCACAGTTCTTAGACAGATGATTAGGGTACTCAATGTAACTGACTCACTGAATAAAATAAAAAAAAAGCTCTATTTCAGATGCATTTTCAACTTGGCAGGAGTCAGACAGCTCTGTTTGTTCTCCTCGATTCAACTGTGTGTGGCTTTGTGTGTGCGGCTCCAAAGGGCAAGATAGTAGCTAATTTAGGCCGAAGAAGCAAAGAGCAGTGGTCTGAGGGTGACAGAAAACAGTCTGATAGCGGGAAAGGGAGGTGACATGGTTAGTACCAGCAACCGCTGCTCTGCCTTTATCAAGGAACCTGGAAGAGCTGGACAAAGCGGCTTCAACGGGCATCTGTGTGACAAACATCTTCACATCAAGAATGGCATTAAGACAGTAATGAGAAGTTATCCGTAGAGTTCAATGGAGACACAGAGAGCTAAAAGGCATTGATAAAATGAAGGCAAGAAAACAAATGAATATGAATCAACAGAGAGAAGCAGTGTTAAAATAGCTCCTCTTCCACCAACTCTCGAAGGACTTCTGGAAAAGTAATGACTTTCTAAAGGGCTTGGTTCCCACAGAAGACGAGCTTCCAGCTCTACAGGATGCATACATTATCATTCCCATGACACGTGGCCCTTTTCTTCCATTCTGCTTTTCTTTTTCTGTGTCACGTTTGTGCATTCTTGTTCTCTGAATCACATGCGGACTCTGTAAGTGGTGAAAGGACTGCCTGTTTTTTTATGTTTATAATCTTTTAAGCGGTCTTTAAATAAGGCAAAAGTAAACGTGTGAGGGAATACCAATTTTACAAAGCCCAAACGTGACAGAGAAACCAAAATGTTAGCTTGGATGCGTCTAGACATTAAACATCATGCTACGAAAACTAATCCACCATCCAGACGTGACCATGTCCAAGAAGAGCCTCCCCACCTAAACCATTTAAACAACTGAAAAACAGGACGCACTCAACCTATTTGACTTTAACCCAGATAGCAAGTCGTCGGCTCTCCCTCTGGCAGAACGAGAGCTCAAAATAGCAGTTAAGTTTAGATATTATCGCTCTTCGTGTCTGGTGCAGCAGACGCCTCTTGAATGACTAGACAATTTTCTGAGAAGCGGATCGTGACTTTCTTTGGAGGACGACAATATAGTTGGTCAGACGTATGGAGCGGCACATCAATATTTAATTGGGCATGCTGAGAGTCCTGTGTCATGCTTTCCGTGAACACGCATACAAAAACAAGAAAGAAAGAAAAGCTGAGAGGTGAAGTGGATATGATTGGATCCGTCGGTTGAGCAAAAAGACAAATATTAGCTGTCAAAAACACTTTTGTACACTGTCAAAACACAGCAATCACGCCAACTATGGCACAATAGTCATTGTTCTCAGCTAATCCCAATTCTCTTCACGAATGTCTGGGAATTCAGCATACTACAATCCGTCAAATCCTATCTTTCCTTTGAGAAAGGTTCCTCATGGCTTTGACTACTAACAAGCTCGACTGGTTTAGTGCGATGCATGTCCTCATTGTCTAATGAAAACTACACAACTACAACCATGTCTCTTTATCCATTTTCAATCACTTTCTGATTTCTTTGAGAGGAGTGTCTAAATGAGGTTGTTCGCATGCTCTTTCAAGCTAATATTGTAAAATAAGCTCATGCAATTTAAGTAAGGACATGAAAGGAGATAACACGGATTGCAGTTTTGCCTTCTGATTGGATAGCTGTAAAAGTAAATGTTTTTTTAATCAGGACTGATTAAACAAAAAAAAAGTTTTATTTGGCAAATCGAGGTACTCTTATGCTGTGTTCACACCAGATGCAGACCGCGCAAATACATCACACTATTCGTGCATAATTAGACACGTAAACATTGAGTTTACGTGTCTAATTATGAAAACATGAAAAAAAATCATTCGCACGCCAAATTCGCTTCATTCGCGAGTCAAATTCACTTCACAATAGACGCAGATTCCCATGATGGGCAGGGCTTCTGTCTGCCCGGTGACTCTAGCTTCGTTGCTAAGTGGCTAACATGGATTTTATTGAGAGAATGGCCGTGTTTATGTACTTTAGAAAGGCTGAAAAACAGCATAGATTTGTTTGGCGCCGAGTCCACTAGATCCTTTCAGAGGTGCACTCAGCTCTGTAAGTTCATAAACTCCTCCAAAAACTATACTTGGATGATGGAGGCTTTCAGCAGTGCTTCAGACTGAGCCGATTCCAGTTTGATGAACTGTTGTCTGGTGTCGCAAGAGGATTTTCCCTTAGGACAACAACAACAGGCACTATGTCATAATCACTCCCCTGTAAGAGCAAGCTCATGATTGGTTAATGCGGTGCGAATGTCCGCTGAAGTTCAGATTTACCAACTTGAGCAATTCACGTGATACGCGCGCAAAATGCTCAACTCGTGCCACGTCATTTACGATGCCTCATTCGCGCATAACGCACCGCAGGATGTCTATTTGCATCTTGATGCTTCAGCCGCGTCTTGTTTGAACACAGCCTTAGGGCCCGTTCACATATTGCATCTGAAAGTGCATGAAAAGCGTGAGTCATGTCGCGTCCTTCATTACTTTTAACACAATTTACACTTGTGCTTCTTTGTCATCTGTCAATTCTAGGCGACCATCAACTGTTTTCCCAGAGGATGAAAAGCTGACAAAACATTACTGAAGCTGTTTATGGTTTAGCAGTTTTATGGAGAAAATTAAAAAGCTCTGCAGTGTCTGGGTGTTCTGTGTTTGTCTTAAGTAATTGGTCTACTGAAATCTACCTACACGCTGTGATGCAGTTCACTTTTCGCGGCCTCGCAGTTTCACCGTTTTTTTCGTGTAATTTGATATGCTTTTATTCTACTGTGCATTGTGATCTGCGCCCTGATTAGTGCATCGTGTTCTGCATCCTGACTGGCTGTAGACCACTAACAATCAATCTCCTCCGTGCCATGTCTTCTGTTCAGTACAGAATGCGTTGAGCTTGCCAAATTTACATAAATCTTTGATAACTAGCAGTGTGACTCTGAGGTGCTGTACTGTATGTTTGCAAGTTTTCTCCCCACAATGTCGACAAAACATTCTGCACCATCAAAGGCATCTGCGATAGCACCCAAAAGGCAGAGTAAGATGCTAAACATCGCAAAAATTTAGCATTCTGGAAATGCTAAAGGAAGGTAGAAATTATGCGACTGTAGGGCGCCATTACGAAATAAATAAAATGAAGATCAAATGGTTTCATCTGGATCAAATGGATCTTTGGTTTCATTTTGTAATACTGGACTTATTTTTCTACAAAAGGTTTGTACTTTGAGAGTTTTAAACGAAAGAGAAAAGTGTGAAAATGTTTATACCTGTTTGAGAAAAGTTTATAAAGTGTGTAGTGAGGAGTTTCAGACTTAAAACATCTAGAATAATTGTAAAAAAAATATAGCTGACTACGAGGATTTTGCATATTGCGGGTAATTTTTAGAACATAACCCCTGCAAATAAACGAGGAACCACTGCATTCCATATAAAGTATGAAACTGATCAGTCAGTTCTTGTCACAAGACTCGTGGTTTGCTTGTGGCATTCTGAAAAGTTGAGATGTTTTTAACTTGGTGCATCTGGAATATGCAAGCTCATTGCTCCCAATTTGCGTGCGCAAGCAGTGCGCCTCCACTGGAAATAACAAACTTGCATGTGAGTAAAAGACGCAATGTGAATGGCCTCTTAGAAGACTTTCCGTGCACTTGTATTCATTTGACATTAGAGTTTGGTTCATCTGAATAATACGATTGCTGCATTCTGAACTAAGGGTGCGCACCCATGACATGTACCCCAGTTTGCCTGAAAGTGTGGTATGGAGACAGAGACCAACAACAAGAAATTGGAAATCCTTCTTGTCAAATGTTACCTAAATTACTCAACTCCAAACCTTGTGCGAATAATAATAAAAAAATTGATGGCGATAATTACAAAGTTGCCAACCACATGGACTCAAAATGAGTCTCTCTCAAAGAGAACTGATGCATGAGAAAGGGCACAATGAATTGTGGAAAGATTGGGGGAAAAATGTAGTGGTAAAATAATTTGAACGCTGCAACACTGAAGAGGAGTGGGGGTGTGAGAGTAAAGGCCCACTTAAACCCAATGTTGTTTGTATAATTAATACTTTGACACAATCAGAGTCTGATATGGAACAAAAATCCCTGTCAGACCGTAAGATTGCAAGGTCCGCCCATGAATTTATCTGCGACTTTCTAAATATATAATCCAGTCACTCCAAACAGGCTGAGGCATCTCACTGGAATGCAGGCCTCCTTCCTCCCTGTCTCTCCCTCAGTTACCCTGCTTCCCCTCACACTATCTGCGGACCGGCCCAGCCTTGCCCAGCCCGTCTGCAGCCATGTTTTGTCTCCAGCTATAGGGCCGCACGCTCTTGTTCGCAGCATTGTTCGTCAGTAAACAAAAGGCTTCCTTTCTCTCTGCCACTCCTTCCTATTTTGCTTCTTAAAACAGTACGGGAAAGACGGCGAAGGAAAGGAGAGAAGGGTGGAGAGGTCGATTCGTTGTTAGTAGAGAGCTAGGTGTAATCTCAAATTCGCTTCCTGCTACCACACTCTCCAGTTTCCCCCCTTTCGTGATTTTCGTGAGTAAGGAAGGATTTAGTTTTACTTTCTCACTCACAGGATTGGTATCTCATTCATTAGGTTGCGTCTTGGCATCCTGTTTGGCTGAACGTGCATCTGAGTCAAAATGTGGGCTTATCGACAGAGAACCAAATGACTAGTTGAGATACCGCTGCCTTAAGTGCTACAAGACATTATCCGATAGGATCATAGTTCTGGATTTCATTTTCCACCTCCTGCTCTACAATGTCATTGGTCAATCGCTTAGTCACAGGTCTGAGAGACCACTTAGTCACAAAATGTAGACCACATAAGACTGCAACTAAGCACAATAGACTTAGGGACCATCAGTGGCTACGCTGGACTTCCCTTGTGGTTGCCATCTTAGACTGTGAATCATTTCTTTATGGTTGAATATCAAGAGATTAGCCTATGCTGGTAAGGAAAGCTTGCATGAAGTAGACCAGAACTATAATCTTTATTTTTCACAGCCATTTTGAGAGCAGATTCTGCTGATCTAATTGAAAATTTATGGAAAGTCTTTTTCAATAGTGTTATGACTACAAAACCCATTACACGCACTGAATGGTGGAAGAGATCCTCTATACCACAGAAGAGCAGTATGAGCGCAGTTCAGGCTTTCAAAGAAAGGGCCTGACTATATACATGCGTTTTTGATGCTGCAACATTCAGAAATTTTAGTTGTTAGTTGTACTATATGGTCCATTTCCACTGAGTGGTACTGTATAGTAGCGTACACTTTAATGTACCAAAAGGCGGAGCTAGACGCGCAGCTGAATGCTATTGGTTTACAGGGAAACGTGACCATTGCGTACACAAGCAGGAGAATGAAAAAAAAGGCAGTGACATTTTTAAATACACAGCCAAGACATTACAGCATAATAATATATACATATAATAACGAGCCATAGTAAACCCGAGCTTAAACAAACTTTGTCGTTGTCTTAATGAACAGCCCCAAAGCCAAAAAGGAAAGCAGAATCTACCCTGTGCACGCTTTCACGTGAGCTCCCAGTGCGTCTATATATTCGAAATAACGAACTTCTTGAGCTGATGATAATAACATGCACATGATTATTGAAGTGCTTCTGACATCTGATCCTTTCAGAAACGAACAAACGCCAGATTGACATGCAAAAAACTAAGGAGAAGCCGGAAAAAACAAAAAAGCAAATGATTCTTTTAGCAACCTAAAACATGAACAAACTGCCATGTTTAACTATTATCATCACCTTTTGGACTGCTATGAACTTGAAATGACGAAATTACTTTCTAACAAGAGGTTACATGTGCTTGTGAAAAATAAAGAGAAAGGTTTTCGCTAACCGGGCTATTTGTTGTGTGTTGTTTTTGAACCCAAATAAGGCCTAAATGTATGCTGTGTGTAGTTTTTCTGTAATTGGTAACATATCGGAGAGTGTAAGGGTCTGTATGTGTTCATATATTTTCATTTATCTATTTAATGTAATTGCAGACATTAGAGTAGGCTATTTTGATATACAGATCTTTAATTGGAACATACCAGAACTGCAAGTTATCATTACTGAAATGAAGCAGGAAAAATGTTCTGTAACAAAGCCATGTCAAATTATTAGATTAGATCGACTATTTCAAACGCATAAACTATTTGCATGATCTATAAGACAAGAAGGTCAGCATTCTTCTACTATGAGAAAATCCTAATTGGCTGTTTTAAATAAAAAAATAAAAAAAACACAAATTGTTCAAAAGAGCTTTATTGTTGGTAATTTATCCTTTATCTGAAGCAAAACCTCCAGATTTCATTCAACCCAATCATTCTGGAAGTAGTACACAAAAGCCAATATTTGCCTGATTGTTCGCGCTACAGTTGAATGAAAGTATAGTTACCTTATGATGACCTAAATTAACAAAGACATGTGTGATGCTTCATCTAATCACACAAGGAAGGATTTTGTCTAGTAGAATGCTAGATCAACCCAACCCACAGCAATTCTATTCCACTGCTGCTCTGGTATTAATAACATAAAAAAACAGTCCAAAAGGTTACACACAAGCTATCTCTATATTCATCTAGGGATGCACAGATACTGATACTTGGATTGGATATCGGTTCGATATCGGCCAGCTGGTACCGATCCAAATCCGATCTTGCGCATGCGCTGTATTCTGTGTAATTTATAAGCCAACAAAAGTCACAAAGGAAGCCTTTTATAAGGCACTAGAAAATGTCAAGCAGACCTACTATATCATAAATGTTTTGTAGCCATTCTATAGTTTAATGTGAAGTACAGATGAATATTCACATGGTTAAATTCATGTTTACTTCAGCGCTTCCCGCCACTGCGCCTGTCAACCATTCTCCATTCATTCACAATTCAAGCTGCGTGTCGCATTTATGACAGCACGAAAAACTTTCTCCAATACTATTTATTCCTGTTAGTTTAAATAATCAGTGTGGAAATGCATTTAGTTTTGCATTAAATGGGTTCATTTTGACGTGCAACATAGAGATCATTGCCGTTTCTAAATCATGCGCTGTGTCTGTTAGATCAGCAGATCGCATTCACAACACTGGAGGTTAGGCTATTACCTGCGCTTCACACACAAAGTAGGCCTACCTGAAACTTTAAATTAGAAAAGCCTCAATAATCATTGGACATCCTCAACGCACTGATTTCTCCCCTTTGTGCTGCTGTTTTGGAAGTGTCCATATACCGGAGGGCTGCGCGCTGTGTCTCAGAGTGATGCAATCGCTTCATTCAGGCACTGGCTGCGCAGACGCGACATGCGCTGCTTTGTAAGATTATTCTTATACTAGGCCAAGTTTATGTTATTATGTTCCTTCCGCGAATGTTTGTTCCTTCTTATGTTTGTGCCGCGAAAAGTTTGTAAAGCCTGGCTCATTGTGGTTTAGTTGATTAAAAGTGAAAATGATGGCTCGGCGCATATGAATTGTCATTAACAGAAAATTATTTAGCCTAATATAGGCTACTCTGAAACTGTGAATATTTCGCTGTCATTTTATATATATATTAACATTTTATTTAACAGACCAGTTTGTCAGATTTTAGATAACTGACCAACATAAATACATTAAAATAACCAACATATTATACCAAACGAAATTCGTTTCAAAAAGATAGTTTATCATACAAAAAATTATTTTACAGACATGCTTTCAGTTTCTCCATCTCACGCAGTTATAGGCGAGAGAAGGTTTATTAAGTAAAACTGGCCTCAGACGGTTTAGTTTAGTCTGCTTCAAACCTGCAGGAAAATATCCGGCTTTGCTAAAAGGCCGATTGTTTTACCAACGATTAGGGTCAATAGTGGTAGCCTATTACAGATTTCAAATAAAAATCTGAATATTAAAAAGGAAACATAGGCTGGACAACAACAGATCAGATCAATGTCATAATGAATGCTCAAATAATGTAGACCATAGTTTATAGCAAGCATCATATTTAGTTAAATTGTGCCATCTGTCATCTACAGTAGGCCTATAGGTCTGTTATATTTACTAAAAAAGATATATTATTTGAGTTTAACACCAGAACTATAGAAACCGTATTATGTTAATAATAAAAAAAATAATAATAAAAAAAACAGCACAATATCGGGATCGGATCTGTATTGATCGATACTCAGAATTTTAGTATCGAGATCGGATTTTAAAAATGGGATCGGTGCATCCCTATATTCATCTCACAAAAATGAGAAATGAAATGAGAACAAAAAGGAGACAATATTAGCCCCAACGACGAGAAGGCATCTCTTTTAGGAGATACATGAAACTCTGAAACGTGGCAGGGAAACCCAAAGATTCGGACCATATAACCCAGACCTTTAACACTTCAACAAAAAGGAAAAACCACTAGGAGCAGACGTCGTGCACCGGTGGAGAAAGGTCTGGGGTAGTGGGCTCAGACTAAACAACATAGACCTCAGGAAGCCTGGACGAATGCCTAGGTGCACTTGGAGCTACTACAGGTAAACATTACGATCTGTTCCCAAACGAGACCACCGCTGAGTGTGGCTCCGCAAACGAACCCTGAATTTACAGAGGAGCGTGAAGTTCGCGTTTAATCTGTTCATGCACAGCTGAGTTTTAAAAGGTCTAAAAGAGTAGAAAAATGCCATCCATCACTTTTAGGGCATTTATGTGATTAATTATGAATATGCAACTCATTTAAAGCTGTAGTTCAGCCAAACATGAAAAGTCTGTCATTGTTTACTTACCCATCACTTGTTGCAAACCTGTTTGACTTTCTCTTATCTGTTGAATACAAAAGATGTTTTGAAGAAAGCTGAAAAACTTTAACAATTGACTTGAAGAGTTGGAAGTCAATAGTTACAGTTTTCCAGCTTTCTTCAAATTATTTTCTTTAAGAGAATAAAGAAACTCCGTTTGAGGGAGATCTACAAGTGAGCAAATTCTCCTTTTTTTGGCGAACTGGATTTTCCAGAAGAGAATGGATAATTAAACAGTGTGTCAAAAGAAGACGATGCATACTTTAATCTATTGCCATTTATCAATTATATTCCCAGTAGAGACAAAGCCTGGCATGCTTTTTTTAACTGTAAACCATTAACTGCCTCTATCTGATCAAGACAGCAGTACTTTCCCATCTGAATCACCCATAAACAGCATGTAGTTTAGCAGAGTTAATTTTCCTAACAATCCATCAGTGTCGTCTATTATAAACAACACTACTCTTAAAGATCCACTGAACACAGTTAAAGAGCAGTAGAGGAGTACAAAATACTCTTTTTGGCCAATAAGGGTTGCACAAGATGGTTGACTACAACAGAGAGAAAAAAAACAACAACTTTTAATCAGAATTTCTATCATGTTTTCAGATAAACAGATTTGAAAAGCTATACATGTAAAATGTTATTTTTTTCCTACAAAAATATTAATATATTTAATGCCCTTAGAATTTTTTGGTTCATTTTTCAAGCATACATTTTTGTGCTTAAAATAGTCCTGCAACATTTGCATTTGTGTGGCTAGTTATTTAGTTGATGACATAAGTGAAACTCACAAAACCTGTCTAGATTATGTCTATATGTCCTCTCAAAATAAACTGAAATGGGATAATACTATGTTTAAAGGGAAAAAGCAGGCTAATCATTTCCAAAACAAAAAGATTTTCTAAAAGTCTATTCATAAAAACAAATATAATTTGTATTTGAAAAGCCCAATGGCTGCAATAGCAAATTAGGCCATTATGACCTAACAAATCGATAATGTGATCTCCAACACAGCTGTAGGTCTAAATACCAGATTAGAAACAGACATTAAGTTGAGGTGAGCAGCATGTTAGGAGATCAGGCAGAGGTCAGAAGTCTGCTGTCAAACACTGACAATTAGATTAAGTGTGCTTATGCTAGTTGGCATGACATTTTGTGACGTCATGGTTTAAAGCACAGGTGTTAAAACAAGGGCCAATTGGGCTAAATGTCACCTTAAAAAATGTGTTAAACCTAGGCGTATTCATGACACCTACTCCTCTGGACCTGTTGAAGTCCAGAATAACAGCTTTAATGAGGAATACTGAGGTAAAATTAAGAAAATAAAACAGGTATAGAAATGCAAACAGAATTGTTTTTTTTTTATTCTATTATAGATTTTATAAGGCACAAAACTAAAATTCACATTTGAATGTAAATTATTATAAATTAAATACAAATTACAGTAAAAAAATGTAAATGTAAACATTTAACAAATAGAAGTGGAATATTAAAGCAGTATAATATGTAATGTATGTACTCCTATGTAAACAAGAATAAACTTTAAAGCAGGACTAAACTAGGTTATTAGTTATTGACGGCATGGGCCGGTATAAGATTCTGACGGTATGATAACCTTGGATAAAAATATCACGGGGTTTCACGGTATCACGGTATTGTGATTACTGCTCTAAAATATATTCTTTTAAAATGTATGTGTAAAAAAACTACGTTTTTTCCCCTTTGAACACAACATATTGTAACTTGAAAAACATTTATAATATTTTGGAGCAGTAAACGTGCCAGGCCAATAATGAAAATGAATCATTGACGTCTGCTGTCTTTATTAGTTTCAAAAACACAGATTTATTTACAATTTAAAATGGCATCTTTGGATATCTTTTCTGCTGGAGATGCTGTTGTTAAAAAAAAGTAAATAAAAAAATCTTACCTTAAATTTTAATTTAAAAAAACCTAGGAACGGTATTAGAGAAAATTTTGGCGGTATGAAAACCTTGACTTTTCCAAACCGCGGTATACCTTGAAAACGGTTATCATCCCATGCCTAAAAGTGACTGAATGTTTTCTTCAGAATTTGGAGTGGTCTCCTCCACAATATTGTGAAACAACCATGAAATGTTCTCCTAACAATATAGCATTTATATCTTACAATTTTAAAAGAAAGAGCAGAATTGTGAAACAAACTAATTTTTGAAAATCCTAAACTTATATCTTGCAATTGTGACATTCTATAATTCAACAATTCAAATATTTAAAATAAGTGAAGTTTATGTATAAACAAATTTTGAGAGGATCATGTGCTTATGATTGTTCTCAGCTGTCCTGCATTAACCCATGATCGATTATCCAATCAGACAACTCCTAATTTACTATAAATAACCAGAGTTTTCTTATCTCATTATCTTCGTCTTGAAGATTCTTTTTTCAGAACTGTGGCAAAGTTACATTTGATTTTTTTTCACTTAGTACAGTGAGAAAATGACTCAGAATTAAAATAAAAAGCAGTTGCCTGTTTTTTTGCTTTGATGAAAACAAGATCCTATAGGAAGAGAGCCTATAGCCTGTAACAAAAAAAACAACCCGTAAAAAAATCTCATAATGCACAGATGTTTACATTATATGTAAATGTTTACCATTAAAAAACGTCCTACCTGACCACAAAACCGTGAGAAATGTCTTAAAAGCTGTTCTTGATCTACAGAATTAAAGAGTGCTAATGAGGAATGTCTGGCCAAATGTTTTCATTTTCAGCCAGACATGCGGTGGAAGTCATATGCAGACTTGTCTCAGCTGGCATCGGACCACAAGTGAGTTCCTGATCCTGGATCACATTTCCCTGAGTCCAATCTGGTCAATCAAGGTCTTTTTTTTTTTCTTTTTTTTTTAAAGAAAGAAAAACAGACAGCATTATTGCTCTGAGACAAAAAAAAACTAAATGCTTTACACATCTTCACACCTGGTCTGAACTATTGCACAGCGCAGTCGGTTTTGTATTTAAACAGCCTGCGTCTGCATTTCTGTCACAGCTGTCCTGCTTATCTGGCCTTTGCAGTTCAGATGCAGTGGCTTGTAAGCACAACCAACTCAGCCTCTGCCTTCCAGCAGAGCAGCTGAACCAACAGGAAATCCAGTCTCAGTCTATTAATTGGTGGAACAATTTCAATCATTCGAGGGCTCTCAGTTGGAGAAGAAAAACGTTTACAAATGGTGTGCAATTATTGCACTTTCTTTTCGGCTGCTTTCGATTTGTTGTTTTTTTCCCCCTCCTACCCTTTAAACTCTTCGCTAGAATGCAATTCGGAAATTTGGCAGCCAAGTCGACAGCCATATGCAGCTAAACATGCTGTTTTTACCAGCCGCTCCGTCTGGAGACCCACATGGCTGAAATGACTTCCACTGCATTTCATTAACTGTTACATCACAATTAGACAAGGACAACTGTTCTGCATCTGATGCTGATAAATAAACACTTTACTCTTTATTGCTCACAAAAACAGTCAATGTCTGAACAAATGAGAATTTTCATGTTGGACCCTTTTCCCATTTATGAGTTTTTCAGTAGCGGAAGTGATCATAGTTGGGTAAACTCAGGATGCTTTCACACTCAGACTTTTGTTTCGAAACCTAATAAGAGTGAATCGTTTGGCATATGAGAATCCAGCAATCGCACTCAGATCTGCACTAAAACAATCGGTCTGAGATCACCTAAATGAGGTAGTCTTGGTTTATCTGTTATTTCTCTCTACAATGTAAAGCCTATAATGCATAATTCTAGATGAGAAACGTTTACCTCTGATTTATATTTGGTGAAGATGTCTGTAAGTGTCACCATTTAAAATGAAAGTGCAGCTTTTTGCTTATAATGTCTTATTGTTCATCGTCATAAATTAAAATAAAGAAGCATGACAGCTGAGCAGGACTGAAATGAAAATATATGAAATATAAACCACAGAATTCTGACCAATGTGAGGAGAGTTTACTCGCACTGTTTGGGTCCTAATACCCCAGTATAGTGAATGGGGACTCTATATTGCTAAGTGAGTGCCGTCTTTCGGATGAGGTGTTAAACTGAGCAAAATGTCTGGCAAAATATGTCTGCTGTCGCATCATTCAGGTGGATGCTGCACACTGGTGGTGGATGAGGAGATTCTCCCCAATGTGTAAAGCGCTTTGAGTGTCTATAAATGCGCTAAATAAATGTAAGGAATTATTATTATTATTATCATCATGCATGTACATCGTACTTTCTTATACTGTGATCACACCAGACGCAGATGAAGCATCAAGCGCGAGTGATTTACATGGTAACTCATTGCAAAAACGTGAATAAACATCCTGCGGCACGACTGACGCAAAACGTTTGACGTGCTTAATGCGTGTATCTCGCATTACGCAAGTTAACCAATCATGAGCTTGCTCTTGTAGGGGAGTGATTATGACGTAGTGCCTGTTGTTGGTGTAAAAGGTAAAAGGTAAAATCTTCTTGCCGACACCAGACAACAGTTCATCAAACTGGGCATGTGTGAATATAGCATTAGGGTTGGCAAGTGCAAATAAACAGAAGTGTACGTGGTAGCGTTGTTGTTGCATTTTATCAGCAAAGTGTGGATTTACTTCACATTGAAACCAAAGGCAGAGACGCATTATGCACACTTCAAATTTGACATACACATCAGTGCATAGCCACGACAGCACTTAATTACTTTCCTACAGGTACTGCTTGTTTACAAGGTGACAGTGCCTAAAGCAGGTCGCACTCCAGAAGCGCCCAGCCACGACTCAGCACAATGTTCATATTTCTGCCGCGCCACAGAGATTCATCTGATTAGTTTCGTTTTGTCATAAACATAGATGAAGCAAGTTTATAAATTTTTGATAAAAGCTTGAGAAGCTGAGAAAAAAATAATAAAATTGAATAAAATGCACTAGATGACAAGAATATATATAGTTAAAGTAAAATATGATATGATCATTTTAAACATAACACTATATTTATAATCCTTCTATAAAGTCTGAGAATAACACCACAAGACCCAATTTATGCTAAACTATGTCCGGACAACTGTAATTGTTATATATTTGACTGAATAGAGGCATAAAGAAATTCACTGAGGAAAAGAACCAGGAGATGCCAAACCGCGCGGTGAGTCACACAGCAAACCTCTGCATGACTACTCGTCTCTCATTGACATGAAGGGCATTTCCCTGGCAGAAAAAGTGATGGCAGATTCAGTCACACTGAACGCATAAGAAAAGTGATTGATAACTTCAGGGAATTCTACACAGATTCTCCAGCTCTGTGGATATGACATCCCTTCATCCTTTTTACAAGTTCTTTGTTTCTTATACATTAAAAGAATGATTTTGCTGCTTGTTCAGACTACTTTTTTTAAAATGAGCTAAATCAACGCAATTCTTGTTTTTTTTGGGGGGGCAACTTAATTGTTTTAAGTTCAATTCAATTAAATTTGTAAAAACAATTAAGTTAACTTAATCAATTTGTGTAGGGACAACGTGAAGGAACTGTGTAAAACTTAGTATTTTTTCAGTATATACCCGTTTTGCTAAAACTAGCTTTTTGGCAGATTTCAACAAGTCAAATTTAAGATTTACTTAAGCTTTACTTAAGGACTTTAAGCTTTATACAAGGCTCAAAATGAACCTTTTTCCTTGGTAGCACAGGTGCTCCTAACCTAAATGTCGTTGCACCTGCCAAAATTTGGTCACATCCACCAATTATGTGCAGCGTTAAGTTTTATATTACCAGATTTATCGCATTTGAAATTAACACTAATCAAAACTAACAATCAAAAAAATAATAATCTGCATGCACCCACCGGCCCTGCACGCTTAAATAAGATGAACGATACTGAGTTAACGATAATAGCTTTGCTGTTTCTCATGGGTGGTGTCTAAAATTGCACAGATAATATTGACATATAACTTATTATATACGTCATCTTAAAAGCAATAATGGTCTTTTCATGAGTAGCAATATTAGTTTCATCTCAGTAAATGCATGCTCTTTTGCGATGGTTAAGCATCGTGACGATTAAATAACGTTAAAACATCTCGTGCTTAAAATGTGTGAATGTGGCAAACACTCTTACCTGAAAACTTTTGTCATTTTTATAGCGGACTTCAACCCACTGGAAGTCTTTTATCCACTCTCCGAAAAGTTTAAATAGTGGATTAACATTCACTACAAGAACTCTAATAAAATGTGCCATTATTTGTAACTTTTCTAAAACAAAATCTGTCAGTGTTATTTTAATTTTCTCGTATCCAGACCTTTACATTTTCGCGGCTGTAGCTCTCTGTCATCTGAACTGAGTGATTGACAGCTGATATTAACCAATCCATTCGCATTCTGTTCTAGAGCAGTGGGCCAATAAAAAGAGTTTGAAGACAAGGCGAACATTGTGGGGTTTGTTTACTGCAATTTTGAGCCCTGCTATATGATGTTTGTCTCATTTGTAGTAGTAATACAGCCAATTATATTTGGAGTACTGAAAAACAGAATTACAAATCCACAGAATCAATAAAAGAAAACATTCTAAAATGCTGTGTGAGTTTCAATGAGTTTTAGGGGTCGAGTAACATTCAAATATGAAGAGCTGTTCAAAAATAAGAGCCAGAACACTATACTTTAGTGTAATTTAGACTTTTTAATACCGATAAAGTTTTTTGACTGCTGGGCTAGAGCTAAAAATGTAAGATTAAATCTGTAATCTAAATGTTTTTGTGTAGTTTTTATTTTCATATTGAATTTGCACTCCACAAACACCCCTCACCACAACCACACTCCTGTCTGCAAAAACCCATTAGAGTCTTGTGAATAATAACTAATACTCAGACATTTATTAAATACTAAGCAACAATATCAGCTTAATACCATCAGAAACAGACACAGAAAGCATTCTGCTGCAGTAAACGTAACACTACAGCTTTAATTGTCCTGTCCTTTCTATGTCATTCCATCAGACTCAGCGCAAACTTAAATATTTAATTTGGCTACTCGCGGTGAGTGGAAAGACTTGGAATTTGCCGAAGAGCTGATCCTGGAGGCACATCAAACATGGCCACTGTCATCTGCCACAACGTCCACTCGTGTTTGTTTAGCTGTTTGTATTGAAACCGCTCAAACCAAATAAAGGTGACCTAGAGGATCACTGCAGAAATGTTGTCATCTACTAGCAATAACAAGACTGAGATAGGAACAGAAAGTATGAGATGCTCTTCATCCTCAACATGGTTTAGTGGGGTAAACAAAAAAGAACTAGCTAAAGTGTACTTGACTGTGCGCCTCTTAATCAATTTCCTTAATTTTGAGTATACACATATTAAAGCACTTGTAAAGACCACTTATTACACAATGGGACAATGCTTGCACGATGTTGCTAATGATATTTAAAAACCTTTGGTTCATTGGTTCATTGTTAAGTTGTAATAGGCAGGTGTGGCTCTAAGGCTCCTGCTTATTTGGCTTGAAAATTGTATACTCTTAAGCTAATCATAGCTGGAAGTTCGCAAGCAAAAA
The DNA here is from genome assembly GCA_903798205.1 of Danio tinwini. Taxonomy (NCBI): domain Eukaryota; kingdom Metazoa; phylum Chordata; class Actinopteri; order Cypriniformes; family Danionidae; genus Danio; species Danio tinwini. The sequence continues at coordinate 13,420,558 of CAIGQZ010016425.1, forward strand.
TGAACACTATAAGATGCAGTTTACACTAATGCATTTTTGCTTTAAACCACACAGGTTTATTGTGGTTACGCTTGGCATCTTCAACCCACAAAAAACTGAGCTTACAGCCTTACTAGCCAATCGAGTGAGCACACTTTCGTTCTGCCCAATCAGAACTGCGCAACCGAATTATTCGGAACACCCACAATAACAAACAGGAAAGCGCGAACGGCTATATGAGGAGCGTCTTGCTAAAAAGCAGGGGCGTAGATTTAGCATAGACGAAGGGGACGCGGAGGAGGACCAACAATTGAAATGTCGCCACCAAAAATTTAATTCACTTAAAAAATATATATATAAACAAATTAAAATAAAAAAAAATGCGCTGTCAATATTAAATTAGATATGTTAACCTAGAAAGGCTGTGCCTTTCCCTGCTGTCATGTGAGAGGCTGTGCCACTCATTATATAATGCCAGAATGACAATATAATATCACAATGCAAGTAAACTTTCAAAAAACACACAATATTTTTTTTTCTAAATTGCAAATCAAATCGAAATCAAAGTATCTGTAAAAAAAAAAAAAAAAAATGCAATTAGATATTTCCGCCAAATCGAACAGCCCTACTGCTATCCACAGTCTCTCCCTGAGTCCGATTCAAGTCCCGCTCAAATGACCATTACATAACCAGTTTATGGCAAATACAGATGCCAGAAAAATATTATATAAATATAGATTTCGACTGTATCGTGTGGACAGACATCATAGAAAACAATAAAAATGCAAGTGTTTTTTATTCTAAAACATCACTTTAAAACGAAAACACACTAATGTACCTAAAAGGTGCTTCGCAGTTGAATACAAGTGCATTTCTAATTAAAACCAACATTCATTCATCCGTTTATTTATTTTCTTTAAAGCTTAGTCCCTTTGGTCACCACAGCGGAATGAACCGCCAACTTATCTAGCATATGTTTTACACAGCGCAGCTTTACTTTTAGCCACAATCCAACAATGGGAAACACCCAAACAGCTCTTGCATTTACACACATACACTATGGCCAATTTAGCTTATTCAATTCACCTGTGCCACATGTCTTTGGACTTCTGGGGGAAACCGGAGCACATAAAGGTAACCCCCGCGAACACAGGGAGAACATGCAAACTCCACACAGAAATGCCAACCTAACCCAGTTGGGGCTCAAACCAGCGACCTTCTTGCTGTGAGGCGATTGTGCTACCAACTGCACCACCCTGACGGCCATTTAAAGCAACAATGACACTGTTTTGATCAAATCCATCCCTGCACGGTAGCTGCTGCTGACTGACAATTTATTCCTACGCACAATGTAGCACGGCCAGGTCTACTATTTACTGAATAGCCTATGATATTAATTGTAAATATCAGTCAAAGGCTGGTGCTAACAGTATTCCAGTGATGAGGTATTTTAACCCTAATTTCTTACTCCTAAGTAAGAAACAAACAAAAAAAGCATATCAAAATGTTTAGCAAACCATGATAAAATTACAGTATTGCATGGCCAATGAAATTGGCATCACAGACTTTAAAAATATATCAAGAGTTGAAACTTCTAAGTGCCGTCTGAAATTTTTCTTCAAAATTTGTGTTTTTCTCAGCCTTCTGTTTATGTTCAGTTATTTTACTTTAAAAGGCAAAAAATTTACCTATACTTTGCACTAAGAGTAAAACTATTAAAACCACACAGAACAGCCTGAGAAAAATGTTTAATTTTAAATGAAAATTTTAGATGGCACAACTCTTCATATATGCATCAACCATTGTAAGTCATCTTCTTATTAAAAATACCAAAGTAGCATTTAAATCATTTTAACCAAAGAGTCTTAAACGTCTTAATTCCTTTAAAATAATAATAATAATAATAATATAAAAAACTGGTGCAACAAGGCTAATCTCTAACATAATGCAGCACTGGGAACCGGTGAGAAGCTGAGAGATGACAGCAGGTCAGTCATTGTAAATGTTTTATCCTCTTTCCAAACCACAGTTAAATGAAAATAGCTCATTTAAGGGTGCAACAGCAACCAGGGAGGAAAATGAGCTCTTTCTGTATGCACGAGCCAGACATCTCCAGAGCCCCACAGACAAATCTTCAAGTGTCTTAGACTGCAGCTTCCTCCCACAACCACACTGCTAGGTCATGATGAATACTACAACATCCTGCTGCATACTTGGAGGTTGATTTCACTGCACAGTGCACTTCATTGTGGAATGCATTCCCTGAGGTCATGAACAGACACTTTTATAGAGACGGCCAGATAATCGTGGACTGATTAGATTCACATTTTTTGGTTCTTCGATGTTGAGTCTCATTGCCATTTGGTGGGTCCTTAAAGCACAATGGCCAACACAACTGAGAGGTTAACAGGAAACAGCATAGCTCACAGGAAACGCAACTTACTTTACGTTTGCATAAATTGCTCATCTTTTTTATGTAACAGCCATTTAATGTAATTAAAATAAAGCATTCAAGTCAAATGAAATTGCATTTCAAATTATTTTAAACGTAGCATGCAGATGAACCAAATCAACATTTGTAAAAACATAATTAAAATATTCATAAAGCATACTATGTCTTGGTAGTTATAGTCATAGTCAAATCACACTGATTGATAAAATATTTAAAATATCTGTAATATTAATTTCCTAAAACTGAAGTGTATATCAGTAGTACAGTTTGCCTATATTGTGAATATTTATATAATTTATAACAAGTAATATTTTTGTTTCAGATAATGTATATGTAACATTTTTTTTACATTTATTTGACTACTTTTAGAGAATAACTAAAGGCTGTGCAAGAACAATAAGCATAAAAGCATATGGATAAATAAATTACCAAACAACTGACCATTATATTACTGAAAAAAAGTAAACCGAACTCGTGCTTTAAACGCTCGCATTAATCAGTATACTGTTATTAAAGACTGCCAAGTTGTTGTAAATACCAATATTAACAAAAATATATAGAAACTTTTAACAGTGTAACTTTTTTTCTAATGCATGCTCTGCCGCACTCTTTCATCTAATAAACCAACGTGTAATATCCCTTCAAACTAACGTTAGTTATTTGTATTTAGTGTAGTCTTCATTTCCAATTGGTGCAAACATTTCAAACACAATAGAGATAAACACTCGCAGATTAGCATTGCAGTGACTGAAGCAACGTGATTTCTTGCATTTTGCGGCAACGGGCTACATATAAAGCAAGCTTTAGGTTTCAATTCATGTCAATAAGCCGTATTCCCGGTCGTTAATCTTTAAAGCTCCACATCGGTAGCTGTACGTATTTGAACGATAATCACAACCCAACTAAGAGAATGTAAACAATTGAAGCTAAAGAAATGTAATTGTTGCGTTCGCGCTCCGTTGAGGCTCTATTATGACGTTGTACAACCTGCTAAAGAACGCAACGCTGCAACAAAACGCCAGTTTCAGTCATACCTTCACCATGACCCAAAACATATATTATCTGACAAACAAGCACACTCGTAGAGTCCTTCTAAACGAAGGTTCGCGGTAAAAGGCAGAAGACCACAATGACTTACAGCAATAGCTGTTAGCCAGCTAGCCAGTTTCAGATGAAACTGTACGATGTCGCATATTCCTTACCTGTTAAACGCAACTTAACGGGTCCATTCCTTCGAACTCCTTGATTAGACATGTCCTTGACCCTTATCCAGGCTGACTACTACAAAAAAACGGGTCGAACGTGTTACAGAGTTGCTTTTTGGTTCCCCTCAACGCCAGTTTCACAGTGAACAGAAAATAATGGAGTCACGGTCCTGTGGCCCGGATGTGCACAGCCCTGCCATGTCTACATACATACACACGCTTTAACGCGCTCCTCGTATTTCTACCGTCTGTGAAAGTAAATCCGCGACGTCCCCTCAAAAGATCGGCTTACAGAGACCTCCCGAAGTTCAACATATTTTCCACGAACAAACAGCTTTCGGCTTCTACTGCCATTCCAAGAAGACCTTGAGGGAAAAGTTGTATCGCTACGGGCGACCGAATTGAGGAAATGTGGTTTGTAAGGTGTCTGGCGTCTGTGGAGCCGCTTAAACCGCCCAGACTCTGACATCAGACTAACTTGATATTCATAGAGCTGTGGGATCTACACTTTTTTTTCTCACGTGGCTATTAACATCAGCCTTTCCCCTTTATTATTCATTAATATTTGATTTAGTTCATGACTTGAATATAGAAGAAAATCAACTTTAGTTATTTTGGGTTGGTTTATTTGCAACAATTAAAACTGACAGATTCATATGTACAACTTGGAGCACAAGGTCCACACAGAGACAAACATGAACAAGATGAGTGGCGTGCAGAAATGATCGGAACAATCAATCATACAAAAATAATTCACAGGTCAGACATTTAGAAGTTGAAAGTGCTTTGGTTTTCGTTGATCTGGAATGCATAACCATCATTTGTAGCTTCAGGTGCGACACATTCATCCTCTTCCTCCTGTAAGACAGAAATCAGGAATTTAGGAATAGCAGTTCTTGAAGGAATTAAAAGCAAAAAGGTGAAACTAAACTTTAAAAGAAGTTGAGATACGCCCCCACCCCTCCGCAAAGCAATGCACCAGATTTTTATTATGCAGATTGATATAAAACATACACAAAAAGGGAATGCATAATGCTCAACTACAGATTTTAAAGTTGATATTCAACCGACCTCTCCAGAGAAATATTTTTCAATTAGGTTGAGGGAGGCCTTGTAAACCATTTCATTTTCATGAGACTGCAAAGCTTCGATTTTGTCCAGGCCACCACACTCCTCAATCATCAAACACAGCTTTTCAATCTCACCAATCTTCTCTCCAGCCTAAAAACAAACAAACAAAGTTATATTACCAAATTAACAGGAGAGGACAAAAAGGAAACAAAATCAATTAGGCATAGTCCCAATCTACCCATTTGTATTTATGGAATAAAAATAATGTGCTCAGACTACAAAGCTTTCATCGCACAGACACAAAGTCTATGATGTTGCCTTAAATGTATGTGACTGGATAATTGGATTAACCCGTTGTTTCAGTCAATCTAAAATAACAAAGCCAAAGTCAGTCATAAATGTGTGTGGGTCAGAGGTAATTATACCAAATAATATTGTTACTAAATATCAGAACAAAACCTCATCATCACTAGTCATTTTGAAAGATTAGCATTCACATATTTAGAGTATTCAGGCCAATTACATCAATCTTACCAGATAACATAGTGTTTTTTGTTATTCCAGTCAAACTTAAAGACTTTGCATTATATTTTTCTTCAGTAGGATGCATGCTGTGACAAACTTCTTAGAGATAAATTAAATAAAATCTGATTCACTCATTTGATATTTGGATGTAGAAATTATCTATACTCATGGTTTCGATAAGATCTATAAAACTCATTTACCCCAATGTAAAATTTAATCATACCAAAAAGATATTTGTGATGGCATCTAAGATGACCAGGATAGTTTTGCTGTCCTTAGTGGAGAGCAGGTTCAACAAGGGCTCCAATACGTTGGCTTGAACGAGGTAAACCACTTGCTCTACTGTGCCCCCGCTGGTATAATTGGTTACTGCCCAAACAGCCTCCTTCTGAGTCTTGTAATCACCCTGCATGAGTCAAAAGAGGGAATAAATTAAGCTAAAAATAAATTAACTTCATGAACAAGTATTGTATTGTGTTCATGTGGTGACATACTCGTCTGAGAACTTCCACCAGGTACGGCACAATGCCAGCATTGATGACCTCCTGAATCTGATAGTCTCTGCCAGCCGTGATGTTGGAGAGAGTCCAGGACGCCTCCTTTTGAATGTTGCTCTTTTGGTGGCGCAACAGAGCAGGAAACATGGGAAGAGCACCAGCCTCCAGCACAGCCTGCGTTTGTTCATCTGTGCCAGTGACAATGTTACCGATAGAACGCAGTGAAGGGGTCTGTGGCAGAAAAATAAAAAAAAAAAGTTATGAAATTTATCTTTTTAATGTAGATCTCAGAGTTCACTACTTTCCACCAACTTACCACAATGGACAGCTCCCCAGATGCGAGTAGCTGCACCAGTCGAGGAACCACACCAGCGTTCACCACAACCTCAATGCGATCATTGGGCCCGTCGGTGAGGTAAGAGATGGCCCAGCAGGTGTCTGCCAGCACTTCTTTATCAGTGTGCTGCAGAAGGCAGATGAGTGTTGGCAGTATCTGTTTCACAGCCTCCAGAGGAGGTGCAGGGTTCTTATTGCGGCACAGGTTTGACAAGGTCCAGGTGACGTTCCTCAGGTAACCAGCCTGTAGAAGAAAAACTGGTTGGTCAGGATATATCTACACAGCTTTCATGCCACCTAGTGGCAACACATGCTCACTACAATTTAAATAGCAGTTTAAAAACCAATGTTTAGTGTAAATCAATTTTATACAACTATGATAATTGTATAGCTTAAATTAAGCATTTTCCCACCCAAATAAGAGAAATTACAATGGTTATTATATTCGGTTACATATAAGTTTACACAAGGTTTAAAGTAAATCTTAAGTGTATAGCTTTATAATAAAATTACTATAATAATAATAAATAATAATACACTGTAAACAACCAATTAAACCAATAATCCTAATTATTTGCTTGAGAATTAGTTCAAGAACATATCAGAATTAGTCAGGACTACATTTGTAATTAAATAGTGGAAGGCAAATTCTGAATGTTTCAGATTTTGTGGATGCAAATGTAAGAAAACCCTAGTCAAATTCATTACATTTACCATGACAATGAACTTAATATTCTGAGGAATAAATTGTTTGTTTTAATACTTCTAAAAAAGTCATAAGAGACCATTTTTTGTGATATTCAATCTGTGTGAACTGGTCAAAATCAGCTTCATGTTATTAGGTAAGAGGATAGAACAACAACAGATTTTGTACCAACTTAGGATTGTGATATTACATGAATTAACAATTTTTTTGATCTTTCAATTTTACTTCATTACAATTGTCACCCATCTAAGAATTACATTAAAACCAATTTAAATCCATGTATATAAATAACTTACAGGAAACACAGACAAATCAGGAACAGCCAGCAGAGCCAAGAGAGGGGGAATTGCACCATGCTTAATGACTCGGTCCCTATACCCAGAACCATCACCTACACAAAAATAAATAAATAAATCTGTGCAACCACATTAACAAAATTAAGGCATCTAACCGAAATATGCTACTTAGCACCCACCAGCGATGTTTCCAAGGGCCCAGACTGCCTGCTCGCTAATATGAGCATGTGGTGATGAGATGAGGCTGATGAATGCTGGGATTGCCCCTCCCTGGACCACGGCGCTGGTCTGGTCAGATGTTCCAGATGCAATGTTGGTCAGAGCCCAGGCCGCCTCAAACTGTATAGGAGGAGAGTCTACCAGGCTCAGGAAGCCCACAAACTTGGGAATCAGACCAGCGCTGATTATGCGGTCAATAGGTGGATGCCTCTCTCTTGACAGCAACTTCCTGCAGTTCAGTGAAAGAAACGATGAAGCTAAAATACAAGTTAAGATGAATAGAGGTCTCTGCACATGTAAAAACAATATATTGGGGATTACCTGGCAGCTTGTGTGGCCTGAACTTGAGTCTCCAAGTTATTACTGTTCACACCGTTTACAATCTCCTCCACTGTCCAGTGCTGTGCCTGATTGAACAGAACAGAGAATTTATGATGTGTAACATTGAAGGCAAGATCCTACAGGCAAAAAAAAAACAAAACAAAAACACCAAGCACAAACACCAGCACTTACATATGCCAAACTTTTGTTTTGTTTTTTGAATTGATTGCATCACCGATCTTATTTTGCCTCATGTACTTCTGTTAAATATTTTACTCATTTAAAAGTTTATTTATTTATTTTTTTACAGTGGGATGCACTCAAACAAAATTTGGCTGATTATATACATTTATACTGGACAAATAAAATTGCAAGTATTGACAATTTCTGGAGATTTTGATGTATTTTCTTTTTTGTATTATTGTGTACAAAAAAAAAATAAAAAAAAAAGTGTAATGTGGTTACAAAAAACAAAAGCTGAAACTAATTTTGAACCGGACTTTGTCTACAGTTTACATTTTTGTTGTAGAAATAAATGCAAAAACTAAATTAATGCATTTCTAAATTAATTAATTTGCATATTTAAAACATTTAAGCTCCAACATTAGGTACATTCAAATTAAGACTGAAAAGTATAGTACCTATACAAAAATCCTTAAAGGGAACAGTTCACCCCAAAATAAAAATGTACTCATTATCTACTGACCCTTAAGTGGTTTTAAACCTTTATGAGTTCTTATATTCTGATAAACACAAAAGATTATTTTACAGAGAGCTGAATAGCTTTAACCATTGACTTTGATACCAGTAGATACAAATATGGAAGTCAACGATTACAGGTATCCTGCATTCTTCTTAATAACCTTATATTATTTTGTGTTCAACAAATTAAAGAAACTCAGGAATGTTTAAAACAAAAAAGGCATGTAAATTACAGAATTTCCATTTTTGGGTGACTTAGTTAACTATGGAAGTATGGTAATAACAACTGCAGTGTCTTATCTGAAATTTCTTGAGTTTACTGATCAATAATAACTTGAGTATTTGTTAAAATGAGCAGCAAGTCGGCTGATCTACATACCTGACAGTTCTGGCTTTTCTCTTGGAGAGGAGAAGTGGCCTCATCCGGAAAACTGCTCACGTTTCTCCTCTTTAAAATCTGCTCGTCTTTCTTTGCTTTACGAAGCTCGACGTTGACTTCGATCCTTCGACGTCTCAGCTCCTACATTAAAGTATTTGACATTTATATGAAAGCTACACTGAAATGCGGTATATTTGAAAAGTCACTAACATCTCTCCTTTTTTGTGCCGTTTTCATGCTATATTGTTATAGCATGTTATCTATATTGTTATCTGCATATTAGTCACTTACAGTTGCATCTTTTCCTTTGTTTTTGAACTGAGTGAGTCGTGCAGTGTTCTCATTTGCAGCAGACATTTTACTGGAGTTTGACTGATCACAGTGTATCGTAGCCTGGAAAAAATATATGTTTGTGACAAATAAATCAACAATACATTACAATCAACTCAAATGTCATAAATACGTATTTATATAATGGCATTAATATACTATTTAAATACAAGCAAAAGTAGGAACTCACCACTTTCAACCAAAGGACTGTGGAGGAGGAAGTATGACACAGATCTTTAAACTCGCGGTTTAAACAATCTGATTGGTCTGTTCGAGCAAAAGCATCTTCCTATTGGGCCGTTTTGAAAAATCACACCGCTGGTGTGACGCCGTGGGTCACACATTATCGCGAGATCTGCTGAGTGCCGATTATGAACTTGAATATTTTGGGGATTAAAAAAAAGACATGACCTTCAAACAGATACAAATATATTACATATTCGGAATATACATTTCAGAAACATACATATATTTGTAATCTCCTTTTATTACTGACACCGGATTGGACCTGACGTTTAAAAGCCTATTTAAAATAAATTTAGTAAATGTATTTATCATATTTAGTTGTCGAAGTAGTGGATTCATTTCTTCCCATATTTATTATTTGTTACGTTTTATACCTACATTCAAAAGAAACTACAGTGACTATAAATGTAAGATAAGAACTATTATTTATTTTAAATAAAATATACTGTCTCTGTTTAGGGAGGGGCAAATGAGCTCTAAGCTTAATCCTGATTGGTCAATGGCGCTTGGCTTTCTGATATTTAAAATTCCGTGAACAATGGACGGACCACGTGTTTAACGTTACTGTACACAGACAGAACGCATTTATACACCATTGTACGCTAAATGATCAACAATTAAAGTTGGAGGAAGGTATCATTTCACGGTTTAAAATAAATAAATGTGTAATTTTTGTTTGGGCTTGATAAACAACTCAGTTAATGGTAACACAACATGCCTATTGTTAGTGACATTTTTTATTTATTTTCTTTTAGCTTAGTTCTTTATTAATCTGGGGTCGCCACAGTGGAATGAACCGCCAACTTATCCTGCATATGTTTTACACAGCGGATGTCCTTCCAGCTGCAACCCAGTACTGGGAAACATCCATACACTCATTCACTACAGCCAATGGGTTATAAGCACACAAGACTTTTAATTTCAGTCAGCCAGCTCCTGGGCTTCTGGTGAGCCTGGCTGAGATACGATAAAAAGTGAACATCAGACCAAACAAGAAGCACTGCATATATTTTTTCCCGAACCATGTCTTTAAAATACGGAAATTAATTTTACCCCAGTATTTTCAATGGAATTTCTGTGCTCACCTGCTGCTAATGACGGCGCCTGCGTTTAAATTTTTTTTCGTCTGTTTTTATGCTTTAACAACCAAATGAATTTATTCAGTTTACCTATACTGCATGTCTTTTAACAGTGGGGGAAACCGGAGCACCCGGAGGAAATCCATGCGAACACGGGGAGAACATGCAAACTCCACACACACAGAAATGCCAACAGACGCAGCTAAACCTAGAACCAGCGACCTTCTTGCTGTGAGGCGACAGTGCTAACCACTGAGCCACCAAGTCACCCCATATTTAATTTAATTCATTTTAACTACTACTTAAAGTTTATGAATATATAAGCCTAGGATTGTAGCAAGCCTTGAAACAAATGATGCAAAGCATACAAAACAGTCACATAAATAAAAAGACTTTATAGAATATTGTGATCCTAAAATCATAGAATGAACATGGTTATTGCCATACAAAGTCTGCACCAAGATGGGAAAAGTGCACTTAAAAAATGTAACAAAAAGTTTATTGTACTTAGTATATCCTCAACTATAAACATGAGAAAATATGTGAGGTTTATTGTGTGCCTACAACCTACACAAAAATATGAACTGTTGTGTTAGATCATGAATCTATCCACAAATACACCATATTCTAAAAAGAAATCCAATATGAATTTTCCAATATATAAATCTGTATAATTTCCGGGGGTCTACTGAGGATTACATTAGGTACTGATTTTCAAATGGAAAGAACATAGAGACATCTTAATCAATGTAGAAGAGAGAATCCCGTCCCCTCCATTTATTTGTTTCATATACATCAATATTTCTTCAGTTGTAATACAAAAAAAAAAAAAAAGACAAGTTATACAAACATGATACCTTCTCTACTAGCACTTTCATCAGTCCTCAACGCAAGCAATGCTTCCTTATTTTAGGTAGCTTGTTCTACCCCATTGCTTAAAAACAAATTAGCCGATTGCGTCCACATTCCACTTCTGAAGTAGTATGATGAATCTTATGAAAGAGATAGGGGGGGAAAAAAACAACAAAACATCGAGTGCACCCATGATAGACTCCTGCTGTCCTGGATAATGCAAACGTGATTCCGAAGGGTTTTTAAAAACTCACAAAACATTTTTTTGTAGGCATTTAATCCGTTAAGAAATCCCCCAGGACAGCATCCCAGTCAAAACTCATTGCTTGAACAACCAAAAATGTAAATCGTCCATTCCTGATCCAAACCCACAGCTTTTCTGTCCGATTTTCCACCAAACGCTGTGGCTATGAGTGATGCTGGCTGACTGAGAAAGAGTTCCATCTTGAATTAAATGTTCAAAGTTTATTTAGAACAGCATGTGGTTGTATTCTATGAGGCTGATGACTGTAGTTTGTTGTTATGAGACCTAGAGAATACAGAGAGAATGAGGTTAAAAGCCCTTTGGTTTTATTGAACATCCACAAATATGAAATCCGCAACAAGGGAACAGAGAGTGGTGGGGTGGGTGGGGGGTGGGAATGCTTCAGGAGTAAAAGGAATGGCAGCCATGTTGGTACATTACACCGGGAATGCCTTTTCAGTCATTTAGATTGGTTGTGAAGTCAAATTATGTTTACAAAATAAAAGCAAGATCATACAAATTAAACCGTTTATAAAGCATGGTCCTTTATTTCAACACTGAAATCCCAATAAAAGGAATTAAAACTCCTTATTTTGCCTATTTTTTTAATTCAAGCCAACTGAAACTGCGTAATTTTCTGTGAAAACTACACAAAATTCATCAGACCTCTCAATGAAAATCCGAACAGATGAGCGAACCAGCTGAAAGTCGAGCACATTACAATACAACTGAAAAGTCTTAAAATGCTTTTAATCAAGCCAATCCACGTGATAAATATGATCATGCATTCATGTAAACACCATAAATAACATCATGTGACCAGCAAACATTATGAGGAAAAAAAAACAAAAACAGGATCATGTATATATGCACAGACAGCATTTCCCTTGATTTTTGTGTTCGCAGTGCTTCAACATGGCTGCCGCTCTCTGATTGTCAAAGGCTTCACTGGAGTTTTTGGCTTTTATTGACAGGATTCTCAATCTCCGAACTGAGCGACTCGTTTCACTTAAATGTACACCAGTTTCCACTGTTAATAAAAACAGCATGTTCCGTGATTCGCTAATAAAGAGTGACTCCGCCCCTTCAGCCACTATGACTTAAGACAATCTGCAAGAGAGAATAATGGGTCGTATGAATGACATGCATGAAGCACAAACACAAATGGTGATGTTATTAGCATACTGCAGTTGAAATAAAGACAGAAAAATGGAATGGCAGTCAGAGAACTCGGAGGATAGATGACGACGATTGCGTCTGAGTTAAAATATATTCAAGGCAGAAACATTCATAGTGTGAATAAAGACTTAAGCAGGCATAAAACAAAACTGGATGTATGGAAGTCAATGCAATGGAACAGACAAATGACAAACACTAGTGCAAACTAAACAGTAGACAATTTCTAAGATTAAGGCCCCGTTTACACTAATACGTTTTAGTTTTAAAATGGCGTTTAAAACGGAGGACAATTTTCATCCACACTGGCGTTTCACCTAGCATTTGTGAAAAGATCTCCGTTCACACTACACTGCTGAAAACGCAGATCACGTGACCACACACACTCTCTGGCATGTGCTGCAGCGTATGTGCAGGTCTAAGCTCCAGGCAGTCAGCGGGTGCTTTAAGCACACCTCCCCAGATGAGAGCAGCGCACGTCAGACTGTTCATCAAGGATATACAGCTGGATCTAATCTCACTATAGTTGTTAAACGTGATATTTAATTGATCTTGCCTCTATCTAACGACTCTCTTTGGGGTCTTTTGAATCTAGTTCTTGTTCTCAGGTAACACGTTTTTGGCTGAGCACAAAGATAAGTTATTATATTAATGTAACCATGTAAACTGATTGTGCACATTTGATCAGCACATCGCTTGTCTTTATTTCCTTTATTGTATAAACTTATTGTACGTTATACTTTTATAATGGCCATTATTGATTATTAAAACTGATATTCAGCAAAAGAAAGGGTATGTTTCATATTTTACACTGAAAATTAAAGGATGCAGTATTGTTATAGGCTCTGTTTTGTTATAAATATGCATACAGTGAAGATGACGATCAAATAAATCTGTAGCTACATGATGCCTTAACATTTTTGGTGTTTGTTACGTTGCTAATATGAAAATGAAAATAGACAGTTCCTTATATCATGTTTTTATTTTATTGTTAAGATTGATTTCGGGCTTCGAAAACTCAGAGGTAGTGTGGACTAAAACCAAAATGTAATAATGTAAACGGGGCCTAAAACAAATAGCTAAAAACACCCTTTTACCTGTGGCCAACTTAAACATGCAGCCTTTTATGTTAAAATTATGCAAAATAGGGCTGCACAATATATCGTTTCAGCATCGATATTGCAATGTATACATTGGCAATAGTTATATCACATAGATATGCAATGCCGAGTTGGGATTATATTTGAGCAAGAGTCACAGTTCAGGACACAAGATTTGTGGAATCACTGCAGAGTTTAAACTTAATGGAGTGAAATTTGATCATTTGCATAGTTTTAAGGCCTGAGAGAGATTCAAGTATTCAGGCACAAGATATTTCACCAACTGGAAGTTTAATAAAGAAAAAAAATTATTATTTATAAAATAAAGACTTTGCAGTGTAATTTTTACAATTACAAAACCACAAAGCATTCACTGATTATTAAACATTTATCTTTGCTTGTAATTTGTTTATTTTATGCATGATTCACCCCCCTACAGAATCATCACAATCAATCAAAATTAGTACATTAGGGACCAATTCTCACTATTAACAAGTTGTTTATTAGCATTCATGTTATTGGGACATTGGCTGCTTATTAGTATTTATAAATTACACACTCTTCATGATCTTAATCTACAACCCTAATCCAGTACCTAAACTACCTTATTAACTTTTGATGGAGAGAAAATTAGGGGTTTATTGGTCTTAGCATAGGTAATGGATTTCTAATAGGGAGAAGAGAATTTTAAAATAAAGTGTGACTGTAAATTGTTTCCAAATAGTGGTATTCATTGGTAAAATTGTACATACAGTTTGTCGCAATACATATCGTGGAAAAATAAAATATCGCAATGTCAGATTTTTCCAATATCGTGCAGCCCTAGTGCAAAGTAATCCAATAATTGATTTGAATTTTTTGCATTGTTAATATATGATATTTTCTAACCATTTGGAAAACAATTGCTGAAATAATTCTTTGAGGCAGTAACCTAGTTAAATTGAATAATTACAATATGCTCCCAAAATATATAAATATGCATTAGGGTCACCGTTTTTGAAATCTCATCATATCATCATATTAAACATAAAACTGGTTTAATTTACACAAAGCATATGCATCTATTCTGAAAATGGTCAAATAAAAATAATCTAATAATAAGTAAAAATAAATGCAATCAGATCATAAAGTACAGGACATGTAATGCTGTATTACTCTTTTACTGTTTTGATGCTTGACAATCCCTTTTTAACTTGTATACTGCATTAACATATGTACAACTTGAAGCCAAAAACTTGCATTATTATATGTACAAGTACCTTTAAAACCATTCTATCCTGCTCTTTATATGTGCGGACAAGTAGAGATTACCTGCTTGCTTTGAAAGCTTTGAGTTTCTGTACAAAGAAGGACTCCAGGAACTCCGCACACTGGTAAAAAGGTGAGTCACTGGGATTGTAGTAGCGGCAGTTGTCGAAGATTTTGGTCATGTCCGCTACGAACTCTGTGAGTTTGCTGTAGAAGCGTTTCTGTATCCTCTCTTCCATTGTAGAAAGGTCTGCATTTAACAGAAACGCAAGATGAGAAGAAAAAAAAAATGTAACTGATTATTAAAATGTAGACACATCGTACAAAATGTTTACACGAACATAATGCACAATAATTTTTTTTCAAATCTTTTTTTTTAAACTTTCTAAGTCACATATTTGATTGCTTGGTGACTAGATGTCTAGTTATTATTGTAAATGGTTGACTTGTTGAGTTTACAAGCAATCAGTATCTGAATTTTGTGCTCATTTTCTCATCATTAATAATGCACATGGCACAGGCACAAAGATATTCATTTTTTCAGCTTCAGGGACTTTAAAGGGAGTTTTTGTAAAGGATAAAATCTTTTCAAAAAAACAGTCTTCTCAACATGATTTTGAAAGCACAAAGCAAATAAAGTCATTGGAGGGAAATTATTCTATAGATTATGCAAATTTGTTATAGATCTACCTAGATCGGTTACTGGCTGTAAATCTTAGCTTAGAATCAATACTTTAATTTAGAAGACATTTAAAGGAGTAGTTTCCCCAAAAATGAAATTCTGTCATTGTTTTCTGATCTTTCACTTGCTCCAAACCTGTTTGAGTTTCTTCTTCCTTCTTATGAACAGGAAAAAGGAAAAAGGAAGGAAAAAGCGTTTTTTTTTTGTTCCTACTATGGATGTCAATGGCTGCTTTTTCCCAACATTCTTTAGATTATATTACTTTGTGTTCAACAAAAGAAAGAAATTCATAAAAGTTTAGAAAAAGTTGTTTGAGTAAATGGCAAAGACATTTTCATTTTTTGGTGAACTATCCATTTAAAAAACGCTTTACAATTTTATATTTAAAATATAACATTTACAAATGTGCACATAACACAACGTGCATGAAAAGTAACATTTGATAAAAAAATTAAATAGGGTCATTTAAACGTACTATCTGAATTTTATACAAGTCACAAAACAAAAAAGAACACAAAGTCTTACAAGGAAAAAGAACAACTCATACCCATCGGTTCCTTGATGATCCCATAATAATCTGGAGCATCATTTGGATCCACTGGTTCCAAGAATGGCCACGCCATCTTATGGGACTAACACACAGGGAACATTAACAATAATTACCAAACCTGCAAAGCTAGCCGATTCACTTAAATTACATATTTTTTGACCATAAAAGAGAAGCCAATGCAAAAAATAACCTTCTGATCACGAACATTCTTAAGAATATCTTTTATAGAACACAAATGAACAAAGGCATACAGGTTTGAAATTACATAGTGTGGAGTAAAAGATCCTTTTTGGATAAACCACTCCAGAATCAACTGCATTCCTGCAAACGTAATATGTGCACGATGACACCATTTTGACAAAATATCGTTTTCATACAGACAACAATGGTCTTATTTTCAAAAACCAACATCAAAATCTAAATCAATTTAAGCAAACATGTAAACGTAAGATAGCACAATGTTTTCAAATGAAATCAGCCTTCACATCCGCAAGTCCACAAAATGTAAGCGAACACCATTTTTAGTTGCACATTTTAACCCTAAAACACATTTGTATTTGTACAAACCTGTAAGGAGCGCAGGATTCTCTTCAGCCCCTCATAGTCTTTATCTGTGAGTGGCGTCAGAACCGTCATGGCATCCTCAGTAGACTGGCACTGCGGGCACACGTACTCGTCGATGTGTGTGGCTTCGCTCTGTAAGATGCCCACACAGCGCCCGTGGTACCAATTCTGACAGCGATCGCAACCGATGTAGAACCTACAGAACAACCCGATCCAGTGTTTCATCAGATAATGCGCTTCTACATGTACTTTTTGAAATGTCCGTGATGATGAGAGCGTGCGCTTACTGTGACTCGTCGTATGGAGTTCTGCAGATGCAGTAAAGCTCCTCTGTGTTTCCCTCCTGAGCGCGTTTACATTCCGAACAGATGTAGTCGTCCATCTTCTTGGCCTCTTTCTCCGTGATGCCCACACACTCGCCATGATACCAGTTAGAGCAGAGGTCACAGCCAATGTAGAACCTGCACCAACAACACAACCTCTTTCCAATCTCACATTGACTTCAAAAGCATATTTATAAGGCTTCAGCAGACAATTCTGTTACTTTTATTTACATTTTACCAGTTGCTTTTCTTTTAAGTGTTTTTTTTCCTGAGCTACAAGTTTCTAAAAGCTACTAAACAAATTATACAGAATTGCTATATAATAGATAGTTTTATTTGATAAAAATTATGAATCATAAGTGAATTATCAACTAATCAGCAATTACAAGGTATCAGTGAATAACAACATGAAGTTAAACAGTTTTTCCACTGTCAAACCAAGACTGGTACTAAATTCAAATAATTTTTAAAAAGTCTACAATTTATATTTGAATATTTTCAACATATGAATTTACCACACTAGATGTGTTCATGTTAATCTGATAAAAATATCATTTAGAAACATATACACTTACATATATATTCTAAGAAATAACTTATATTTATAACTTTTTAATATATTTAATCATATTTAACCCCCCCAAAAAACTGTTCAGACCCTAAGTTCAATATAAAAGGTATTAAATTAGTGCTGCCAGATACTAGAAAAATATAGACATAGCGATATTTATTGCGATATGAATCAAGCTCAATTTAGAACTCGTAATTTTATATAAATTGTGATGATTTCATAAGCTTTTTTGAGTAAGTATAACTCTATACTTTGAATAATTAACTGTAAGTAATTAAAATTACATAGTCTTCATTGTATAAAAGATTTCTTGTACACAAATGATTTAAATGCACTTGAAATCTTAGGCCTTAAAAACAAATCAAACAAGCACTATTTCACTCTATTAAGGTTAAACTTCACAATGACTCAACAATATGGTTGGTTCTTGGTCAGCTATAATTCCACTTAAATTTCCTGAGAGATGAATAAACGGAAGCTGAGCTTGACATTGTAGATCATAAAAGACAAAAAAAAACTTTTCAGTAAACTATTATATTCTTAAAATCTTATTGCATTTATATTTGACAAGTGATAAAGCGTTATGTGCATTATGTTAAGAATTTTACCACCATGATGATAAATTCAAAGAAAAAACATAAAAGCTCTCCTACTTGGACTCATCGTAGGGCGTTTTGCAAATGCAGTACAACTTGATGTCCCTCTTGCTGTCCTTTGAGGTAGTGGAGATCATCTTCTTGCGTTTGGGCTTGGCGGCATCTCTCTCCTCTTCCCGCTTGCGTTTGTGTGTGGACGTGGGTGATGTGACTGTGCCCGTGTACGAGGACAGACCACTGTGAACATGAGCGCTGGCGGCTGCCGCCGCGGCTGCTGCTGCTGCTTGTGCCGCTGCTGCCTGAGCCTTTTCCTTCTCCCGCCGCAACTTGATCAGATCACGCTTCAACTCCTCCTAATAACACAACACATGTGCAAATGACTCAACATACGCCATCATGCAGATTCAGCAATCTTAATAGAGCGTGTGCATAAGAAAAGCTGAGATGTGGGTGGGAAATGAAAGCATGTGCCTCTATTGCCAGATTGACACTACTAAGGCTGGCATAAATGGTGCAAAACAGTCAGTAGTTTTCTATGTGCACGCAATTTTAAATGTTTTTCATTCCTGTAATGGTAAATTGACAGCAAATTTTCATTATAACTAGACTTCTTTCAAAAATATATCTAATATGCAGATTTACTGCAAAAGAATAATTGTTTAATTACATGTTGTTATAGGATCCTCTTTTGATTTATTATAAAACTAAGAGGTTCTTTGAAATTTTAAATTACACATCAATGTATTATTGCTTGAAATGTATTATTATTGCATGTAATGTATATAACACATCGTTCGAAAAGAACCAATATTAAAAAGGGACAGAACTGAAACAAATTCTAAGCATAAACATTCTGTCATCATTTACGCACACTTAACTGGTCACTAACCTGAGTTTCTTTCTTCTGGTGAACACAAAATAATATAGTTTAAAGAATTATGAAAAAATAGAAACTATCAACTTCATAGTAGGTATCCACATACAACATAATTCAAAATAATTGAATTAAAAATTCTTTAGTGTAAAGCAGTAGAAAGAAAATCTTTCGAATCAGTTGAGAGCGAGTAAATGTTTAAGTAAATGTCTATTTGTATTGGGGCTGTGTATTGGCAAGGGCCTTACGATACGATATATATCGCGATACATGGGTCACAATACGATATATTGCGATACAACAAATATTGTGATATATTGCAATAGTTTGTATTAGTATGTGTGTCACATTATATTGACAACTTGATAAATTCGGCAGACAAATTAAAATTCCAATTCCAATTTATTTTCCATCCATTCCAATTCACTTAAACTGCACAGTGATATTGAACAGAGAACTATGTGTATTGCAAAGCTTACAAATGGCATTTATTTTTTGTCTAATTCAGTACTCCCTGGTATAGCATTTAGGGTTGGGCTATGTTGACCAATTTAGCATCAGATGATGTCTAATGTGAAACATGGCGATGGACCATGGCATCTTCGCCATAGGGGGAGGTGAATTAGTTATTTATGAATAATTAATAAATTCATAACTAATTATTTATTTGTAGCTTACCGTTTAAACTACCTGACCCGCATGGCCTTTGTTTTACTCATAACCAAATCATAAATAAAATAAATAAATAAATAAATAAATAAATAAAGATAAGTTACACACAAATTACCACCTGTCAATCACTTTTTTCCGCGGGACTCGATCTGGCATGACTAGGCAGAGTGAACCGTGCTGTTATGGCATCCACACACTTGCTTGGTAAAAAAGCTGCACAACCAACAGGAACTAACCAACAGTATCTGGTTACCAACAGGTTTTCACTAAAATTACTTAGTAAAAGCAGCGAAAGACTGAAGCAGTGTACTGATGCTGTGACACATTACCAGATAGAATCAAAAGACTAAAGAGTCATTGTCACTGAGACAAGATTAATTAAATATCACCTTTAACAACTAACTTATAGTGAGACGCAATCCAGTGGTACATCCTTGATAAACTGTCCGTACCAATGACTGTATAAAATATACAGTCTGTACACTTCTCTGGAGTTCAGACGAGCGCATGACAGTGTGTGTGTGTGTGTGGGGCTGTGGCTGTGGCTGTGTGTGTGTGTATATGTGTGTATGTGTGTGTGTGTGTGGTCACGTGATGTGCGTTTTCAGCAGACGGAGGGCTGTTCAGAAATGCTTGGTGAAACGCCAGTTTGGATGTGAATCATTTTCGTTCTAAAATGCCATTTTAAAACTAAGCTGTATCAGTGTAAACAGGGCCTGAGTGTGTGTTTTTCACGAGTGCGTTTGCAACGGGGGTGGTGTGAAGAATCGGTGATGCCGCCTCAGCCGCATCATGATGTCTATAGGCCATCAGCGATGGCATCGTCTATCGACCCAACCCTAATATCGTTAAAACCAAAGTGCAGCCACACGTCAGCTCTAAAAGCTGGAGACACCTTTATATTTTAGGCCATGCTCACTCTTGCTTACTTCTGTTACCGTACTACTTGGCGTTTTGTTGATCGCGAGTTAGGGACATCTACAGGAGCCGAGGAGGACGTCATTTGGCACAACTTGAATCGATACTTGAGGTTGGACTATCAATACACTATCATAAATGAAATTATCGCGATAGTTAGATGTATCAATAATATTGCACAGCCCTAATTTGTATGTGCAGTATTCCTTTAACCTGATGGGAATTAATCAAAATTTCTTTACATATGAACAGTATAAAATCAACTAATTTATTTTTCCAAAACTAAAAAGTATATTGTGAACACAATGTATTACAAAACTTATAATGGTTCTATCTCTTAAAAATCATTCTGAATAACCTAGAAAATAAATAAGATTGTGTCTTTAAACATTTGCACATTTGTTTTTGAGTGTTTTGTTCCCTTACTAAAAGCTGGATTGAAAAATATATATTGTATGCACATCCTCTGGGTCAAAGCAGACTTAAATACGGGATAAGAATTATATTTAATCATTTGCCAGGCACTTTTACACAAAATGGATTACTAATAAAAACAAAATAAGTAATAAAAATGCAACTTAAAAGATTTTATAGTAAGAGGTAAGATCAAGTATGTTTTTAATAAGAAAACAAGCATCAATAGTAGGGCTGGGTAATTTATTAAAAAGTAATGTAAATCAACATTCAGAACCTATAATCCATCAAAAAATTTTAGGTCGATTTTTTCAATTACTTTCCCCTACCACATGTGGAGACATGTGACCCTGCTCCGTTAAGGTTTGTATATATGCCTGTGCGTCGAATTCACAGGTGAGGCCTATCTCAAAAAAATGTAACTACACATTACACCGTTGTACTACATTGAAGATGATTGGAAGCTGCACCAGAGATGCATTGAGACAGCATATTTTCCATTACAATAAAATTATTATTTACATTAAAATATTTGTTAACAAAAGATGTTTAAAATATTATTTACAGGATATAAAAGAGTCATTTTATTTTTTACAAGAGATACTGCTTATATTCAACTTTTAATATGAAAAACACTGAAGAGACTTAATTTTGTTTGCAAAAGTGTAAGTTATATATTTGTGACTGTTGCTTTCAGGCAGTGTGTGTTTTAATTTCAGTTGTTTAACGCGATAGTAGGTAGATAGCGTGTGTTTCCTTCAATTATTTTTAAATCAAGTAATGCGCCCATCATTCAGAAATCTCTCACTTGTAATATGTGAGCATATTTACTGTACAAAACCTTTCAGTGAACTATGAGGGCAAAAACATAAAATAAACAAATAAAATAATCGTCCATTAATTGTAATGGAGTTAAAATGTTAAATTAATCAAGATTTTTATTTTAGGCCAAATCGTCCAGCCCTAATAATAATGTTAGAATATCAAGGTCTTTTTTATATAAACATATAAAGAAAACAGAAAAGGAAATAGATTGGAGTGGGTCGGTCTTAGAATTTGTAAAAAGAAAGAAGAAAAAAAAGCTTAAACGTTCAAACACACATCCTGAACTCAAAGCATCTCAGATCAGTGTAAATCAGAGAAAGTTTGGTCTCTTGTTGTTGGTCTCACCTGCACCTGCAGCTGCAGTTCTTTATCCAGCAGAGCTCTTTTCTTCAGGATATCAGCTTTGAGCTGCTCTTTGTGTTTGAAGAGCAAAGCCGACAGCTTGCTGGCGTTCTGTTTGCTGCGCTTCTGCTCCACAGACTCCTCCCGCTTCCTCTTTTTTGCCGCCTGCCTCTCATCCTTATCGATTTTATCCAGGATGAACTTCATCACCTGGTTACAGACAATCATCCTGCCCGGACATACAAAAGACAATGGATCTGGCTCATTAAATTCAGTCTATTCTTAAGTAAGAGCTCTGTAAATACAGTTTATCTGTGGATCGAATAATGCTTTGTTAGTTGGGATTTAAAAATCAATATAATTTCTGGGACAAAAAGTTACTTAAATAGGAACAAATGAGAAAAAGATAGATGAAAGAAAGTCTTTACCTCTGGTTCTCCTCTCTTTCAGCAGGAGTCATGGTTTTCTTCTGCTTTAACTGCTCTATAGCCACATTCTGCTTCTGAGCAACCTGAGTGAAAAAAATGAAGAGCATTCAACCTTTTGAGTCTTTTCTGTTTGTGTAGACCACTACAAAAACATTAATAACCATTTTAACTTCTGCACTGTCAAATATTTTTTAGAAAATGTACTTCGTTTGTAGAAAATCAGGAGCAAACACCCTGAGGAACAAAAAAACTTAAATCTATTTTAAAAACATAATTACCACAACTTCAATTGCAAAACATTGTAATTGCAAGTTTAAAATGCTCAAGATTTGAATCCAAACTAGCATACATGACTGCATTTAAACAAATGAATATATGCAGATGAAAAAAATTTAACTTATACTATAAAAATGGTCTAAGCACTTAAACAATGTGCAAATAGACCAAATACTACAATGTGTGAAAAAATTCTGGCTATAACAGTGTTAACTTGATTCATTTATAAGAACAGATTTGTTTTACATTTACCTCAATTACTTTCATTTACTGTTTTTTTCCCAAGCTCAACTGAATTGAATTAAAGCAAAGTTGTGGCCTCAAGTTCAACACCTTAGTTGATTTGAACTGAGATATTGTATTCTATTCTGTAAGTTACCCAAGAATTAATAAAATTAATTCATCACTAACATATGTAACAAAATTGGTTTGTACTAATATCAAAATATAGGATTTCCACACAGATTAGCGTCCCGCAAAGAAGGGGTTGGGAAAAATTAATCACTGAACAAATCATATGGCAGTCATTTTGATAATTTGATAAAAATAAAAACATGTCCAAAACCTGACATTTTACTCAAACCATCACATTTTACAGTTTAATAATTACTTCATAAATATCATTGTTTAATATAAATTTTATTTGTTGCTTGTTTTACTTCCAAAAATAAATTGCTTAATGGGGATCAAAAATGTTGTATGAAATATTAAATATAAATGTAACCCATCGGTCCTACTGCACCCAACCCGGTCTGAGCTGGGGTTGAACTGGCGATTCTTTGTATGATTGTCAGTTACTCTAACAAGGAGGCTAAAGACTATGGCCCCTAGCGTCTGACACTAGAGCACCTTTTGAGGTCAGAGGAGTGAGGTGTGCCTGCATAGCACTTCGCTAGCTGGCTTCTGTTATACTCACCCCCATAAACCTCACTCAGAACAGTAAGTTGCTGACTTTCATTTTAGTATGTTGTTGTATATTCACAAAATATTGAGTAGGGGGCAGAGCTTTCTTTTTGAGGATCAATCCCTCATAGCAAACTAACAGTTACAGGGGCGTGGTTAAGAATATTGTAGCTGAAGCTGTCAAACTGATGTCAACAAAAAATAAACACTCCTTCAAATGTGGAAGCAAATGACATTTAACCAAATGAGACTTACCAAAATAGAAAGTTTTGGTGAATTAACTTACATGTATTAAACTGTTCAACTAAAAAATAATAAAGTGTGCTTGCAAAATAAACAGTCAATTTAGATTTCATATGGACTTTAAATATATAAATGAATTAACTTTAACAGTGTACACATGTTCTGACCTGTTTCTGTATCAGGTCGCTCTGACTGACTTGCTGCTGGGCTTGTTCTCTCTTAGCCTCCTGCTGTTTCTTCTTCTGCTGCTGCTGTTCGCAGAGCTGCTGGATGCGCTGGAGCTGCTCCTGAACACTGGCCGTCTGGATGGTCACTAAATTTTGGATCTGGTGTGCCTGAACCTGCCCTCCACCCTGCTGCTGGATCTGAATGGGCAACTGCAGTTTGATCTGTTGGGGTATCCCGGCGGTGGTCCCGACCTGAGCTTGAATCTGGGCTGCAACCTGACTCTGGATGTGGGACAGGACCTGCTGCTGGAGGCCAGGGACGCTGAGAAGCTGCGGGGGAAGCTGGATCTGAGGTTGGACTTTGGTGACAGTGGTCTGCGTGACAGGGAGGGTGGTGATCTGCTGTGGAGGAGCAGCGGCTGTGACCTGCGCTATCTGAGGGGTCGGGACGGGTGTAGGGGGCACGGCTGGGTTTTGAGGAGGAAGCTGTGGTTGAGGCCGGAGCTGCACAGGTGGGTGGGGCTGTATAGGTGGAGTCGGTTGGGGAATGACAGCAGTTTGGATTGGGGCGGGTGTGTGCTGGACTGGCTGGGATGGAGGCAGAGATGATGGGGGAGGAAGTGAGGGTGGAGGTTGAGGCTGTGGAGCGAGACGAGCAGCTGGAGAGGGACAGAGAACATGTGTAGAGCATAAAC
The DNA here is from genome assembly GCA_903798205.1 of Danio tinwini. NCBI lineage: Eukaryota > Metazoa > Chordata > Actinopteri > Cypriniformes > Danionidae > Danio > Danio tinwini. The sequence goes on from CAIGQZ010016425.1 coordinate 13,445,564, forward strand.
ACTCTGAACAGCAAAAATATAAAGACATATTCAAGCACCAAAATATATTCTAATTAAAATCTCCGGTAGGTGGTTAGCAGCAAATAACACCTATATACATCTGTATGCACGTATGTGTGTGTCAAGTCACTACTTGCCTGGTGTGCTAAATTGCAGAGCTTGCGCAAACCTATCCTGCTGTTTGTGTGTGCTGTTTTATTTAAGCTGTCATTTTTGTTGAGTTTACTTTGAGGTAGGTGTGCAACATATATTAAAAATCATCCAAATGTCACTCTCAGCAGTATAAGCTTTTATCAAACGTTTTTACTGCTAAGTGAAGAATGAAAAAGTGCTATTGAATGAGTATTTGAGTTACAAAATTGTAGTTTTGTAAAACTTTCCCAGCCTACTCGTTCGACTTCCTATTTGTTTGCAGTCCAAAATAATCAGCTGCATCTAAATAATTGCTTACATTTCTACTACATATAGACCATTTCAATCTGGTGATATCATTGGCCCATGAACATTTCCTGCTTGTTATCAAACTATTTCATAACTGTAACAAGAGCCAATTCAATCATAACTTAACATCAAAACAGCTGTCATGACATTATTTATCAATTTGTGGCTATTTTTAGATTCTCAGAAATTTAAAATATGTAAAACAGGAAATACGTCGGGACCATTGTTTTTGTTTACATCCCTTAAAATGGTCTATACGGCAAAAAAAAAAAGCATGTGGCAAACTCAGAATGTCTGAATGCACAGAAAAAAATCTTATTACCGATAGTCCAAAGTGCATCACTGACATCAACAGAGTTTCAACACAATTTTCTTTTCAAAATGTCATACTTTCCCAAACTTCTCTACAGAATTGAATTAATTAAATAAATGGTTTTAAAATTCAACTCCTCAAGTATAATGTATTCTGAGTAGGTCTGACCTGCATTGTCATAAAATACACAACCTCAAACCAGCAGGATTGTTAATTTCCTTGATCTTTTGCTTATTTGCTTGTGATACAGATGCACACTCATTTAAAGTCCCTTGAAAATAAATGGCAAAATTGAGCAAAATGATAATATATATCTTTCATTTATAACAATAACAGACTATATAAAATCAAAGGTAACAGTAAATTCATACAAATATTAAACCAGAGAAAAACAACACTCACAGCACATCATGTGAATTAAGCATAGCAGCACTCAGTGAATGCACATGATAAACATTTGTTTCTTTGTTGGTCTGCTTTCTAGACTTTCAGCTAAATGTGTTTAGTCACCTGAAGGCTAGAATGAGTAGTCGCTCCAGCAGATCAGTGTAGTTTTGGCATTGAACCAGTGAGTGGCAGTTATGTGGGCACAAATGCCTTGTTGATGCCAGAGGTCAGAGGAGCTTGGCCAGACTAGTTTGAGCTGATAGAAAGGCACCAGCAACTCAAATAACCACTGATTACAACCAAGGTATGCAGAAGAGCATCTCTAAACGCACAACTCATCCAACCTTGAGGCGGATGGGTTACAGTAGTAGGAGACCACACCGGGTGCCACTACTGTCAGTTAAGAACAGGAAACAGAGGCTACAATTAACACAGGCTTACCAAGATTGGACGATTGAAGCCCGGAGAAACGAAGGATTAAGTCAGTTCTGAAGGCAAAAGTGGGTCCAACCCAGTACTAGTAAGGCATACCTAATAAAGTGGCCGGTGAGTGTATATAATAATAATAAAAATACTATTTTATTATAAATAAATATTTTATTTTAAAAATCATGCAAAACACTTTGAAAACCTTATTTAATTTTTATATACTTTTTTAGACCTGGAAATTTCTCAGAATTAAATTTCATATGTTTCCAAACTCTGTAGAAGCCCTGCTTCAAAAGCAAAAATACTGGCCTACTTTCACTTTGAAAGGCTGTGCTCAACTCAAAGCATACAGTAAGTTTCAAAACTGAAATACTTGTGTTCTTATCTAAAAAACTACTGTCCCACCTGTCTGAATGGGTGCTGGAGTTGTGCTGGTAGCCGCAGCAGGAGCAACTGTGGGTGGGACGCTGGATGGGGTTGTGTTGGAGGGGGCAGCAGGAGCAGACACTGGTGCAGGGGCAGGTGTGGGTGCAGGGGCCATGGGTGTGAACAGGAAACGCTGGACTTGGCCGTTGGGCATAGCTGCCTGCATGAGTTGTTGACCGGGTCCCGGAATGACCGTTACCCCCTGAGGAATGACCTGCAGCTGGCCTGTGGTCTGACCCTGTCCCTGAATCACTACAGTCAACCCCTGGTTCCCACCCTAAAGAGTGAAAAACATGAGTTCATTAATAAAAAGCTTGTCACATCTACTGACAAACAGTTGTTAGAACAGAGTGCTGGAGCCTAAACCCAGAAACAAGCCAACATTTTAACACTTTCAGTTCCATCTTCCCAAAGTAAAAATTTATATTTGGTTAAATTCCTGAAAATCCACGTAGCTTCATGTGTAAACATCCCAGCAACATTATTAATAAGTTAAAGCATTGTACCATGGTTATTGGATTTAACTCATTGCTAGCATCTTGCTTCCACAGGTGTGATGGCTTCAACATACCAACGACACAAATAAGATATAAAAACATGCTAACAAAAGCAATAGCAATTTGCTAAGCATCCTAATGGCAAAACTCATTTGCAATGAACTAAAACAATTTAACAAATGCTGCTAACACATAGCATTGCATCATCAAAATCACAGAAACAGCTAACAATGCCCTTGCAGAAATATACAAATCTTGAAAAAGTATAGTATCATGAAATATTTATAAATCATATAAAATTGTGGGTTTAGTGAACCCTTAAATGCCTGAAATGTGAAAATCATCTTAAACTTATGAAACTCTTTGTTTTGTTCATCTTTAAACTGTAAAAAACTTCTTCAAACAATCTGGTGGATTTTTTTTTTCAAGCCAACTACAACAAACTAAACAATTTTTTTAATAAACATCCCAACAGAACCTTAATGGTGATTATGCTAATGCTGTTAATAGTCAAGTTGTGTTCACCTGTAAAATTACCATGACGGAAAACAAATGTCCAATACATGTTTGTACGTTTTTATGGTCAGAAAACTTATTTTTTCCAGTAATCTAAAAGCTAATAACAATTTGGGTTTAGTTAAGGAGAACAGGCTGATGTTAATATTCAGGTAGGCTTATTAAAATATGCCACTGCCTCAGAGCTCTATAAAGTGCCCAGATAAATTAGGCATAATAAGCTTAACACTGGTACAAACCTGAGCCCCCTGGGTGAGCTGTGTGAGCTGGGCCAGGGTAAGTTTGACTTGACCCTGCTGTGGTCGTGGAGAAGCGGGCGTCTGTGGGGTCTGGGGTTGGTTTGGTGTGGGGAGGCGAGGAGGAGTGCCGACCACCTGAGTGCCTGAACTCGTCTGCACCTGCTGCTGCGTTGGGCCTGTGTGGTACAATCACTGACAGTTGGACTCTCTACAGCTACATTTTAAGAGTTGCCTATAACTTACTGTGGATATCCCATATGGGAATGTGTATACAAAACATTTTTGTATAATGATTAGGGCTGTGCAATTAATTGAAATCGTATCGAAATTGTGATTTGAGCATGCACAATTTCTAAATTGCCTTGCAGTACAATTGCCCACAGTATGCTATTTGAACCAATCCTAATACAGCACGCCTAAACAAAGTGCGAGAACAGGAGACTGAGCTTAATGACAAATAGCCTACATAAAAAAGGGATGATGAGTTCAGCACAAGAGGACTTTGTGTCCAAAAAAAGTCAACATCTGTGGTGTAGAATTACTTTAGATGCAGGAAGGCTGTTGTTTTGTAGAACCATGTAATTTGTAAGACCTGTCAGTCATATATTGTATCTAAAAGTGCGTGGAAAGTGTGAGGCGCGTCACTTCCTTCAGGATTTCAACACACTTTGCGCTCACGCTAATTTGTCGTTTGTCTTTGCTAGGCGACCATTAACTGTTTTCTCAGAGGACAACAAACTAACATAACATTGCTGCAACAGTTCCGACACAAGTTTAATTATAGGGAAAATTAAAAAGCATTGTGCGTTTGGGTGTTCTGTGTTTGTGAGTGATAATTAGTCTACCGAAATGTGTATATTCTATACAAAGCATAAAGCTGATCGGTCAGTTTTTGTTATGTGACTTGCGGTGCGGCATTCTAAAAAGCTGAGATGTTTTCAACTTGATGCACCTGGAATACATGCGTGCGTCGCTCCCAATATGAACGCGCAAGCCACGGGCCTCCACTGGAAATAACAGAGTAGTGCGTGCAAAAGATGTAATATCTGAACGGCCTATTTCATGGCAGCGTCACAAAGAGGTCCATGATCTATGCATGGCAAAACAAATCTGTGGACACGTACTAAAGTACACGCAACTACTTCTGATATGTGGTCAGGCAGGACAACGGAAACTTGCTTGAGTTTGACGGCACACATACACATACAATAGTCCATTTATTTGTTTTACTATAGGTCTGTTATTGAGACAATGACTACATTTACATGGACATCAGTAATCAAATTATTTGCTTTAATCCAATTAAGAGAATAATAAGACTAAGGTGTTTACATGAGTCGCTATTGAGTGTTATTTTCATGATCGCGTTTTACATGTTATAGCACATAATTCGATTAACGTCATTGCGTCACCGCACTATCCGCATTTCCTCCGGAGTTTCATGTAATTTCAGGTGTGTCATTTTTAAATTTGACACCGTGACAAACGAGATATTGGATGCAACTTTTAACTGCTGGAAGAGTTGTTTTAAATGGAAGTTCATACCGCATGCTGAATGGAAGGAAAAAAAACCCTCCGAATTTCACGATGCAGGTGCCTGTGGTCTGCACTGACTCGGTTGGTGCAAAGAGTCAATCAGCCGTGCATGTGTGTGTGTGTGTGTGTGTGTGGACTACCCTGTCGCAAAAAGCCGCTTAAAGTCCTACATGACGGTAATAGTTTGATTAAGGTGTTTACATTTCTGTACTGCATTTCAGTAATGCGACTAAAATCGGCATACTCCACATGTCTTAATTTGATTTCTCTTTAGTTTGATTATGACCTTAATCTGAATCAATTAATCAAAAATCGCTGGTTACATGGTAGACTCTTTATCACAGTATTGTCTTAATCACATTAAAATCAGATTATTGGTGTTCATGTAAACGTAGTCAATGTTACACCCTTACAAGGTGATTTTATTTTTTTTTTTTTGTTCTATTTTAGAGATATGTTACAGGTCTTTTATAAAGATCTAATTGTTTTCCTTTGGAAATAGGTTTCAGATTCACACTGTAAAATGTCTGTGCGTGTCAAAATGGTGATTTAATTCGAAATCGCAATAGCGATTAAGAAAATCATGATAGGTTTCTTTTGCCCATATCCAAAATACCATTTAAGATGAAAACTTGGTAAAAAATACCTTGCTGAACCATCAGGGGTGCGCGAATGATGGTCTTCCCCAGAGTGGTGGCCTGCTGCAGGGGAGAACGTATTACAGTCATCCCTGGTCGCAGGGCGGTTCCAGTTGTCAGGACCTAAGCATAAATCATTACATTAAATATTACAACTGGAACAAAGCAGGGTTGACCAAAGTGGATTATTTTAGTGCAAGCTCGAACCTGCTGTGTGGAGGTGGTCGTGTTGGGTCTGATGTTGATGGTGGCTGTGCGTGGCTGGAATGGAGGGAAGGACTGTGCGTTGCCTGCTGTGCTTGATGGAATGATGCCCACCACCTTTTGCTGTACCTGCACCAAACCTGTCAAAACAGAGTAACAAATTACATAGATAAATAGACATTCAAGTATGTTTGTTTTTAAAGAAGTCTCTTATATACCAAAGGCTACATTTATTAGCTCAAGAATACAGTGACAACAGTAATAAGGTAAACACTTCTACAATTTTAAAGACAGATGAATCAAAATGAAATCCAAGTCATGGTTTAGCAAAAGCTCCAATTGTTATGCAAATCCGTTTAGGGAAGCATGGCACTGCAATCAGTAGCAAATCTCCATCCAGGTCAGAAGACACTCTTGTGTGAAAACTCCACATACACTGAAGAAACAACTCAGGAGATCCCCTTAAACTTAACTGTTTTCATTGATTCAAAGACCATGACAACATATGGTATTTATTAAAGTTCTTAAAATTTCTTACTAAAATTTCCCTGGTAATAAAGTATACTATAATGCAATGTGAATGAAATATATTATGTGTCTAATTATTTGCAAGAAGCCACATTATCTCAAAGAAGAACTTTCCAAGAAAGTTACAAAAGGAGTTGAGTAAAATTCAGTTAAGTTTTTCAATGTGATATTTACATGTTTTCGGATGTAGCAACATTTACAGAGCTGTAATTTGACCACAGACTTTAGAACAGTTGTGAATTCATCAGAGACTGACAGATGGAACATAAAGGAAAATTTGTGTGTCAAACAGATAAATAACAATGACAATTATTTGAGTTAAATATAAAACAGTAAAGCCATAAAACATACAGTTAAAGTAAATTATTAGCCCACTTTGATTTAATATTATTTTTTTATATTTCCCAAATTATGTTTAACAGAGCAAAGACATTTTCACAGTATTTCTGATAATATTTTTTTCTTTTTGAAAAAGTCTTATTTGTCTTATTTCGACTAGAAAAGAAGCAGTTTTAAAAAAATGTATGAACCATTTTAGGGTCAAAATTATTAGACCCTTTAAGCTAACTTTTTTTGACATTGTCTAAAGAACAAACCATCTTTATAAATTAACTTGCCTAATTACCCTAACCTGCATAGTTTTAACCTAGTTAAGCCTTTAAATGTCACTTTAAGCTGTATAGAAGTGTCTTAAAAATATCTAGTAAAATATTATTTACTGTCTTCATGGCAAAGATAAAATAAATCAGTTATCAGAGATAAGTTATTAAAACTATTATTTTTAGAAATGTGTTGAAAAAAATCTTTCTTTCTGTTAAACAGAAATTGGGGAAAAAATAAAAAAAAGGGCTAATAATTCAGGGGGACTAATAATTCTGACTTTAACTGTATATAAAGCTTGTACCAAAGTGTATGGGATGTTCACAGCAATAAAGACAATAAAACTGAATCAATAACTTTCACTAAGACTACTTTCATTATCCAACACGCATGTGGGAATGGTGGGAGGGGAGAACCAGCTCATTTGCATTAAAGAGACAGGCTACAAAAACAACTACACTGTCATCTGAGCCAAAAATGGGCATATTCAGAAGGGTCTAATAAATGATCTGATGGGTATTTTGAGGTGAAACTTTACAAATACATTCTGGAGACACCAAAGACTTATCTTACAACTTGTAAAAGGGGTAAAATAGAAGCCCTTTAAAACAAAATCGCATGCCAATGATGTTGGAGGCCTGCCGTACCTCCTTGCGTGGTTGGCACGTTCACTGTGACTATCTTGCTGTTGGCTGGAACAGGTAGTTTAGCAGCGATGACACTGCCGGCCATTGACCCCGGAGCAGCAGCGATGTGGAACGTTTGCCCAGACGTGGTGGCGCTACTCGCCGCCACAGTCACGACCGAACTGGTAGAGACTGCAAGACACAGGTCTGATCACTACCCTATCACATACATCTCATTCAGGAAATACAGCAGCGGTTGCATCCAAGAACAACACCATGGACAACAAAACAATCTCTCAAGCACTACCACAGATAAGCCAACCAAAATAACAACTTGAAATCCAGCTAATTTCCAACCAAAATACACCAACAAGCAAAAAAACAGCACACAACAACAACAACAACAACAAAAGCACCTAAAATAAAAGACATCAAGCAATGTTTTTAACTATGCCTGCTCATAACAATATGTAGACTGACCTGAATTGCCCTGTTGACCCTGCTTGACCCAGGAAGCAAAGGACTGCTGGAAGTTCTTGTTTTGCTGGAATGTCACCGGAGAGCCCAGCTTGGTGGTCATTACCACTTTTGGCGTTGAAGTTACCTGACCGCTTATAGAGCCCACCACCACCTTCTGAGTAGTGGTCCCAGGGGTCGTAGGGGTGCTGGTCAAGGTGGACGTGTTGCTGGTGGTACTAGGTTTCTGCTGTTCCAACCGTTTCTGAAACAAAACAATTGGTAGGCTCTCCAATTTAACAAAATAAAACAAAGAAACCAAGGCAATCAGATATCAGATAAACAAGATTACTTCAAGGGAACGCACACACCACCAAGTGATCATTACAAGTGATAAGCAATCAAGAGGCCCATTAGGAAGAACACCCATTTCTGTTAATAGTGCCCCTGGTTAACAAAAAGGGGCGCCCCAGGTGGGCACATGTCTACATTCCCACCTGCTGGGCTGCCAATCTCTGCTGCTTTAGCTGAGCTTCCAATTGGGCCTTGACCTCCTCTGCTTTCTTCTGCACACTAACCTTAGTTGGGTCAGCCGCTTGTGCCTTTTCCCTCTCAACCCTAAGAAACCAGAAAGTTCAGAAATCTTACAAATCTTAAGTGTATGATTGAACAAATAATGATAAACATAAACACATTGACCACTGGGAAAATATACCAATTGGAAAGCGTGTGAATGTCCATGGGTAAAAACCACACAAAAGAAAAAAAAAGACAATTCCCACCTTTCGGTAAAGGCTCGAATCTCCCAGAGTTCAAGGTCTTCCTCGGCCACCCAGGTTTCGATCACAACTGGCCCTGTTTGCTTAGCTGGTTCTGGCTTCTTTGGTCTTAGAGCACTTGAACGAAGGCCTTTCCTTTGAGGTGTGGGAGTCTCTACTCAAAGGAATGATAGACAGACCAAAGATAAAAAAAAATCCACATCTGAAACCAATGCAGTTGCCACGCATAAGCACTCTTTGAGTCATTGTTACCTTTGGGAGTCTCAGGCACACCGAGGGGACAAATGATCTTCCTGATGCAATACTCTGAACGAATGCCGTAAGGACCAACATCTCTCCGCTTAATGATCTCAGTAGTGGTGATGTCTGTGTCGGATGTCTCTGTTAAATCACATACAAAAAGAGGTTGAATGTTGACTTTCAAGTTCTTTGATGCCAAATTGACTTTAAAGCTGTTAAGTCCCAACCTGTTCGTGTTGTTCCTCCTGTGGGTGAGGGTTTTACAGACATGTCATCCCATCTGAGGCAGGCCCAAAGTAGTCGTAGCATTAGGCTCACTCCAGCCAATGACCTAACCGTCTGGAGTCGGTACCTATATCAAAGAACATCCAGCTCATGAGCATCACAGATTTTAAAGGACTAAGTGTTATAAAAAAAAATGTTAACGCTAGCATCTATGGCAATTCATTTTCTTATTGCCAGCATATATGAGATTTTAAAAGCTGAGATTTTAATCACACCCAGATGCATTAAATCTTGTATGGGAAAAAACACACTTCTAACATTGTATCTGGCCTGCATTTTTTTTATTTTACAGCACACTCGCATCTGTGAACCAAATATGTGCACTCCTGTATATTAGATATACTTAGGACCATGTCATAAAGAAAAGAGCTACAGAGATTCTGTTAACATATGTTATCCTAAATAAACATAATAACCAAGTAATCAAGATCTTCAGAATGACAAAAAACTTTTAGCAAAGTTTGCTGAAGCTAAATTTGGCAGGACAAAGGCCATATTCGCCTTATTCTTGACGTACGAGCAGGCACAGTCATTTGAATCTTTTTGGCTCGAGACTTTCGGTCTTATTCACTTCCATTCATTTTTAGACGTAAAAAAATGTTCATTATGCTGCTTGATGGTGCTTATCATATTATTGCTGCTGCTTGATGATTTTCTTATCATATTATTCTACTTTTTATGTATAGTCATGCAAACACTTGTTTGTAGAGCAAGTAGTTTGACTGTTTTCTGATGTTTATTCTTCCTAGTCATTTCTCTCATAGACAACTGAATCGGAAGTTCAAAAACAATCTCAAAAATGAGACTACCACATTGAAGAATAAGGCCATTAGGAGCAGGACTCGATCAATGGCTTTCTGGTTTAAAGGTTCCTGAAGTCAGGACAAATCTACAAGTTAGGCAAAATTTTAAGCATAACTGTCTATAGACAAACTTGCACACTCCACCTTGACGAGCCAAAAATTGTAAAGTCTGTCCAACAGTCAATATATTTAGATTTATGGGCTTCAAATCCATAACAGAGAAGAGCTTGCAAAATTATATAGTATGGCACTACGAAAAGGGGCGGGATTAAACAAGAGGATTAGACATTAAAAAAAAGCGAGCGATAGCTCCATATTTTAAATTTCTGTCTAGAGAGGTCATGTTTTGATCTTCGTTTTTTCTCACGCAACCTTGTGATGCAATTTCGCAGGTCAGAGTTCAAAGAAAACATCCAATACAGATAAACAAGATACAGACCTCCATGTGATCCCAAACGTTGGTCGAGGGGATGGGTAAGGCCAGATGTCTAGCGCTGGCTTGGCATTATAGTTAAAGATGGGAACTTCACGAATGCCACCACGCCTTGCAAGCTTCTTCAGCTCATCATTGGGAAGCACAAAGATACTCTTTTTGCTACTCTTGGTCACAAATTTGCGGTAGGAGGGCAAGGCTGTTCCGGACCTCGTTTTCTTGGTGCGAGAAAACTTTAATAGTCGTACCCGGTCCCTGGTGGAATATTCATGACTTACTGTCATAGATTTTACAGTGGACCCACTAGGACTTGATGTGGTATCTGTCAGTGTTTTCATGACAGTAGTCTTGCACTCTGTTGTTAGAGTGGCTTCCTGGGATGAGCTCATAACCTTGGTAACAGTAGTGGTAGTTGTAGAGGAGAGTGTTGACACAGAGCTGCTAGACTCCACCTTAGAATCTGTTAGCGCAGATGTACTGTTCACGTTATTGGAAGCAAGACTATCACGAGAGGTCAACACCATGCGGGACTCTGTGGATACTGTGGTTGTAGTTGTGGTGACTTGAGTAACGACAGTAGTAGTCTCGCCAATGCTGCTGCTGTTTTCAGTAAGGTCACTGCTTAAGCTGGACTCTTCTGCTGAAGGAACGGGTGAAGGAACAGAAGGCTTTGCCTCCACCACTTGCATCGGCTCCACCTTAGAGCTATGACTAGGCACCTCGGATCTTTCATTTGGCTCAGAAGCTACAGGAGAAGGTTCAGGTACAGAGAGGCTAACAGAGGAATCTATAGGTCCTTCGATGTTGTTTTCCAACTTGGCCACTTTCTGAGGTGGTGGATAATCAAGGTCAAGCTTAGTAACTCCTTTCTCCTCATCCAAATTCACCTGAGGAATCGTGCTATTAGTCCATTCTTTAAGACACTCTTGAGTGGCGTCACCATTCATTAGTGACTTTACTGGTTCCTTTGGTGATATTGCTTTGATATCTTCTACAATGGTATTGGTTAACTCTTTTGTGTCACCATTATCAGTCAAATTCTTACATTCTGGGTCAACAGTAACATCCTTCCCATTTACTTGCACAGGCACAGTTTTCTTTACGTCTAGATCATTCTCACTGTTTTCAATGTTGTCCTTTCCCTCAGAGTCTTCAGGTGGACATGTAGCTTCTGTAATGTTTTTATCAGGTTTAGCGTTTAAACTGAGACTTTGATCCAGACTTTGAGAGTTTCCATTAAGCTCAGACATTGCGACCCTACTAGCGGTCTTGGAATCGGTTTCTGGCAACTTCTGCTGATTTTCTTTTGGGGCCAAGTCAACAGAATCATTTAATCTGACATCCAGAATGTTCTTCTGTCCTGAAGTGTTTGTCTTTGCCTGTTCATCCTCTTGGTTAAAAACAAGACGTTTGACTACATTGTCTTTTTCTTGGATTGCAAGACACGCTACCCCCTCAGTCTGTCTAGCCTTCGGAGTTTCAGAGATAGTTCCTTCAATCTTGACTTTATGGTCTTGAGCAGCTAAGGTTGTATCTTTGTTTTCCACTGCCGTTTCAGTTGAGGATTTAGAAATAGGTGCCTGCTTAAGTTTATCAATCCTCTGCTTCTCTTCTATTGTGAACTGTTTGACTCGTCTCTCCAAAAGGCCATCAAGTTTTGATGCCTTCAATTTCTTGTATGCGGTGCGTTGCAAAAAGCCTTCACTAACGTTTACAACATCGTGCCAGAAGCATTGCTGGGGTTGATTCAGAGTGTTTTCCTTCTCCACCTGACTATCCAAAGGCTCTGCTTTCATAGTAGAGTCATCGGTTGAGGAGTTAGTGATTTCAACTGTAAATATTGAAAGAGAGAGGCACATTTAGCAGCTGTTCCATATGACAACTATTTTAATGCATTCCACTATTAGACAATACATGCTATAAAACGTCTAATATGTTTTACTCTTTACAGGAAAAACTACAAGGAAAATTAACATTTAAACTATGAAAATACCTTTTCCCTCATTTGCAGAGTTAGGAGTGCTGGTGTCCATTTCTTCCACAGATTCGTTTTTCTCATTACATTTCTCTTCAGTTGTTTCATTCATTTTTTCTTCATCTTGTTCTTCATCTTTTAACACATGATCTTTCTCCACTGATAGCTTTTCTTCAGAAGAATCCAGTGATGGGTCCTGGACATTATCCTTATCAGGCACATTTTGAGATATCATTTCATCTGTTTTAACCACAGTTTTTGGTGCTCCTGAGAGAGCTGCCTGATTGTCCATTCCAGTTTTAGCTGCTATATAAAAAAAATAATAATAATAAAGTTTCATCTGACAAGTACTTCTAAAATAAGGCTTTTCTGTTTTCTAGGCAGTTTGATAATTCTTTTACGGTATTCTATGCAAGTAAACCACATACCCTCAAGTGCTTTCCGGTAATTGACGTTGGTGTTTCCTGGAAGTTTTGTGAAAAATCGATGGACGTGCGTCTTACTAACCCAGCTCCAGCCTCCATAACCAGTTACTCTGTACTCCTCACCTTTCTGCTTCCACACCTACGAAACACATCTGTTCAGTTACCAAATGTCTGCGGCTCAAATACTGATGCTGATGTGATGTTTCAACAGAAACACATAGCTTGCAAATGCTCAAACGTACCTGGTGTTTGATGGGGAAAGTGTACTTCACCCATGTGGCCTGCTGCATAGTCTCTTCATCCTCTAGTTTTTTCTCTCTCTTTTTCACCTTCTCTTTCTCTTCCCGCTCTACAGAGGTCATACGATGAAGCCTGCGGAAAAATAATACAAAAAAAATATATCATCAAATCTGGGACATAAAGGTGACTCACTGTACATTTTTGGAATGCCTCCAGCACATAATTTGCTGAAGTGCACACGGATGATTTTGTGTTTTGGAGCCACAATGTACAAGAAATTATCCAATGTTTAATTTCCTTGACAATAAATTGAACATGACCATTAATTATGTTTGATTAAAAGAGCCAGCATACCTCTTTATTGCCCTTTTTTTGTTTAACACCCCCCCCCCCCCTCCCCCACGACTGCCTGATGTGAGTTATGACTTTTTATCTCACATTTTTTGTTTTCTGTATATCTAATAATTTTGATGATTCAAAATCACTATTTTCCATTAAAATTGCATCAAACTTTGGGTTGTGCTTGTAATATTTTCATTAATGTAAACTCACCTTGTGTGCCCTAAAGAATCCTTCCATACAGGTAGCATTACCACCGGTTTGATTGCACACTCCAGAATGGCCAAAGCTAAAGCAAACTCTCTTGCCTTACTGCACATTTGGACAGCTTTTATCCAGTTTGATCTACAACAATAAAAAAGATCACAAAATGACAGGGTTAATCACTTTGTCACATTACCACATTCATAATAAAAAAAACATCCATGTGTATGTATCAAGACCTGTGTGATGCCCAGTTGGGATGCAAGAATGGAGCAGGAATATTGTTTTCCAGCTGGATGATGGTTAATCTCAGAGTGGATACAGTCAGAGCTTTTGAGCCATACAGTGATCCGTTCCACTTGAATTCACCAGCTGGGGTCATGCAGAACTTGTGGGAGAGATGTCTACGTTTGTCATGGTCCTCTCGATGCTGATGCTTGTTCAGTGCAAGTGTGTTAGTGCTGTACTGGTTGTGGTAGACACGAAACTTGCCCTCCTGGCCCAGTTTGAAAAAGCCACTGCTCTTGCTTGAATCTCTCTTAAAGGTGCCAAAGGACGACAGCGGAGGAGTCTAAAAAAGCATTCAGATTATTTACAAACTAATACATATATATTTTTAGCAATAAAGTAGCCAGTGATTGTATACAGTTGAAGTCAAAATTATTAGCCCTTCTGTGAATTTGTTTCTTTTTCAAATATTTCCAAAATGATGTTTAACAAGACAAGCAACTTTTCACAGTAAAATATCTAGTAAAATATTATGTGCTGTCATTATGGCAAAGAAAAAATAAATCAGTTATTAGAAACTAGTTTTTAAAACTATTGTTAAGAAATGCATGTTCTTTTCAAAGAAACTCAACGTTTCTCAACTTTTTTTGCTTGAGACCTCTCTTATTTTTTGGGTATTTTCCTAATTGCAATAAGTACTCATGAATTAGCAAATATAACTAAATGACCAAAACACATCAAAACATCACCATTTAAAAAAGACAGTAGTCTAACCTCTTTAAGTGCTCTGGTACCATCCTGAGAGCTGCCATCTTTGTCCTGCATGACCTTGCGTTGGCTTAGCTTGCTATCAGGATTCCGAAGTCGTGTAATCATGCGTGAAGATGCTGTCTTTGCGCTGTCTCCATTAGCTTTGCCATCACCTAAAAAAACATTAATTTCAACATGAATACATATTACAATGGTCAGGGTTTTTTTTTTTAATAAAACAAACTCATTTGATTTAATTTTATAGCTTTGATACAGATCAAAAATGACAGCAAATATATAATATAATATAATATAATATATTATAATTATATTATATTATAATATAATGCTACAAGATTTCTAATTCAACATTTCGTGAGTTTATGTGTATCTCTTTCCAAAAACAATTCCACAGCCACTTTAAATAAAATCTTGATGTTCATGTTTATGATTCATTAAATTACAATTGATGCACAGATTTTATTTTTTTTTCAAACAGAAATAGTCAAGCGGGTGGGATATGCTATACAGCACATAAGGCTTATCATTAATTCTACCATGAAATCATTTAATACAATTACATTCAAATTTTTGTGTGGAATAAGGGTAAATAAAACAGAACATTTGAATGGTTGTGCACTTAAAAACATGAAAAACTTAATAAAAATATCTTTATTTCTGTGCGTGTAGACACCTGTGTCATCTTGGCTATTGAGAGAGGATTGAGAGGATCGATCCACCAGATCAGGCTCATCTGGACCCCGTAGACATTCAGAGATGGAGAAATGACTGCTGCAGCTGTTCTCATCTGCTGTCTGCGCTAGCTCAGCCTCCAGTACAGAATCCCCTTCACCATGACAGGCACCCTCTGAGCTCTTACCTGAGGAGAAACAGCATGCGTACAATAGTGACGTGTGACATAATGCCCACACTAAGAACACATCACCCATAATACATATAGCACTATTGAAAAAAGATATAGTTTGTAACAAAGTAAAAAAAAAAAGCCTTAATACAAAAAAGAAAGGAGTACACTAGCATCTTACTTCAACTGCTGTCACAAAAGATTAATGCTACAGTGAGTACTCAAATACAGCTCCAAAATAAACCGTGGTAAATCTTAAAACAATCTAGACTGGCTCTACACTAGGGTGGCACGATTAATCGAAAAAAAAAAAAAACTGCAATCTCAATTCGACCCTACACATGATCTTAACTCAGCTTTTCTATGATTCAGCCATCATTAAGCCATCAAGGTCAGGAGAGAAGCATAAAGGCAGTCGCACAAGTCTTCACATTGTTTTATATACATTGCTCAGCAACAAGGACACCTCCAAATGGTGTTAAAAGTGTCACATACTGTATTTATAAGGTATAATTCAGCCCAAAATGTAATTTCTGTCTTAATGTAATTACGTATTCGTGGCCGCTAAATCACACGTGAGCTGATGCACTGTTTGTTTACTAGTGAGAGGACACGCGCTACACGCCAATGATGTCTATGTTAGTGAACAGAACCTACATAGGCTGTGAATAACAGCTAATAAAGTTGTAAATAAAGTTCAGTTTATTGCACAGAGTGATCGTTTGGGAGGTGTGTGGGAAGTTTGATTTGCATGTATGTTTTTTCTACCTGACGTCGCATGTATGCATGTATGTTTTTTCTAGTGACGCCAGCCATGACATGAGTCGCACTCTGCAGTAAAAGTGAAACCGAAACACATGATTTAAATGATCATATTGCATTTTAGAGTTATGATTACGACAAGCATTTGAAATGCATTTTCTTTCATTGCGAAGTGTTGTGCATGAGAATAAATGTTTACGAGGTCAGTATAACTACTCTAGCCTATATAGATTGAATATAATGCAAGAGAGAATCTGAAAATGACAAATGTTTCATTTTACCAGTGAAAAAATTGTCTAATAATGTTGTCAATGACAAATGACAACATCTGTCTCAAACATAATAATTCAACTTCAAAATTGAATTATTATGTTTGCTCCAAGGACAGACGTGTCTTCGCGGAGGTCCAGCTACTGCGCCTAGACTGCAGCTCTGCACAAGACGTTTGGCCATAGGAGAAATGGTCGTGCCCAACTGAGCCTGGTTTCTCTCGAAGTTTTTTAAATTCTTCACTTTCGCCAATTGGTGAAGTTTTTTTCCTCGCCGCTGTCGCCTCTGGCTTGCATGGTTCGGGATCTGTAGAGCTGCGCATCGATGGAATTGCTCCTCAGTGTTTGGACTCTCAGTAGTGATTATTAAACCACACTGAACTGAGCTAAACTGAACTGAACTTAAACACTAAAAACTGAACTGACACTGTTTCAATTCACTATAAACTTCCATGTAAAGCTGCTTTGACACAATCTACATTGTATAAGCGCTATACAAATAAAGATGAATTGAATTGAAAAATTATGAATAATTATATTCTGATTATGACTTTACTGTGAATTAAAAACCAGGACAAATTTAAAGTCTGTTCAAGTCCACCATTCAAAGTGTATACAAAATGTAGCGTTTTAACCAACAGTAGACCTACACATTGGCCTAATATTATTATTGTTTTACCAAATGTTTGAGAAATAATAATAATAATAGCCTACTCATATTAACCTTTATTTTACATCTACAGAATCATGAGAAAATCTTTATTTTAAGCAAAAAAAAATATTTTTTGCCTACCCTACACTCTGCAAATATGCTATACCAAAAAAATAGGCAGATATCCAGAGCTGTTCTGTAAGCAGGACTACTAAACAAAGGTTACTGTGAATAGTGCATGGTCTCTTGTGCCAGCAGGGCTTTTGTTGCAGCACAAGAAAACGGAAGATCTACTGTTAGCTTGGGTATGAACAGCAGTTCACAAATGAGGCCTGTCTTAATGTAAAAAGAATGTAAAAATTTTGGAAAGCACTCGCTGTACCTGTCAACTCTTCCACCCCATCAGTCCCTTCCCCTTTCTCCTCACCGCTGGAAGACGATGTCACAGCATTTCCCATGGGACTCTGGGAGTCCGGTTTTGTCTGTGCGGTGGAGCTGGATGATGCCACAATCTCAGGAACACTGGAACTGAGCACCTCACCAACTGGTACAGCAGAGACTGAAGCTAAAATTTGAATGGACATACGAGACTGTGTTTAGTTTGATAGATTATTTGGTTATACTTTCAAATGCAAACGATGAGGATTGTAGCAGTGTTTGAGAAAAGCTAAGATCACCACACAATACAAGTATTCTAAAATTTCAGAAAATGAATTGGTTTAAACCAATCAGCGTGCTTTATTGTGAACGAGATGCAGCTTCTTTAATAAGCATGATATAGCTTCGAAGCATCCTTTTAAGTGTTAGTGTTTAGAGAGACGCCACGTTGTGTTGCCAACCGAAGAATAGTTCAGAGACAAAGGTCGTCAGTGTTTCATTTATAATGTGCAGCAACGAAGGTTTTGTTTCTATTTCCCCACGATGCGCGAGAGCACAGTTCGCGTGTGGATTACAGTGGTCTGCTAACACGTGACAAAAATTTGTTTGTAAGGAACATTTTTACCTGAGATCTTTATAAACTGGAAATGGTGAAATCCGGATTTGCCACTCGTCTTCTTTTAGTTTTTAAAGACATTCCTTAGTCAAAATCATTTAGTTAGTAAGTTGAAAGTAATTTCACTACAATATAATGGACTGAAAATCCTCCACTTCCACACAGCTCTCAGATCAGCTGTAAATGCTGCTCTCTGAATCACTGTCTATCTCCCCTATGTCTGTGTTTGTGTTGCCAGTGTGAAAATCAGTGCGTGCATGTAATGAAACTCCCCTTTTCATGCAAAGCCTTCCCTCTTTTGCCACTCGACACTCCCACCTAAACAAAGCTGGACTCACCCACTTTCCTGACTTTTTTCAAACTAGAAGTGTGAAAACACTCTGCTAAGACAGGGGAGGTTTCATGGTGCTTTAATTAAGCAGACCACAAATGACTAAATAATGTGCTTGGTGTTCCAACGATGATCTTCTTCTGAAATTTAAACACATGATCACATAAACATCTACAAAATAAACAGAAACATCTCTCACCGTCTGCAGACGTTTGCTCATTCTGTGCATTCCCATTACTGGAGTCTTGTTGTGGACACGAACCATTCGAGCTCATCTGATCGGCTGAAGCTGGTTCACCAGATAGAGTTTTCGGCTCTAGTTTGGCCTTCTCAGCCTCCTCTGCTGCCCGCCGCTTCACCTCCTCAAGCTCAGCTTCCTGCTTGGTCTTCAGACGGTCCAGAATCACATCTGGAGGAAACACACACACACAAAAATAGGATATTTTTAAGTTGTTGTCCACTTTTGAAACAATACTGGGTCCAACTTTAACTAATATGTACTTACACAGAAATTAATCATTTATTACAATGTACATATTGTGTAAATACATATTTACATTATACTTATGATTGATTAAATACCAGCACGTAATTACATTTGTTGACCATACATTACAACTTATCCCACCCTTAAATCTACCCATACCACCAAACCTGTCCCTAACCCTATCTGTATCCCTCCTCAAGGAAGTGTTTTGCAAAACATTATGAACACTGTAAGTACATTGTATTTATTTTTTTAATTTAAGTACATAGTAGTTAAGGCCATCTAATATAAAGTAGAACCCAATTTTGAAACACCACAATGGTATTCTGGTTTCCTATTAACTCTGAATTAGGACTCGAACCATTTATAATTCTTACAATATGTAAACATGTTATGGTGGTATTAAAGTTTTTGAATAACTACTTGCAACTTACAGAGGAAACATTCATTATACCATACGAAAACAGAGTTTGCACGCAGGAAGCAGAAGACATATATAAACATCTGCATCTTAAAAATACATGCACAAGATAAAATCACCCCAGAGCAGGTGGAGCTGTTATTGCAATGCTAAAAATAACAGAGCAGAAAAACAACTTACAGTCATTCTAATCACAACTAAATTACTTTATTACTCCATCAATAAAGTGATAGTTATGTCAAGATACATAGATGAAGGCCAAAGGGATGACTCTTTCAGCCATAGCAAGACAAGTTGGTCGTTTTAAATCTGTGATCTCAAGAATATTGAATCTTTACAAGATCACAAACATTCAAGTCCCCCAAGAAAGCTGGTCATCCACGGAGGACAAATACAATAGAGGACCGGATACTGCGGAGGATCTCAATGGGCAATCGTTTCCACACTGCAGCTGGAATTGCACACCAGTTAAGCACTGAACAGGGTAAAGATCTTTCTCATCATACAATGTCTCGACGTTTAAATGTCTCGACTCTGCAGTGACCAAACCTCCTATTAGCAAAAATCTAGACTAAGCTTTGCTGAGAAGCATGTTGTGTGGACATAGGAGAACTGGTCCAAAGTTTGCTTCAGTGATGAAAGCAAGTTTAATTTATTTGGGTCCGATGGGAAACATTATGTTCGACGACAAACTGGAGAAAGACTGAACCCAAAATGTGTAAAGAAGTCAGTGAAATGTGGAGGAGGAAGTGTCATGGTTTGGGGCATGTTTTCTGCAGCAGGGGTTGGGCCTCTTATACAGCTACATGGCAGAGTGAATGCAAATGTTTATCAGAACCTACTTTAACAACATATGATTCCTTCTCTGTGTTCATCACCCAATCAGCCCGCAGTGTTCATGCAGGACAACACTTCATGTCACACAACAAAACGGGTAAATCAGTTTACTTGAAACTGAAAACATTGAAATAATGACATGGCCCGCCCAGAGTCTTGATCTCAACCTAATAGAGAACCTCTGGAAAATCCTTGGCGTCAAAGTTATAGCCAAGAAGCCGACTACAGTCACCGAACTGTGGAGGAGACTGGAAGAAGAGTGGACCAAAATCACACCAGAGCAGTGTGAGAGACTAGTGCTGTCCTGTGGCCGCAGATGTGCTGAAGTCATTCAGAACAGAGGCCTGTACACCTCCTACTAATTGCTGACTGTTGTCCCCTTCAGAAAATTTTGTTGTAATCTTTTTCCAAGCTACAGTCATTGCTGTTTTCTAATTTGATCAGCGTGTTTTCTGCAAAATAATGATTTTTGTTGAAATGCTTAGTTATTTTGGGTAAAAGGTGTTCTGGTAGCATGATATAGATGGGACAAAAACTCCAACTGTTGAGCAGTGAAGATGACATTATTTCTGAATTGTTCAATTATAGAGAGAGAGAGAGAGAGAGAGAGAGAGAGAGAGAGAGAGAGAGAGAGAGAGAGAGAACCTGCGTGGCCATAAACAAGTGCTTCAGTTAGTCAGCAATCAGAAATGATCAGAAGCAATTTCAGCGTTATGGATGTGACATTTGCAGTAAAAACTCAAAATATAAACACACAGAAAAAGCAGATGTTAACATTATATTGGAACATCTGGTTATATTTTCCAAAACAACTAACCACAGGTATGGGAGCAGAAAAATATCAATCTGTAAACATTTTTTATATTTTAAATGAGGAAAATAAACATGCGTTATGGATGTGACCAAAAAAGTCTGCGATTTTACAGTATACAACATGCTTTGTAGAAATTCTGTGAATTAAACTGCACAACCCAAAAGAAATAATGCTAATCAAAAGGAGAAGAGTTGGCTCTTTGTAGAACAAAAGTTATTGATTTTATTTTATTTTCTATTTTTGCATTTATGAGGAAAAACCTTTGTTATGGATGTGACATATCTATGTTATGGATGTGACAGATGTGACATTTCCACTTGAATGACTTTGGTAAATCAAAAATAATTGTTTGATAACATTGACAGAGAGACATTTTTGAGTATTTCTAAAGTACTGCAAAATAAAAGAATACAAGAAAAAAATGATAACTTAATTTTTGGCATAACAAGGTTGACATTTGCATGGAACTGCTCTCAGGCATCTGCCTTCAAATGTACTTAAGTCAAAAATGCAGAGCATGCATATCATCGTTCAGTGGACAACTATGCCTTTCAAAACTATTATAATTTACAAAGGAAAATGAACGTTATTTTATGTGGCAGAAGAGAAAGATTTAATTTAATCAGATTTAAATAGTAAATAACACATTATGTTTTTATTTATAATATCTGTACAAAAAAGCAGTTATCAAAATTAGCATTTTAATAAAAACTTGAACATAAAATATTGTGAGTTAACCTTACAAAAATTATTCAAAAATATAAATAATTTACAAAAAAGTATAAAAAAAATGTTTGTGCTCCCCCAAATACTAGGGGTGTCAAAATTGATTGTTTCTTCGGTGCACTGCGATGCAGACGTGGACATTTCGATATCGGTTCAGTAATAATCATAACCGGTTATTATGTATTGACGTCATTTATCTCATATGCACTGACGCCGTAGCTTACTATAGCGAAGGAGGTGGGCCGCGAGCGCGAGTATTTACAACACTCTAAACTACTTTAAGCAGAAACTGTGCACAATTTGACTGCGTGTGTTTGCTGGACAGACTTTCACTGACACTTACAGCAGAAGCCCCTATTTCACTGAGATTGAGAGAATGAAAGTAAACTCTCTCTCACACACACACTGTGGCACAGTGTCACTCATCTGTGAAGAGCGCAGCGCGGAAGAGCCAATCGCAGTCCTTTCTGTTGAGCGGGTGACCAATCATAGGGGTGTAAGAGAACTTGATAGACAAGGATCAGAAAGCGAGCGGGATATTCATAGTTGTTTATATTATTTGCTGTAAATCTTAGGTTGTTAAAAGGTACAGTTTCTATAGCTGACTGTTTGTATTAAAGGACAAAATTGTATTACAAATAGTAAATAATTATAAATATATTTATACATTCTAATACAAAAATTGCTGTGCTGTGAAGAAAATATAAAACTGTGTATGGAAAGCATCGTCAATGCACCGTGATGCGCCGAGATATCGAATTTAACCAAATAGATGGCATGATAATCGTAACTAGGGATGCTCAAAATAACCGTTTAACCGTTAACTGAAAGGGTGCGTTTGTAACCGATTAATGGTATCAGTTAAACGATTAAAAAATATTATTTTATATATTTTTAAAGTTTGGCTGCATAAGGGACCGATCACGAAAGCGCTTTTTGCGAGGCGCATATTTTGAATGGTTTATTAACGGCATCGAGTGTTTACAGGCTACATATGCGTCCTGCGCGCCTCACATTATGCCATTGCGCGCTGTGTGCTCCCAGTTAAAATAAAAGCCTAGGGCGTCAGAGCAGTGAGGGCGGCGCGTCTCCCCTCTTTAGCTTTCGTCCGCAACAAACCCCGCATCCTCTCAACACCCAGCTCCGCCGCCCCCTCCCCACCCTCAGCGTATTTTTTGGATTGAAGGCAGCATAACTTTCGGTTTGAGGGCGGCATTCTAGTCGTTTGCCTAGAGCGTCAGTTGAGCTTCCTCCGGCCCTGTTTAGAGATCATATGTTGCGCGGCTCCGGGCAAATTTTGATTTGGAGGGAAAATTACCAAAATGTAACGTGATGATTGATAATGACTGGAGGGAAAATAAATAATATATTTCAAATCTCTGTACATAACAGAAAAATAAGCAATGATAATGCAACACAAATAGTGCATTTTTAATTATAGTGGCAGAAGTATATTTTTGGACAGGCTTTGTCAAAAGTCAGCGGGCACTTTCACTAATAAAAAATATAGCACTTAAATTATTTCATTTTTAACAATAAATTACACAGTGGTTTTATATCAAATTGATAATGATATAAAATAGACTACATGTTGATGGTAAAAAAATAAGCTTTTAAGCGATGGCTTTTATTTGTTTCAGTATTAAAACATTAAATATTGAATGCATCAAGTTAAATAAAAAACTAATATGAAACACATAGCAGGATATAAAGCATATAAAGGACTATTATATTTAGCAAATTGCTGCTCTTTTTATCTTTGTATTTTTATCATTTTATTTCTGTTATTTAATTTTTTTTCTCTTCATAAGTAACTATAAGCTATAAACAAATTCCCGCTTGACGTTTCAGAAAATATTTTGCGCAGCTGCCCAGTATATATTAAAGATAATTGAGAAAAAAAACAAAAAACAGAAACATGTTACATGTCCCCAAATGTCAAACTTATTTAACTGAATCGTATTTTTTTTGAATAAGCATTTAACAATCCATATTTATTTTATTTATTCATTCATTTGACTTGTTTATTGGTCCATTTATAGGCTATAATTTAAATCCAACACAATCATCAGTACCTCGGACAGGGCCACTTCGTAAAGCTTTCATGCAAAGTGCAAAAAAACTTAAGAAAGATTAGACTTTCTCCGGTGACGGCCGACACCCCGTAACCGTCTTTCATGTGGTATAGCTGGCATTAAATACAAAACAAGCATGCTGCAGTCTGGTCTTTGAATTAAAAAGTGCAATTATTTCCTCGTTGTTCAAGGAGTCTGCAAGTTCGTGTTTCATGGATATAGCGATCTTAAGCGTGTCTTTATTTGATGTGCAGCAGGGAAAAAGTTTTTTCAGCAGTGCATGTACTCGTTGGTAAAGTTCTCAGAGCGAGTTTTGTGCTACCAAATACAGCACGGCATGCAATAAACTCGCGTTTAGTCAGGCAAAATAAACGTCACTGCCTAGTATGTCAATCAAATTAATGAAGCTCAAGCCACGAGTAAAACAATAGGCTATTTTATTATTTTAAGATTTTAGATGACGGGTTCATAATTATACACGTTTAACTATATTCAAGTCAATGAAATAATAACTTTGATAAATAAAATATGTTAGTAAGAATGTGGTAAGCCAGTGACTCCCTTCTCTGCCAGAGACTGCTCTATGGTTTTAAAACCCTTTTCAAATTGTATTGTTTAGACCTGTGTCAGTTTTTATATTAAATGTAGTGTAGTTTACATGTGGATGTCTGATGAGCTTCCGCTGAGCCCGCTGTGGTGGCAAAAGAGCCGCGACGTCAACACACAGAATCTGTCGGCACAGTTCAGTTGTCTAACCGTGCCAAGAATTCCATGCCGAGAGCGGTTTGTAATCGTGCCGCACCGTCCCAGGCTTAGTGGAGAAACAACCATAACCGTACCGAAGTGTTCTTAGAACGGTTTGGCACAATAGTGGAAAAGCGGCTATTGCCTTCATCACATGCATTGCACTATTTATTTTATTCTTTTTTTATTTAGTTTATTCTTTTTTTCTATGCTGTTGGAAACATACGGGTGCGTAAAGATGCTGTGTATGCTGCTGTTTGCATGTTAAAATAAATCATTTTAAAATGCAATATTTAATGTGTCAAAATAGACACGTCAATTTTTTTTCAATTAAATATTATTTTAATATTAATGTGTTAACTGTTAACGGTTAATATCAGGTTAACGAGCAGCGGTTGTCGGTTAGTAAAATTAACCGAATGAGCATCCCTAATCGTAACGAACTGAACCGTGAGACCAGTGTAGGTTCACAGCTCTACCAAAAACCCCACTCATAATGACTAACAATTGAAATCAAAAATCTATATTAGTCTTACTCCGCATGTGTAAATGATATTTGATTAGTATATTTTTTTACCATTGGCAACAGTGAGATATGCCTTGTTGTTCCCGCGGGCCTTGTTAGTGAGCTCCTCTGTGATGTCCATGTGAGCGTGGATCTCCTCTCTCATTTCCTCCAGCACAGAGCACAGGTCATTCTCCCAGAATCCTTTATCCAGGAGCTCCAGTAGCTCTCCCAGCTGGACTTTAGTGCTGTAGTACCAGATCTGCTTGCTGTCATCCTCTCCGTCCTCCTCTCTGAAACATCAAATTGTGTAGTTTTCACTTTTGGACTATCAAAATTGTGACAAATAATAAATAATCAACTCAAAAAACCTTTTGTAACCAAGTTATCATCCGTTTTACGAATACAACACTAATAACATTACTACTACTATGACCAAGGGCAGCACGGTGGCTCAGTGGTAAGCACTGTTGCCTCGCAGCAAGAAGGTTGCTGGTCCGAGTCCCGACTGGGCTAGTTGGCATTCCGGTGTGGAGTTTGGATCGTGGGTTGCCTCCGGGTGCTCCGGTTTTCCCCACAGTCCAAAAGACATGAGGTATAGGTGAATTGAACAAACTAAATTGGCCATAGTGTAAGAGTGTGTGCATGAATGAGTGTGTATGGGTGTTTCCCAGTACTGAGTTGTGACTAAAAGAGCATCTGCTGCGTAAAAACATATGCCGGAATTGTTGGCGGTTTATCTCGCTGTGGCATCTGCTAAAATAGAGACTAGGCCGAAGGAAAATGAATGAATATTACTATGACTATTTTTGGGCATGTGAACATGAGAAACTGAACAGCGAGTTAAAAAAAAAACACTTTTCATATTTAATTCGACAATTCGATTTATACTTTTGATTTCAATCAATGTAATTGACATCAATGTAATTAGGGCTGTGCAATTTGGGGAAAATATTGATTTGTTACTTAAACAGATATTGTGATTTCAATTTTATTTGCAATTTAATTTTGTAGTCAAGCATCAGCTCAATAAACTATATCTCAAAAAATAATCTCAATAATATCATAGCTTCTTACTGCTAAAATGCAGTGAGTGTTCGTCAAAAAAAAAAGATCTGAAAAGATATTAACTCCAACTTTTTATTCAAATATGTTTATAAATAATTAGAAATTAAACACTCATTTTTCTCTAGAGCAAACAGTAGTGAGTTATGGCGTTAGTTATCTCCTGGTGCCTTCTTGATGTTTTTTCATATGGTGTAACAGCTGCAAACAACTCTGAAATTGTACTTTGCTGTTGCTTGCTACTATATTGAGTGTCACTGGCAATACTTTTAATTGACTTTTTAGCAAGACACTCCTTATATAGCTGCCTGTGGTGCTTTTTTAGGTGCTAGTTGTTGTATTTCCTCATGCTGTGGCAACAATTCTGCGACAGCTCTTACAAATTACTTGTTTTTGTTCTGTGACTTTGAAACCAAAATATTCCCATATTACTGACGTGCTGTTCTTCTTTGATATTAATTTGTCTGTTAATGCTCCTGAAGCAGCAGACACCATCATCTCACTTGTCCACGCTTTCCTGTTTGTTTTATTGTAGGCTTTCTGCATAGATTGGTTGCGCCATTATGATTGGACAGAACAAAAGTGAGCTCACTCAATTAGCTAGTAAGACTGCCATACACAGACGGCAGTCACGCATTTGCTTTGGGTGGTGGAAACTATATAATCCATACATATTTCATATCGCAGCCTCTTGCGATTAACTTATTGCAACTTTTCAAATCGAGGTTGAGATTTGATTTCGATTAATTGCACAGCCCTAAATGTAATTACCCAAAATTTCAGTTTCAGCAAAAATCTATGTGAAATGTTGGGAGTTTAAATGAAAGTAAAAATTATTTTCACAAAATGCTTAAAATATTAGAATATATATTTTGAAAATATCTATAATACTGAACAGAATAATAAAAAGTTGAAAAACACTACTTGAGAAAATATCAAGTTATTATCAATGTTTATGTTAAGTTTTTATACTCATTACACACATAAAACCACTTTATAGTTGATAATCTTAAATAACAATAAAACAAAACCACAAACATTGTGTAAAACACCTGAACAACAGCATTATCAACTTTAATTACTTCAACTGAATTACCAATTGAATTGTTTTTGACCTAATAAAATCTTACTTTTGTACTTCAGTTTCAGCTAAAATAAAAACATACTGGTGCATTACTAAGAAATGTAGCAAACAAAATTAAAAGTAGAAAAAATGAAATCTAATTGATTAAAATAGCTGAAATAGATCTAAAAACAAATGTTTAGACATATCTATAATAAAAACAGAATAACAGTTGTGAAACTGATAAATGAAAACTGAAAATATGCTGTTGCATGATAATGGACTACACTGAAATTGCTTGAAATTGATCACTTGTGAAAGAAATTGACTTCAGCATTTCCAATTGTACTAAAATCACCTGCGGATACTCACACAACAACCCTCCTGTTGAGAAACCAATATTTCCTTTGATGTCGGTCAAAACCAATGGGCTCCTGCCTGATGTACGGTCGGCTCTTCTGGAACTCTGTCAGACAGTCTGTGACGCCGGGCACTTTATGTGCCACACAAATCTCGCACTGCCATTCGTCCTCAGGCACCTCCTCCAGCGGCGGCTTCACACACTCCAGATGATACACAGCAGAGCAGGTCTCGCAGCACAGCAGGTCTCCAAGTCTGTGACAAACCCGACAGTGATCGTCGTACTGAATGACACCCTCAGACATCAGCTCCTCACGGGCCAGGTTGGTGGTGAGGAATTGGTCCACCAGAAACTGCAAGACCTTGATTTTGCTCTCCAAAGGGCTGAACGGATAGTCTTCGCCCTCTAGGTCCGGGAGCACATGGTGATACTCTGGGTCGCTTTCGCAGTATGAACGCACCACTTCTGGCCAGGTCATGCCATCAATGAAATACAGTGTGGAGTTGACACTGTCCTTAAGGTCGGCTGGTCCGAAAGTGGTGTTGGAGGTGTCTTCCTCTCGCAAGATCGCCTTCAGGAGACAGATGTGCGTCTCCGCCATTAGCGTGCACTGCTCCTGTCCGACCAGAGCAGCACAAAAGTCCTCGAAACGAAATGGAGAGAGACGCAAGACGGTGAAGAAACTGCGAAGGACCTCGTAAATGGCCAGTGCATTGAGTAGCTGCTCATTGGGAAGGAGGAGGTCCTCAGAGGAGTTGGGCAACTCAAGCAGAGGAATCTCCTTCTGCTCCAGGATAGGAGAAGGTGGCCTCCTTGGTCTTGGCCTTTTACGACCTACTAAAACAGGAGGGAATTAGAATCAGATTGGATTGCACAGTGGGAATCTGGGTAGTTGACAAAAAGGCATTAACATTCTTTTTCTTTTTTTGTAAAACACCATATATATATATATATATAAACATTTTTTTTTTCATATACACATGTAGTTTGAAGGCTGATGTTTGAGAAAATATAAGGGGTCACCAACTTTTTCAACACTTTTACTGTTTCTTTTCAGGGTTTCTGCAGGTTTTACCAAGTCAAATTTAAGACATTTTTAATTATGAATGAAATTTCAGACTTTTTAAATGCTAATGAGGTTTTGTAATGGCCAGTGGAATTTTCCTTCTTAAAATGGGGCAACATATTTTAAATAGCGTTCAAACAAGCAAACTCAAGTTATTTACATGTATATTTTTATTACAATAACTTTTCTTTAAAAATAGACAAGAATTAAAAAACTATAATAAACTAAAATTTATAAACAACATACATTTATGCGTAAATACAAGGAGAACTTTTAAACAAATGTTATTGTAAGAACGCAAGGAAGATAATTAAACTATATTTGTAAATTTCAGATAGATTGTTGCTGTACCGATTGGGTAGCTTTACAAGGAAAAAGAAAAATTAAGACCTACTTAAAAGTATTTAAGACCTACAACACCATATTTTAGTGAATTTAAAACTTTTTAAGGTTTAATAATTAGTTTTTGAAATGTAAGACATTTTAAGACTTTAAGACCCCGCGGACACCATGCTTTCACTGAACTGTTAAAAATATCCTTTGGTGTGACAGTAAAATGAGGGGGAAGAAGTATAATATACAAAAAACATGAGAGTGACTTATCTACTATAATTGTTGGACATTTTTAATAAATTGGCAGTGTCACACCAAAGCAGAACAAAACAGGTTTTAGTGGTTCCAAAAACATAACAGTTTTGAGATTTGATAACAACACAGTGCTTTTTATAACAAGTGGTCCATTAAAGAAATGTTTGACCATTTTTCTGCATTTTAAACGATGGCAGTACTAATTATATTAATTTTTGTCATTGGTTACAGTAAAATGCAAAATCACATCAACAATGCATGTGTTGAAAAGGCAACAAGTTAATGTTTAAAGCAGTAGTTCATTCAAAAATGAAAACTGTACCATCATTTACTCAACCTCAAGTCATCCTAGGTGTCTGTTTTCTTTAAAATGAAAAAAATCTGAAGCTAAAATAAATTTTTTAATTCAGTCAGGAGCTTCTCATCCATATCTATACTCATCATTTACTTTTTCTGTTGAACACAAGGAAAGATATTTTGAAGAATGTAAGAAACTAGTGGCCATTGACGCCCACACTAGTGAAAAGAAATACAACTGAAGTCAATAGGTACCAGTTTACAACATTCTTCGTGATATCTTCAGTGTTAAATAAATTGGCAACTGTGAAGGGTGAAAAAATTATGGCAGAATTTTTAGTTTTGGAAAAACTTTATCTATAAATAATATCCTGGCTATTGCCAGGATGTAATGGCCATTACAGTTTATTTTTTAAATGTTCTTGTGTCTGTTTAGGATTAACAATTCTGTATTCTTGAATTGTCATATGTGATACATTTTTTATGTAATGTATTGCCATGATATATGCATGTACAGACATTTAACAGAATCTGGTGCATCTTGTATCTAATAATGTGATATCAGCATAAAAAAATATATATTTATAAATAAATTAAAGCAAATAAATGTTAAATTGTGGAAATTCTTTAAAGAAAAATACAAAAAAATGAATTTTAATTGGAAAGACACATAATCATGTAAAACTATGATTGTGTGACATTATTAAGCTTACATTATTACAAAAGCCTTCCATTTCAAATAATTGCTTTGAACATTAAATATTAATCACAGTTACCAAAAGATGAAGCAGAATAATGTTTTTTAACACTGATAATAACCAAAAATGTTTCTTTAAAAGCAAATTGGAATGATTTTCAAAATATTAAGTGAAAGTAAAAATCAATCAGCTTTTCCATCCTAGAAATAAATCACATTTTACAGCACATGGATATTGAAAACAGTTGCTTGAAATTGATGCCCAATACATCCATCATTCAAAAAGATAATTCAGTCTTGTTTTTCTCTCACAGGCCGAGACAATAACTTTAACAGCAATAAAGACTACATCATAAATGTCACTATGACGTCATGTTAGAGCATGACACAGAAGCGGGTCGAAATTAAACTTCCTCCCCGCGTCAGGTGCAACGGCACTGGCGCTGGATTTCAAAACAATCGGCCGCATGCTGTCCTGTCATTAGCTGCACTTCAGCCCTGGCTACGTGCTGCAAACAACACTCTGACAACCATACACTCATGCAAATCAGGGCGGATAGTAAGTAAAACACCCAAATGACAGATTTTGCCCCAGTTAAAAGAAGGTTTAGAGAACATGCGAATAATTTTAATAATAAATTATCTTATCAGCGCGAAATCAATTAACGTTAGCAAGATGACGAGCTAACTAACTTTTGCAGTTCTCGTGAGTGGACTAAAAACAGATCCAATTATTGCCTCTACACAACACAAATACAGTCTCATATTTAGAAAGAATTATTTAAAATCATTAAATAAAAAATGCAAAAAGGATGCCTTAATTTAATAGGCTAACAGGCTAATGTTAGCAAATACATAATTGACGAGTGCAGCTAACTTTTTGTTAATGACTTTAAAAACTGTTTCACTATTGTGCAATGTCAAATTAGGTTCAATACTTAATTCTAAACCTTTTTCATCTTAATAACGTCATGCAATTTTAACGTAATCAAAATAAAGCACTACCGCGCTAAAGCTAAGCGCTAAACCAGCGGCCTCTGCCAGCATAGGAAAGCACCAGGATCCATTTTGAGTGTTTTGGTCAACAAAAGAGCGAGCGTTCAGGTTTAATTTCAGCGTTCAGGTTTAACAGCGCACTTATCAGTAATTTGTGAGTCCGACGAAGCGTCCGTACCTGTGTTGCTGCCGTGGCTGCTCTCCGTGCAGTAACTCGCATCGTCTTCATCTAATTCGTCCAGTTCCTCCAGGTAGTCGGACTCGTCGTTGATGGCCTCCTCCTCTTCTTCTTCCTCCTCTTCGTCCGACAGAGGCTCCTCGATGTATTCGTCCTCCTCCGATCTCAAACTGACCGCATCTTCGTCGTCCTCATCGCTCTCGTGGTCGTCGTAAACCACCCCGCTCGCGGTGCTCCGCCGCCCCCTGCCTCTGGCCGTCCCCCTGCCTCTTCCTCTGCCTCTCGATGCCGCGGATCGCGCTTTTCTCCGGCCTCGTGTTGAATGGTGATGGGTCCCTCGTTTTGGAGTGACATAATCCTCATCCGAGCCCCCTTTCACCTTCGGTTTCAAGCTCCGGCGGGGTCTCAGCCCGCGCACCGGCCCCGTTGAGGGCTCCTGCACCAGCTGGGCTTTGGGCGGCCTGCCTCGTCTCCCCCTCATTATGGATAAAAATCTATTCTCTTCAGTTTCGCGTATTGCCTGCAGTTTACACGCAGCAAACCCGGAATTTCGGGCACCACCGCAAAGTTGATCCCTCGCAGGTGCGGATGCACTAGTCCCGCGGAGCCCCGGTCTCGGTTAACGAGAGAAAGCTCAAAACGAACGCCCGGCGCCCCGCTTCAGGTCGCTCGCAGCCGCCATGTTCTTTCCTCCCTCTCCGTCCGCTGACAACAGACAGCAGGCCCGTGCTGGCGTCACGTGACCGGCGCTCCGACTCAACGCTCGCTACTTTCACCACGATGTTTGCAGCGTTTCGCGTTTGTCAACACGCGTCCAGAGCGCGCGGTGCTGCTATTAGGCGCTTAAGCACGAGAAAATGTATTTCTTTGCGTGCGTCTGCTGGTTTTAGTGTTGTTTCTGAGCAGTGCCTCTTGTCATCTGTTCTCCATTTTCTTCTACGTGTTAACTTCAGTCGGTTCATTGAGATGGAGGGCTGACTGAAACATACTCACCCAAGTTACATTGTGAATAAAGTTTGTAGAGGTGCTGCACTTCGTTTTTCCATATGCACATTAGGAAATACACACAATGTGATATTTATTAATTATTTATATATATATATATATATATATAACGCATGGCACCCAGCTTCAGGTCGCTCGCA
>CAIGQZ010016425.1:13513561-13528684 GCA_903798205.1 Danio tinwini
TTTTAATAAAGCTGTGAATGATCTCAGCATGCTTTAATAGAGGAGTGAATGGAAGCAGGTTGTGGTGGCTAAAGTGAAGCATCTTATACTTACGGATGTGCCTTCATCTCAATGTAGTTTTTAGGAATGAAGCCATCTTTGCCATTTAGTTCTGCCTTATACCAGTTCTGATCGCACTCTTCATTCAATACCTGCGAATAAATTAAAAGAGCATTAATATCCTACTATATTATTACACCATCATTTGCCTACAGTAAAACACTGGACTTAAAACTGATGTTGCAACACATTCTCATAAGCACACAAGTCACATTCATGAAGTTTGCTGAAACATAGCCGTGTCAAGTCAAACTAGCATTGAATAGTTATACATCTGTGTGAAAGAGTAATGCAAGAGCAGTCATGCTAACGTGCCCTACAAAGCACCTGCATGGCGGTCATTTCTCTTAATTTAGCATCAGTGTGAAAATGAAAAAAAAAAAAAAACATGAGGTGGTGTGTTTACATCTGATTGGATGCTAAATATATCTAGAGACTGAAGTTTTACCAGTTAAGGTTTCAGATAATCACTCTGATTGTTTTTTTTACATATTCACTTTAAATGTCAAAATGAAATGCATTAATTCAGGGTCAGTCTATAAATGATGCTGTTGGAAATTAATAATTAATAGAAAAAGTCTAAATGGTGCATAGTGACATCTTTAAAATTGAAAAGTTCAAAGAAGATAAAATAAAAAAAAATTAAAAATAAGTAAATAAGGCAATTAAAGTTTAAACTTGGTGTAATCAAACACCATGCCTATAGACAAGCAAGCATCTAAAAAAATTGCAATTAAATAAAATCTAACAGATACCTAATATGGACAGATTAATAAGAACTATAATAATAATAAAATAAATGTCTTTAATTTTTTTGCATTAAAGTATGTATAACTTTTTCAAAACTTTTCCACAAAACCCCCACTAGAACAGTTTATTTTATTTAGCTCACTTACATTATCCCAAATGATTGAAAGAATGATCAAATCCCAAAAGATAAACAATTATAATAGTGACAATAATGGTGTTGCTTTGCTAATGACATGCCACACCCTCGATTTCTGTTTTTTATATATATATATATATATATATAAAACACCAAAGTTTTCACTTGATTACAGTTTCCTT
Source organism: Danio tinwini (assembly GCA_903798205.1). Classification (NCBI taxonomy): domain Eukaryota; kingdom Metazoa; phylum Chordata; class Actinopteri; order Cypriniformes; family Danionidae; genus Danio; species Danio tinwini. The sequence continues at coordinate 13,514,729 of CAIGQZ010016425.1, forward strand.
TAATCTTTTTTTTCTTTTATTCAATTACACAGAGTAGCATTACAACCATAAAAAGATTTAAAATAGAGCTCATTTGTCGCCATGCGATCACAACTGAAAGAGATGGACAGTGTCATAATAAAAGCTCCTATGCTTTCACGCTACATTGTGCTCATCTCTTGTCAGCAATTGATTCAGCTGTATAGTTTTGCTTCAACAGCTTTCAGCTTTACTCAGCTTCACACCAGCATGATAATACGTTTTGAATACTTCAATCATCCATGATCAAGATTTCTATAGGAGTCCCATAAAATGTAATGAACAGTGTTGGGGAAAGTTACTTTTGAAAGTAATACATTACAATATTGAGTTACTCCCCCAAAAAAGTAACTAGTTACCTTAGTTACTTTTAAATGTAATGCATTAGGTTACTTTTGCATTTATTTTTTCTGACCTGGGTAAAAGCTTGATGATCTCTATAACGCAACGCACTCTATAACTTATATTTACCTTAAAAAAAAAAACACAAAAAAATTCTATTATAGGAAAATGTTATACAAGAACTTTCAGAGCCCAGAGCTATAAATACTGTATTTACAGATTATTGAAAATTTAAAGCAATGTGTTTGCTACTTCTGTATTATTTGTCATAAGTAAACCCACTGTCCATTGAGACAATCCCCTTTTCCTTTTATTCGATGCGTTTTAAATAACCACGTTGGCTGCGTCCGAAACCGCATACTTACATACTTACAGTACGCTAAAATCATTATGCGAGCCAAGTAGTATGTCCGAATTCATAGAATTCGAAAATCAGTATGCGAGAAGTATACCGGATGACTTACTACTTCCGGCGAGATTCTTTAGTGCGCATCCCATGCACGCTGCAGTATCCCATGGTGTCTCGCGAGAGAATTTATGAATGGGAGTGAAGTGACATAACTGACGCAGGTAGGTCACGTAACCATAATAAAATGGCGGATGTAGTATGTCTGAATTCCATTCATACTTCTCCCATTCATACTGTATAAAACATACTTTTCTAACGGCCAAGTAGTATGTTTTAATTTAAATGCAGTACCTACTGAGTAGTAGGCGGTGTCGGACGCAGCCATTCTCTCATTGACTGCGTGATTCATTGTGACTACTTTAATTTTAATTCAGAAATGTATTATGTATATAAAGTAAACTAACTAAACTAAAAAGTAACTCGCGTTATTAATTTTTAAAAGTAATCCGTAACTTTACTCGTTACTTCGAAAAGTATATTATTACGTAACTCACGTTACATGTAATGTGTTACCCCAACACTGGTAATAAAAACAAATCCCACGATTCCACACTTGATGACAATTCCAGTCACAGTGTCATCAAAATATGCCTTTGTTTGTTGTGTATATGCAAAAAATGTGTAATTGTGTCAATATGGTGTCTTAAATGAAATAATTCCAATATAATATGTTACACATTAGATTGTCCTTCAGATCATCACAATAAAACAATACCATTTTGTTTTAAAATATTAATAAATCACCTATGGTTTTGTATATTTTACTGTAAATCACATATACAGTAAAAAAACGTTGACAACTTAAAATTAAGGCAACTTGCTGCAGAGCTTTAAGTTTACTCAACTTAAATTGAGTCAAATGCAGTGGGTTGAAAGTTGAAACAACTCAAAAAAGCTATGCAGCAAGCTGTCTTACAGTGTATATATAATAATGAAATAAATGATAAAAACATCCAATTTTCTAATTGATTTAAATCTAAAGTAGATAAATTGATATAGATAAAATTGCTATAAAGTTTATAAAAATTAATGAATAATCAGTAATTAGTATACAAATAAGACTGTCACTTTCAGATTGTTACAAAGTGAAAGCATTTATAAAGATTCTCTTCATCGGCTACATGATGTCCTTCTCAGTAACATTCAAACATGGAGGGAAGGTGGGAGACCAGATTTCTGTTAGAAAACAGACTCACAGCTGTGGTCTGGAGGAAATAGAGCGTACAGCATCCTTCCGCTGCAAAGGTTGATGGGTAGACAACCAAAATATGAGAAGAGCAAGTCTATCAGAACACCAGTTGATGGACTATTAACCAAAAAGGAACAACTAATGCCCATGAACAACCCCTAAATGCCCAAACTGATGTCTATTTCCATTGAATACGATAAAAAACAACAGGAAAAAAAACATGAAGGTGAATTCCACCAGTGGTTTTAACATCTGGTTAGCGCCTTTGTGGTTCACTTTTACATTTAAATTTTGTATATGAACATGAGCATCACAGCCATCTACAATCAAAATAGCATCAACCCTTTACACATTTCTGGGTTTCTCAGCAGTAGAAATCATCATAATTGGGTAAACTTAGAGCGCAGTGAAGCAGAAAATACAACAAAAAATTTTTTTTTTAAATCCTATTTGTTGAAATAATTAAAGAAAAATGCCACGATGGTGTTATCAAGACTTTTAGAAAAAGGAAAAATAAATGTGAGACTGATGACGGCAGCCAGAGGAGAGAATAACGCCAATTTATTTTTTTTGTTATTTGACACAAAAATGCCATAATACATAGTTACATACATAAATGCATAAAAATGTTCATGTTTAAAAAAAAATCTAAATATTAAAAACTTTAAGTTTAAGATTAAACACGTCATAACAGTCTTGTGAAAAGGGTCCATTATGCCAAATGCAGTAACTTAATAGTAGCTTGTTATAAAGTAATACAGATTTCAGAAAGTTTTAAGGTGAGACGATGCAGGATGAACTGCCAATTTTAAGATTTGAGTTTTTTGGTTTAAAGAAAACATCCAAAAATGTTTTCTTTCGAGCGGATCTTTTAATTACACTTTTTCAATTGGACTCTGTAGATTTAAATCATAACACATTTTTATAAAAATTGTTGTTCAAACTGAGTTGTTTTTTTCCTTGCTCTGAGCCATAAATATCAATTTTGAATATCAATGTTACTTACATCTGTATTCTGAGGTTTTTGCAGCCTAAACAGGGATAAATTAGCAAGGTTTCCATCCAAAAATGTAAATTAACTTTATGCGCAAAACTGGAATATTGCATAAAAGATATTTTAAACCGATATTTGAAATCATTAATGAAGTCTCAAATGGATAAGTATGGTGATTACCATGTTATTTTACACTGTCATTGTTTCTTTTTTTACTCTATTCACCTGCAGGGTCTTGCATTAAAGTTCCTTTAAAGGTTTAAAATAAAGCTGTCTAATAAAACACACCTCTATTTTCACACGCCGGTTTTAACACTTTAAAAAAACCTCCTTACCATTTTTGGAAACAATGATTGTCTTCTTTGACTTACCCATACAATTTGCCATGTTCATAGGAATTAAGTGGGTGTACAGCCAGAAGATGATGTTGGGCGGTTCGGTGCAGCAACAGAGCAAACAAACCCACAAGCAGAATTGATTTTTTAGTCTTCTCCCTAATGCCTACTTAAAGCATAATAGGGCGCTAATAGCTCTCTGCTAAACCCAAAAGACAATGAGGAGACTGACACCATCCACTCAGCGCCTCCAATCTAAAGCGAAAGCTCCAGATGGCCATCATTTATTTAGAGATACAAAAAGAGAGTTTGAGCTGATCATTTACCAAACCACACGCACAACAACTGCACTTCTCGAAAATACCACCTACATGAAACCAACACAGTGTAATCAATCACACAGAGCTTGTCCAAAAAATGTCCAAGTCAAACTGAGTTTATGTTAACTAAAAAAAAACGACAAACATTGATTAAATAAATGACTAAATGGTTAAAATTTAATTAAAATATATTGAAATGTATGAATTTAGGTATTTTATATTAATTCATTCATTTTTTTATGTTTTATGTTTTATGTTTTAATGCCATATTAGCAGCACTGACTATATTCATGGCAACTCTGGTAATAAATCTACAATTTATAACTTACAATCATTACAAGGCAAGCATCATTCAAAAAACCTTCAGATAACAACACAAGATCTTTGAAGAATAATACATTTGCATTAAAAATATCTAAAAGCGGTTGTGAATTGTATATCTTCTTTGCAATAAAAAACCTACATAAAAATAAGGTTTTATTAGTATGATTGTTAGTCATTGGATGGATGTTGTCCCAAACAGAGTAGCTTTACTTGGACAAAGCAAAATTAAGACCTGTTTAAAACGATTTAAGACCTAGAACACAACATGTCAATAAATGTAAGACTTTTTAAGGCCTAAAATTCAGGTTTTGAACTAAAAGACATTTTTGTTTGAAACTTAAAGACGATTGATCGAAATTATATTGCAAACGTGATTGAGCAAAGCTGTTATCGTCATGCACATTTTGTGAGGGAAACATGGTTGTGTGATCAGTAGTAAATCTCCTCTAAAGGCCAGAGGGCGCTCCTGCACAAAACATGTACTAACAATAGTGTAGTATTCTGGTGCTTATTAATATTTGCAAATGGTAGGTATTACACAGTGCTGAGCAAGCTACTTTGAAAACGTAGTGAGCTAAGCTATTAGTTACTCTACCTAAAATGTAACTTAACTACACTAAAAGCTACCCCCTGGGAAATGTAGCAAGCTAAGCTAAAAGCTACATGGCAAAAGTAGCTTAGCTACATCCAAGCTATTTTTATTTTCCATTTTTAAATCCAAGCAAATTCAATTCTTCTGTCTACATTAATAAAATTGCCAATGAAGATCAATAAAACTGCCAATGAAGCATATGTGGCATAATTGTTAAGTTTAGTTATTTACTGCAATTAATATGCTGTTTCAACAGAAACAAAGTTTACAAGACAGCAAAAACAAAAAATCCTGTGTTGCACATTTAAAATACTATAGTAATGTTTAGTAAAGGGAAATATATAGGAAAAAAAGTTCACCATTCTCACTATTCACAGCTCCCTAAAGGACGATGGCGTCACCTAATGATCCACAATTGATAAAATGTAGCTTGTACTGCACTACTTGCTTTAAATAAAAGCTTCACTACTACAAAGCTATTTGATTTAGAAAGTAGCGGCGCTACTGAGAAATGTAGTTAAGCTAGTAGGTTTTTACTGTGTCCTTATGACAGGTCTGCGATAATGGCAATATGTTAGTGGTCAAAACTTATCAACGATTCATTTGTGTGAATGAAATATTAACACTTAAAAATGTTAATTACTCATTGAGAGTCCTATTATTAAACATACATGCACTTATTGATTACAGAAATGCACATATATAGTAGAAAAAAAAGAGAGAAAGAAAGAAAAAAGAAATTACATTTTTAATTCATCTTTATAGTGCTTTTACAATGTAGATTGTATCAAAGCAGCTTAACATGGAAGAAAGAAAGCAAGAAAAAAGAAAGAAACAAGACTTCTGGACAACTGCCAGAAAAAAATGTGAAGACACAAAGCAGGCGTTCAATGTTTGTACAGCAATATCACAAAGCTTTAACATACTGCAAAAACATGACTGTGTTCAAACAGGTAAAACACCTTGAGCTTAAAATGTCTGGACCAGTTACAACTGGAACAAGATGGAAGATCTGAAAATGAACGAGCTCATCAAGCCAACAAGCTTGAGGGAAGTGGCCTCATTCTCTCGTGAGAGAGGGAATGATTGAAGAGAGGAAACGAAAGCAACCTAAAGAGTGCACTAAAGAAGACGGCTTCTTGCATAACCGCCATTAACCTTCAAGTCGCTTGACAAAAGCATGTGATCTCTTTGTTTGACACTTTCTGTGAGACCGTCCTCTGTGTCCTCTGACTGCACGTACAGAAAGCAACACAATTCCATAATATCAAATATACAATATTTTAAAATAAAAATGAACTAAAATAGTTACAAAAAATTACTAAAATATAATACGAAAATATATAAATACAAAAATTCACAATATTTAAAAGCTAAACTCACTTAAATGTGCTTTACAAAAAGCTGAAACAGAAGTCAGCGTCATTATTATAATTATTAGTTTAGGGCTGCAGGATATTGATAAAAATCGAACATTGCAACATTTTTTTATTCTGCGATATATAAGGGAGTGCAGAATTATTAGGCAAATGAGTATTTTGACCACATCATCCTCTTTATGCATGTTGTCTTACTCCAAGCTGTATAGGCTCGAAAGCCTACTACCAATTAAGCATATTAGGTGATGTGCATCTCTGTAATGAGAAGGGGTGTGGTCTAATGACATCAACATCTTATATCAGGTGTGCATAATTATTAGGCAACTTCCTTTCCTTTGACAAAATGGGTCAAAAGAAGGACTTGACAGGCTCCAAAAAGTAAAAAATAGTGAGATATCTTGCAGAGGGATGCAGCACTCTTAAAATTGCCAAGCTTCTGAAGCGTGATCATCGAACAATCAAGCGTTTCATTCAAAATAGTCAACAGGGTCGCAAGAAGCGTGTGGAAAAACCAAGGCGCAAAATAACTGCCCATGAACTGGGAAAAGTCAAGCGTGCAGCTGCCAAGATGCCACTTGCCACCAGTTTTGCCATATTTCAGAGCTGCAAAATCACTGCAGTGCCCAAAAGCACAAGGTGTGCAATACTCAGAGACATGGCCAAGGTAAGAAAGGCTAAAAAAAGATCACCGCTGAACAAGACACACAAGCTGAAACGTCAAGACTGGGCCAAGAAATATCTGAAGACTGATTTTTCTAAGGTTTTATGGACTGATGAAATGAGAGTGAGTCTTGATGGGCCAGATGGATGGGCCCGTGGCTGGATCAGTAAAGGGCAGAGAGCTCCAGTCCGACTCAGACGCCGGCAAGGTGGAGGTGGAGTACTGGTTTGGGCTGGTATCATCAAAGATGAGCTTGTGGGGCCTTTTCAGGTTAAGGATGGAGTCAAGCTCAACTCCCAGTCCTACTGCCAGTTTCTGGAAGACACCTTCTTCAAGCAGTGGTACAGGAAGAAGTCTGCATCATTAAAGAAAAACATGATTTTCATGCAGGACAATGCTCCATCACACGCGTCCAAGTACTCCACAGCGTGGCTGGCAAGAAAGGGTCTAAAAGAAGAAAAACTAATGACATGGCCTCCTTGTTCACCTGATTTGAACCCCATAAAGAACCTGTGGTCCATCATCAAATGTGAGATTTACAAGGAGGGAAAACAGTACACCTCTATGAACAGTGTCTGGGAGGCTGTGGTTGCTTATTTGTGAATGTTGAGATGTTATATTGGTTTCACTGGTGAAAATAATTGAAATGGGTATAGATTTGTTTTTTGTTAAGTTGCCTAATAATTATGTACAGTAATAGTCACCTGCACACACAGATATCCTCCTAAAATAGCTAAAACTAAAAACAAACTAAAAACTACTTCCAAAAATATTCAGCTTTGATATTAATGAGTTTTTTGGGTTCATTGAGAACATGGTTGTTGTTCAATAATAAAATTAATCCTCAAAAATACAACTTGCCAAATAATTCTGCACTCCCTGTATTGCGATATAGAAACACAATTTCACTAGATAAGTTGAATAACTGTTTGGAAAGAATTTATAATTTTAGACTGATTAGGATGACTCTGTGGGGGAGTGCGTAAATATAATAAACAATCTACAAGCATAGATAAATTCAATTAAAAAAAAGATACTAATTAAATAAACTGTGTTTTTTTGTTTTCCAGAAGAGTCAAAAAGTATTCAGGTATACAGTAATTGAATAATCAAATGTAAAATAATACTGCATAGTCTTTGTTGTATAAACAATTCAATTAAATTAATCGTTAATAAATAAAAAAACAGTACAATATCCCATTTATAACCCTCACACTGCCCACAAAGTCACAGGCCTAAAAACAAAAACAAAAAAAAAACACTAGCGAAATTATCAATTATGATCCAGAATCAACATTGCGTATACTTGCGATGTGACTACTGCGACTGATCACATTGAGATATCGATGCTGAAACGATATATTGTGCAGCCCTATAATAGTTTACAATTTCCCTGCCAATACTGCACTTTAAAAAAAACAATATTGCATAGTGAACTTTTCATTATTATTAACTGAATTATAGTTATTTATATATATAGGTTGTCAGAAGCAACCATTATTTATATCTGAGGGCCTTTATTTTGATAATGCTAATAACTCCACTGCTTAAATGCAGATCTGTACCAGAAGCGAGACCAGCCAATACATTTCTTTATTTGATCAAGTGTCAAAGTAAATTAATTTAAATGCCTGTGAGACTTTTATTTTGACAAACATTAGCAGATTCTGCGCCTAAATACAGTTGAAATAGTTAACTTTAAATCCATGGTTTCAACTCATTTTTCCATATTCAAGTCATTATACTACATCACAAATTTATGAAATTGTAATAAAAGCACTAAAACATAAATAAAACCACTGTTTATTTTACATGTTACATTTGGTCAAGATTTATTTAATTTAATATAAAAAATAAAATAAAATCAGATTTATTTCACTTAACATTTATTTCTAAATCAGTAAATATATCATACTGGAATATCATTTCAGAATAAACATGCAAGAATAAACATACAGGATTACCTTGTTTAACTCCACAATTTTTGAGGCTAATGCCAAATCCATAATTCAGATAAACTAGACTAAACTCGTATAGCCACAATACTCGTTTTTCATATTTCTTTCTCCACTCAAAACTAGGGATGCAACAATTAACTGACTTTACTATGAATGCGCTTTAATTTGTCATGGTTAATTATTCGTAAAGGCTTCAACACCACATTTCCTCACCGAACAAAACTGCTTTAACTAAACAAAGTTATGCGAACTGTGCCTTACGTCTATCGACCCAACCCTAATGGCTGAGGCTATTAACTAAGGGTTTCGCGCAAGTTCGTTATTTCCAATGGAGGCACGCGGCTTGTGCTCACATATTGGGAGCGACGCACACATGGTGCGCAATGTGCTTACACTTTTCAGGCGCACCTAGATGAAAGAATGCCGCAAGTCATGGGCCAAGAACTGACCAATCAGCTTCATACTTTTCATGGAATATACACATTTGTACAAAAATACAAAATGAAAACGAACAATTTTGTAATATAGTTGATCAAAAGTGCCATTCAGACAGAGGTTCAGCAGCCTTTGACTGCATTTGTTCTCTTTAAAAGAGAAATACTTAGCTAATGTGTAGCTTAGATTTACATTAGACAAATATTTTTTATTAATTTATTCTTTAAAATTTATTTATTAGTTATTCTGTCTTTACTTTAAGTGTAAAACTATAACTTATTAATATTATGTGCTGTATTAATTGGTTACTGAGCAGCAATAAATAACAATGTAAAATATAAGTTTTCATGTGATTGTTCTAAACTAGTAGTGTTTTAAAATGAATGAAAGCATAATAATCATAATAACCATGATTATTCCTCAGACTATAATCATACAACCAAAATTTATAATCGTTGCATCCCTACTCAAAACTCTAAATTAAACCGAGACTTTGAACTTGATGACTTGAAACTCCAGATTCACCGATGTATATGACTGCCCTCTTGTTTCACCCGTGTTTCAATCAGACTATGTCGTAACAGTGATGGAGATTCGGTTTTGTGTGGCAGAGATAATCTCATCCACAGCTGTCATGGCCTTCTGCTAACCAGTTCAAAACACTGGGATACCCATGATGCACTGCAGGAATGCTGATTGAGAAGATGTACTGAATTAGTTCCGACTCTGACATCATCAGATGAGGGTCAAGGCTGACGATTTCATATCCTGACAGAGACAGGAGGGGCAGCGATGCAATATAGAGAGGATTGTGCTGCAGACAGTAGATTATCTATGCGTGTGTGGATTAATCTAGTGAACAGGCTACAATAATAAATAACAAAAATCCATTAGACAAAATAAAATCAAGCATTACTATAATATACTATCCCAGCTTGTCTGGTTATGAATGACAGATTGCAATAAAAAAAAAATTGTAGATTTATATTGATGAAATATATTACAACAAACTAAACTCTCTTTCTTAATATATATATATATATATATATATATATATATATGAATGAAGAGAAAGAGCTCAGTTTCAATTTGTTGTACCTGTTGTTGACTGCTTTTAATTAAACAAAAGAAAAAAGAAAAAACAAAGAAAAAACCCCCCAAAGAAATGTATAAATTATTTTAATTGTATTTTAATATGCAAACAGTTGAAGGGAATGTATTTAAATTAAATGTATTTTAAAATTCATGAAATTTAAATTAAAATATTTTCCAGATGCTGTTGAAAAGTGCAAATACATATTCAGTGAAATACAATTAACCCATGATATGGGCAATAACAATTCAATTAAATTATAAACGCACAATTTTCCAAAAAGTAAAACCGACACTCCAAATACTCTATAAACCAGGAATTCTCTATGTCTACATTAAAATGTCCAAATCTGATTTTTTATTAGGGTCAAAGGTCCGGAACAATTGATATTACATAACTTGTGATGCATGTTTTGGAAGTTTATTAAAAACAAGTCAACACTATTTATTTTTCTTTAGATAAAGTGACATTTGCATTCAAAACACGTTAAATACAATGCAAATGTGGCAAAACCACTAATATAAGTGCATTTTTCTACAAAACACACCAATACACCAATAGTATCTGGATGTAGCCATGATTTTGCAAGTTAAGATTGCATATTTCAGATATGCAATGTCTGACATAATGTCCTCAATGGAGCTAGTGACATCACTGTGAGAGGTAGGGTTGGGGGTGGGGTTAGGTGTGGGCATTAAAAACTATTGCATGCAACTCAGATTGCAACTGCACCAAAAAAAAAGTAGAAAAATACAAAAGGTGTGTAAGAAAAACTTTAGGTGTTAGAGTTTTGCATCTCTTATATCTGTATTTTTTGGATACTGCTGTTAAAATGTGTCTCGTTTTATAGTGCCGTTTTACATTTTCACGATTTACAACTCCATTTTTATTATTACAAATTAAGCAGGATGGCTTTTTGTTGGCTTGTGGCAAAATAAACGCATACTTATCTGTCCATTCAACCTCATCAAGTTTTCTTTTCCGTGAGACTGAAATCTTCATCCATTCAAACAATTAATTTGCTGCGGCGTGTTAAAGCAGGCGCACGTCTGCGATTAGCCTGCTTGATCACGTGAAACCCCGTTTAATTACTACATATCATAACATATAAAACTTTCAATATTTTGGCTTAAAATATTTTGGCCTGTACTTTATTTATTTATTTTTTTTACAAAAATACAAACAAGTAAACTATTGATTTACAGGGTTTATGCATTTATCAATGAAGGAAATCCATCATTTGAATCCTTAAGCATGGTCTTGCAATACAAAATGATGTCAGGTCTTGAGCTGAATGGTACGGTTTAATACTTTAAATTTAAATTTTATAATTAAAGGTTATGTTTTCCCAAGCAAATGCAAAACAAATATTAACTTAGGGGCAAATATTACAAATATTAATAAGGGGCAAAGGTTCACATCATAACCGATGTGCTGTTATCAACACTGTTATATAGGACTTCACAAAAGGTCAGGGCTAACGCTGCACCAGCATAGACACTGATGTGCACTACAACAAGGCTGCTTTTCATGCCAGCATCTGCTTTCACAAAGACAGCAGTGTGTGCACTAGTGTCAGTCTCTGCTTATGACTGACTGCACAACAGTTGTACAGGCAAATCGACCCGTCAGTCTGTTTCACACATGCGCGCCAAAGCCACAGAGAGAAAGCGTGCTATGAGAGAAAATGAGACGACTCTACAATAAATTAAATATCTAAGGTAACAATAAATAGGTAAAAATATCTAAAAATAAAATAAAAAAAAGTAAACAATGTGTGTGCACACACACGCACACACACGTATAACATTGTATTATACACATGTTTTATATATATATATATATATATATATATATATAATAAATAGTTGAGAAAATAATATATAAAAAATAAACTATGACATTAAGTAAACAATATAAAAAGAACTACAAATAAAAAAACACTTTATAAAAAATAAAATATTTTCATAAAAATGAAGTTAACAAGATAAAAATATTTGATGAAAACAAGTGAAAATTTTTTTTAAATTAAAATAACAAAAAAGATAAATATTTACATTAATAAACATAAATACAATTTAAATATCACATAATACATCTAACACAATACATCTAAAAATAAGATAAAGATGTATTAAAAATTGCCATTTACCCAAAACTACATGCAGCATCACACTCCTTCACTCACTCAAGGCCTGCTGCCTCAACCCTGTATCTACTGCCTGACCCTGGATGCTATCTCAAGGCTCAAAAAAAAAAAAAAAATTCAAACAAACAAACAAAAAATGCATCCAGCAGAGAATATATACAGGCTAGGCTATGTGTATATATAAAAATGTATATCTTATATATCTTATAATGTATATATTTTATAACTTATGTATAATCAGATATAAAACTTGTATAAAAATCAGATAAAAGTACCACCACACTAATAATTTTTTTTAGGAGAATATAAATAACGTACCCTGCCCTGTAATGAAATATCAACCTTGTTCTGCAATAATCCATGTCTTTACTGGCGTTTCAGCAGAACAAACAACCATAACCTTAACGTCTATATGCGCAGCAGTGGTAAATGTTTGTTGATAAATTCATCAACAGAACAAAAAATAATGCAACCCTTGAAACAAAACTAGAGGGTTATTATTGTGGAGCACTTTTTATCCCCCTTACAAAAATAAATAAATAATAATGTAGACTGTGTCTCCACACTTTTGTATGCTTTCATCTGTTATTTTGTGATGTCTGGAAGATATCGGCATGAGGAAAAAAATTATAGTAATTTATAATAAACATGTTTTTGAACCACATAGTAAAGTGTATAGTGTATAATGTGTACAACTCTTTGTTAATGAATGTTACCAAATATAATTTAGTTCAGTAGAAAACTCATCCCTCATTATTATGTAAGGATCATGCCCAACATTTGTGGTTAATTTCTATTCATATCTTCTTTGAAATATGATATAAATCGCAAAAATACAGACTTTCTTCTATGTTTGCCATTCAGTTTTTCACTTCCTGCCCTCCATCCAAACTTTACGCATCATCAGAACCACGTGATTGAAAACAACCTAAAGAGTGGTAACATGCCACTCAATTTCGAACTGGTTAAAATCAATTGTTATTTTTTAACTTACACAAATATGTTTTGTTGATTATGATGAAACATATTTGTGTTGATATAATTGTTTTTTAGAGTATACGAGTGTGACTATAATGTTCAAAATAAATCAATCAAATGCTAGATAAGTTGAAATGCTGAATCAACTTTACTCTACAACAACTATATAAACATCCACTAACGTATCCTCTCCATAGTCTTTGAACATTTAAAGCTTTAATCCATTATTTATTATTTCTGACATTTCGGCAATTTGAGATTTGCTTGTTTTGTTGTTTCTGGAGTGTCAAAATGACACAAAGGCTTCGCCCTCTCCAGCAAGCTTATTTACATTTAAAGGCACAGAGACCAAAATGGCTTTTCTATGATTTACACCGAAAAAGAGCAAATTCGACAAGCTTTAATAATTGATCTATAAAGATTTTTTAAGCTGGAAATTCACAGACACATCTTGGAGAAACCAAACATTTATTTTACATCTTATATAATACGTCCCCTCTAAAACGAATGGACAAATCCCATTAAAATCCTGTTTAAAATGCAGCTTGGTGTAATTATAGGGAATGCGGAGAGATTGACCTCATTATAGAGTCATTACCACTGAGAGACTCCTGAGAGTGATTTTCATGTTGACTGACTCAGCGCTGGATCAGACGTGATGTCACTGTGTTTAATTATGCCTACAGATGAGGAGGGCAAGGTCACACCACAGCACATTACAGGAATTACCAGCCTTTCATTACACTCAACGGCATCCTTACTCTTACTCTTTGCATTTGA
>CAIGQZ010016425.1:13533684-13562285 GCA_903798205.1 Danio tinwini
AAAGTCACAGACACCAAACAAAAACAGGTCATTTTTAAGAGCTGTCGCAGAATTGTTGCCACGGCTTACAGACTATTGAGCTAGAGCTTGACTACAAAATTAAATCGTAAATCAAATCTTAAAATCTGTCAAAAAATATATATATAAAAAATAAATAATAATTTGATCACAATTAGATATTTCCCCAAATTGCACAACCCTAGTCACATTTATTTCAAAATATTGAAATGAATATGAAAAATTTATTCTGCTTAATCCATAAATTGACCCTGGGCAGAATCAATACAAACATTTATTTAAAATCATAAATAACTTGACCTAATTTCTGAACTAAATGCGGCAACAAAATGTGTTACACTAACTATCTTAATGCCCAACACAGAGGATGGAACACAAAATACGTGAAGGATATCGAAAAGAAAAACTACAGCTCATTCCTAGCAGGTCTATGGGGTGTGCAGCAGGACAGGGCATGTTTGAGCAGCCAAACGCTTGCCACAAACACTCCACTGCAGATTGGCTCTGCGCAGACAGGAGACAGGAAGCTGCTGGGGGTGGAAGCTCAACTCAACAGGAAGTGAGAACAAAAGTATCTTTCAAGGCGGCTGCAAGAGCACATGCTGATGTCACTAGGGTGCCATTGCACACGCTCAGTCCTGCTTTGGGGTGATGCTTCCCAGAATGCTTGGGACAGGAAATGATAAAGACAAAGATGATGAGGACGAGGGAACATCACTGACTGAACATACAGTGAAGAACTTTATATGTGTGTTACAGATTCCACATGCAGATGCCGAGATATAAACCAAGACATTTAGGCCCAATCCCAATTCTACCCCTTAGCCCTTCCCCTTACCCCTCGTTTTGTGCATTCACATAAAGGGGTAGGGGTGTCCCAATTCTTTTTAGCTTGAAGGCGTAGGGCTAAAGGGAAGGGGTAGATAGCTCATCGAAGAGAGATTTTTCAGGACCACACTCGAAAGCAAAGGGTAAGAAAATTTCCCAGAATACACCAGCCACAATGGCTGGCCGCATGGCTGCACCCAGAAGTAAGGAGATGCACAAATTAGTTTTTTTATTATTATTACAAACAAACAAGCATATGTTTTAATACATTCATAACTGCGTTTGTGTTTTACTGTCATGCTTAAAAAACAAAACAAAAAAAAACCTAAATTTTGCTATCTATAATCTATAAAATAACTCTTGTACAGCAGTCCCATAACATTCTGACACTCGAATACCCCGTCAGAAAAGTCTAGTGGCTGACAATTAGCTTTTTACAGTGTCTGTTGTAATGTTAATGTTGTTTTTTGTGTGTTTACATAGATGAATATGGCCACAGTGTAAATGCACAGTATAGTTACGATCTTATTGCCACATTAGATCATTATGATAACATAATATATGCCTTCAGTGATTTCCTGAAGAGAAATACCAAAAAAATAACACAACTGGAATAACTACAGCAGTCGCCATCGTCTGATCTCATATGAAGTAAGAGATCGCGATGACATATTATGACGTGTGCAAGTGCTGTCCCATTTCAAAGGGGTTCGGTTACGATTATCATGCCATCGAATCGATTCAATTCGATAACTCGGTGCATCACGGTGCATTGACGATTCTTTCCATACACAGTTTTATATTTTCTTCACAGCACAGCAATTCTTGTATTAAAATGTATAAATATATTTATATACTATTTGTAAAACAATTTTGTCCTTTAATACAAACAGTCAGATATATAAACTGTACCTTTAAACAACACAAGCATTTATAGCAAATAAACAAATATAAATATCCCGCTCGCTTTCTGAGCCTTGTCTACCAAGTTCTTTCTTACACCCCTTTGATTGGTCACACGCTCAACAGAAAGGGCTGCGATTGGCTCTTACACGCTGGCGCTCTTCACAGATGCACTCATGGGCCACAGTGAGAGAGAGAGAAATGGAGATTACTTTCATTCTCTTAATCACCGTGAAATAGGGGCTTTTGCTGTAAGTGTCAGTGAAATAGTGTTCAGCAAACAAACACGCAGTGAAATTGTGCACAGTTTCTGAGTTTTTACGTAGTTAGAGTTGTAAATACTCACACTCGCCTCTCTCGCCATAGTAAGCTACGGCGACATAGCACATGTGAGATAAATGACGTCAGTACATAATAACCGGTTATGATTATTACTGAACCGATACCGAATTGTCTGCGTCTGCATCGCGATGCACTGAAGAAACATTTAATTTTGACACCCCTAATACACACACACACACACACACACACACACACACACACACATATATACATACATACAATAAATGTGCTCAATGAGTGTGCGAACGCAAATTGACAAGTTCATATGAAGTTATTCTATGCTGTAGAAAGTCCCGTGATGCATATACAACTCAACTGAACATCTCTTTGAAAGAACAAAGGCTAATTGAATTATGACAAGTGCACAATTCATCTGAGAACATAAACCAAAGTGCATTTTTAGACAGCTCAGCTGATGTGCGTCTAATCGACACGAGTTCCTTCTCCTTTCTGCCTGCAGTGTGAATCAAAACCACAAGATAAAATATTTCCATGCCGGTCAATTTTTGGAGTGTTTCCCGATAACATCATGAGATCAGAATACAAAAGCCCCTCCAAAAAACATCATGTTTGCCGAAGATTGTTAAGACTAAAACAATTCAAAATCTAAATTACTCAACCGATGGGCAGCCCGAGCTTTAGAAGTTTGTGACCACTTTGCAAAAAATGGGAAGTCAAAAATTGTTCTATTGCAAAATAAACTAAAGAGTGTTTTACATTGATAAGAGACACACAAAATTTGTATGACAATACAAACTTTAACCAAAGCACAAGCTTGATGGTTTATATCACTCAGAAAAATAAATAACCTTACGAGGCTGAATGTGCTCAAGAGAATTTACAGAGGCTGAGGACATTATCGAGTAATGATGTATCGTTTCATCACAGGGCCAAATGCTTTGCTTCTTAAAATGGGTATTGATGTAGACTTGCCTGTATTTGTTCCTTGACTCTCAAAGTGCTTGCAGCATTGACTTGTACTTTATAAATCTGTAAGAAAATGTTTCATTTTTGGGTGAATTATGCCTTTAAAGTGCATTTCAAGTCATTCAGACATCAACTGTGCATCACTTAGTCATCATTGCATGTCCGCTTTAGACAGGTGAACCCAATGAGGTCTTGATGAAGAGTCTAAATGACTCCACAATGTGGTTTGTAATCAAAACTGTTTCACAGAAGTCATCAAACAAGCTTTTTCCCCATGAAGAGTTTAGTTTTTAAATGGTTTAAGTGGAATTTCAAGTGGAAAATTCTATCTTTTCCAAGAATACACTTTAAAACAACAACGTAACACCCACAAGACATAATGACTGAGCCAATAATGAGTTTCTCTCGCAATGACAGTCAGCTTTTAGGTCCATTTTCAGCTTTGGGATTATACAAATCGATTTTGGAAAGCTGAAAGTTATTCTTGGAAAAATCCACTGGTCCATGCAGAAGACACAAAGGCTTTACACATTATAGCTTTGAAGAGATTAATGCCTGAGGGGGGCATAAAAGTGTTTGAACTCTTTCTTTAAAAAATGTCAACAGTAAAGCTATATGACAAGACTGAGATTAAGCCAGATAGTGTCTTATGCTAGATTTTTTTAAAGCTGCAAAAAGCTGTCAAGCATATTTAGAACAAGAATGAGTCGATTTATAACATTAAAAGACTGCATTGAAGAATAACAGGGCACCACTAAATTACTAATCAATTGGTCTAAAACCACGAGACTTTACAGATTAGTCAGGATAAAACATTACGCTGAATAATAATGGAATTTTATTTCACTCATATTTTTACATTTTACCTTCACAAGCACGATTTAAACATGGAAGTAAACATCACTTGCCTTTAATACATATATAGTTTCAGTTTAAATAAAATTGTTCAGTTTTAGATTTTAAAGACATTAAATATTTTCTTTATATTGTTTTTTTCAGTTAATACTTGTTTTAAACAGGTTTGTGTGTTTATTTTTAAATTAAACTGAAATCGTGATTCAGCAAAGTTGTGAATTTCATGCACATCTTGTCAGGAAAAGATTGCACTGCAATCACTATAAAATGAAGAGATACAAAAAAAAAAATCAAACAAAGGAAAGGATTTAACTGCTTTTATTGATACAATGTGACTAATAAACACAACTAAGAAACCACCTTAAATAATAATTTATTACAAACACTCGATGAAAGTGATGAGGTGATTTATGAGTAAAAACGTGTTACTTAATGTGGTTTTTTTACTTGTTCAGATCAGCAGCAAAACAAAGTCGAAGCTCACTGAAAAGTATTGGCAAAGGACCTCAAATCGGGAATCAAACTCAGGTCGCTGTGCAAAAAGTCAGCACACTTAAACACTAGTCTATTGATGCTAACATTATTTTGTATTTCCAATACTATAATTTTTCTGGAATTGTATATAAAAAAATAACTAGTGCACATTTACAAATACAAATAAGTACAAATAAAAGAGTTATAAAGTAATACACACTTGTTGCATTTTTGGCATTATCCGCATGCAAGCTAAAGCATATAAAATGCTTCACCATGCTTCATTTGCTTCAAAAAAATGGATTTGCTCTAAAATCTAATATGTATAGTGTATGAAAATAGAAGATCTTAGCTTCTGTTCCTCATTACATTTTTCCCCCCTAAACACTTGATTAATTTTCACTCTTCATCATTTCCTTTCAAGTCCTGCATTCATAATTCAGACGTCTGTGGCAGTAAACATCCAAAACCATCTAAAATAAATGACAAGACAGAATCTCAAAACGAAATGCGCATGGCCTTTAACGGCTGCTAAAACAGACCCGACTAATTCTGTCTTTTGTCATTAAAATTTGAACACATCCGCATCTTTGATGAACGGACAGCTCTTTTCAATTACAGCGCACATTAAAACTTCTTATGCAGGAACGCATTAACATTTAATCTGCTTGACCGCTCCCTGTCCCTAACCTCAGTGTTATTTAAAACATTAAGGACTCTTTTGAAAACCGGTTTTGAGTTTTTACGTAATCCTCGTTTTCTCAGTCTCGAGCCACTCCACTACTTAATATTCTTATCTTTCACCCCTGCATTTCGCAATAGGTAATTAATAGTTTAAAAAGGCACGTTGGCTTTGAGCGAAAAAGATTCAGAACTTCCATTAAGCTGAAAAAGGCAACTTTCCGTTTCCCTTTATTATATTTTAAGACAGTCTTAGGAGAAGTGAGGAAAATCTGACGGTGCTCCAGATAAAAGTAATGGTAGGTGACAGTTTGAGGACCAGTAATAAGAAAACTTCAGTGTTGGTACTGAAGTGAGGTATTCATGGGGATTTCTGAGAAGTGTGCACTTTTGGCATGAACATGGGCTACATTCACAACGCAGTTGGTCCCAAAATCACATTGTAAAAGGACTCGCACAATGACATATCCCAGCTTCTCTAGAGGCTAAAATAGACTCTAAAATAAAGTAAAATAAAAAGATTCAGATTAAAAAACAACTATATAGTTAAAAAAGGGCAGAGTTAAAGGATATGTTCATTCATTCATTTTCCTTTAGCATAGTCCCTTCATTCAGGGGTTGCCTCAGCAGAATGAACCGCCAATTTATCCAGCACATGTTTTACACAGCAAACGCCCTTCCAATTGCAACCCAGTACTGGGAAATAAAGATGTGGATAAGATAAGAGAATATAAGATAAGGATATGGATATGTTCTCAAATCTTTTTTTTTTTTATAATAATCATCTTTTGTTTTAAGAATTAAATTATATAAATATATTATTTTATATATAAATAAATAGTTACATTTTATATTTTAGGAATTGTAATTAAAATATTACATCACATATAACAAAATTATTGGAATATATTCCAAACCTTCTAATGACTAGATTCTTGACAGGATGCATTTGATTTGGAAATGCAATAAACTCAAATGAATATATTTATAAATCATTAAAATTGATCATACATTTATTGTAAATATTGATGGCCTATCTCTCATTATTTTTATAATTAACTCTCATAAAAGTTATGCCAAAACATGTAGATTTAGTCTCCTAACACCACTAATAATCTAATAAGGCAGTCATCAAACAGCTGGAATATTCCTGAAGTTGCACCGCTGGTTTATATCTGAGCAGATTTTCAGTCGAGTTGAGTCATTTTTACCCACTGCAGGAAAAACCTGCGGTGTTCTCTGCTGAATTAAGTTTTTGTTTAATTGACAAACGCATTATCTAATTTACCAGAAAAGCTTAGTGGCATGAAACCCGTCCAACAAATATAAAAGCTGTCCTCCTGACTCAACTAAAATAGTACAGCAACAAGACGCTTCTAGCTATAGCACCACATACAGCTTGCTCAAACACTGTAGAGGAAGAGCCCTTTAAATAAAGTAGGTCACAAGGCCAGAGCCTCCCCATAAGTTTGAAGAGCCCCTCTATTGATCACCAATAGAGTCAAGGTAAAACCACTAAGCTGTTGCTCTCATTTGAGCAAGCAATCAGCCTAAGAGTTTACACAAGCCTGTCTTTATAAATGACCTGCCTTTGGCTTCAAACTCCAAGAATGTAGAAGAAATCAATGCCTTTTATTTGCAATTACAACCGACTGAAAATCTAAGATCTGACTAGATAATTAGAAGCAAAATGCTGAATTTTATTTAAAATCAGTTCCACAAAAAAATGTCTAGAGACAGACCAATATGATTATTTTAATTAGCAACTTTTTATTGCTGCAGATTAGAATAATTCTTATGAACATGTCAATATTACCATTACCATCAACAATTATCTGATCTCAATTAAGATTACCATGTACTTCGAGCAATATTGAAAAAGCAACTGGTATGACATCATTTTGAACAAAATAAATAATCAGATGTGTTTCTGGAGTAAAAAAAATGCCAAGATTTGGATTTGTTAGATTTGTTTATTCATGGATCTGTTTACCCCTTTCATTATTAACCTACTAAAGTGCAAGTTGGTGGGCAGAGCTAAACAGGCAGTGATGTTAAAGCAGGCATTGATATGCTGGTTAGACATAATAAAGTGGTACATACCACAACCTTTCATTTTGGCAGACTGGCCTCAATATAATGTATTGTTAGACTATTTGATGACCTCATTTCTGTAAAAGGATCAAGGGGATTTTGATTTCTCAGTTCATGATGGCTTGAATTGTAGTTCTAATCAAAGGTAACACTTACACTTTTTTTAACAATAAAAGAGTGTAAGTTTTTATAGAATATCAATAAAAATGCAATAAAAGGAGTCTTTGTCCTAACCATTAGCAACATTGATGGACAAAACTTCTATGTCAGAAATGGTTTCTATTTCTGCAACGTCATGGCTGAACAACTGCATTAATTAATACTGATATGTGCTTTATTTAGTGTTAAATGTTACCAGTGTGAATTTGAATACAATTTTATGTGGCATTTATTACTAAAAGTGGAGGCAGATAGTTTAGATCTTGAAAACAAAAATAACTAGCAAATGTTGTAGCTAAATTGAATAGTTTAAAAGTTAACGTTAGAATGGTGACTCATTGCAAACGGACAAATTTCCTTCACTCTTGTACTTTTAGTAATGTTAAAGATGTTTAAAATGTATTAATTCGATTAGAAACCTTATTTCGTTGGGAGCTAAGTGCACTATTTTGTGCTTCTGAATGGTTTTGGTATTTAAATGTTTCTGTCATGTCGCACCTGGTGTGGACTGACAATTTTCATGTTGCTAGAATCTCTTAATGTGGCGTGTTGATAGAAAAGGGTGTTAGGCTGCTTGCTTGAAAGCATTTTTCTGTATAAAGTGCTTTACTTGACTGGAGTACAGAATTGTAGTGCTTTAAACCCCATCGCTGTGATCAGATTTCAGCTTCTTCACTGCCGTTTTCTCATCATGCATTTTCAAGTTGCATGTTTATTTTGTTATTAATAGAAAAATGCACAGCACACACTTTCATTTGTATTTGTATGAATGTACAATATGTCAATATTTGAATCATTCATCTTGTCAAGAACATCCTAAAAATACTGCATGGCATAAGATGCTGAGAATACAATACAGTTAAATATGTTGATCTTGCGAGTAAAGAAACAAATTACAATCACTCCATAAGCTAATAATTAATACGTTTCAAAGCTCTAATGGATTCATAGGAAGTGCTTTTTATGTACAAATAAAACTGCACCATAAAATTGGCCATTAAAAAGGACATCAAATTCAAAATCTAAACATGCTTGTGAAGGCGCAGCTGCTTCTCTGAACATGGATGATGTGTTCAGGATGCTGCTGGTTTGAGTCCTCACCTCCAGATCTGGGACACAGCAGAAACTCCAGAGCAGGTGGAGGAACCACAAGCCTGCTGTCGTCTCCCTCTGAGGTGTTGATGAGGAGCTCTAGGACACCAAAAGCTGCCTGAAGCCCCGCTCAGACTAAAATCACTAATGCTGCTGGAAGTTCACTGTGTGCAATAGTATTGGATTAAATAAAGTACTAAAAAAATGCCATAAACCATGCATTACAACAGTCTCGTTCCATTAATCTGTCAATAAAGCAAGTATTAATAGGTTGTTCAACATAAGTAAACTCACTGCTGCTCGTTGGAATTAAAAATTTATAATATATATCATTTATTGATTATAAATTAATGTTAAATACCTTTTCTATTGAAAGACCCCTTTTCCCCTCTGGAATATATTTAAAGAGGCATTTTTGCATTATTATTATTATTCTTAAATACCTACTTCAATCAATAAAAACAATAAACTGTTACCAAATAAAAAGGTTTAACAGTTTATGCAAGTAATAAATTGTTAAAATTAAGAGCTGCAATATTATTGTTGATTATTTTTGATATGTGAATGAATATTGATGCTGACAAACTGAAAATAAACCTTATTTATTTGTTTGAAGAAACTAAACATCATATTTTAGTTGCCAAAAATTTATGTCAAATCAGATCCGGACTTTTATGTGGGATGGACTACCATTTTTAAACCATGAAGCAGCAAATTGAATATCTTGGAAATCTCTGATTGGCTTAACCAGTTAGTGTAATGGTAAGTGATGCAAAAAAAATAAAAATAAATGCAAAAAATTTAAACACCTTTATTCTTTTCACAATTAATTGTTTGTTTCATGCAACGTATCAAGACATTCCTGATTCACATTTTTCAATTCAATCTAGTCTTTAATTCTATAAGTAAAGCTTTAAACCACCCTTTACGATCTGAATGAATTTTTAATCTGATTTGGCTAAATAATTCCAACTGACCTGATTATACTTCTGGATCCAGCTTTAAAAAAAAAAGTGATTTACAGATTGTCCTGTTTGTCCCATGACACTTGGGTAAAATTTTGACAAAAACAAGTTCAACAAATGCCAATGAGTCAGTCTAGCAGACAACTTGATCGCACAAGTTGGCAACAACCGATTAAAAAAAAATATTTTTATCTTATTTATTGGTCTTTTGTATGACAATGCAAATTAAATATTAAAAGGTTAACAGTAAAATATTGCTGATTGTTAATGCCATCCCCTAAACTCTCATTCATTAACTCAATTAACAAAACAACAATAAATAAATAAATAAATAAATAAATAGCACATGACTTTAGAGTGATATAAATAAAATAAAAAAGTGGATGAATCTTTTCTCCCACCAAGAATTACTTTTTATTTATTTAGGTCTGATAAAATATTTTGACATTTTCCCCGTTCAGCTTAACATGTATTTGCTATACAGTGGATAACTTAAGAGAATTTAAGTTTCGAAAGCATCAATAAGACCTCAAATGCACCAGCTATTTCTGAATCTACAGCCTATCATAGTTTCATTTCTTCAGTTGTGCAAGACATTTGTTGTTGTGCATTTCTTGCCCGAGGCATCGATTTAATGCAACAGCCAGTAATCACGTAGAAGCCAAATGTTTAGCATCAATCTAACCCTGGTCTGAACTGGTAGCCGCCACGTCGCATTGCGGCTCATCTGCAGAACACTAAACTCTGCTCAACTGTCACATCGCCAAGAGTCCAAAGCCAATGACTTCTAGCTGTTCAGTCAGTGCAAACCACGGTCAGCCTGAATAGAGTTGCTCAGCAGATGCATTCTGCTCTTCTACACCGACGAGACTTCAGAGCGAAGTAGACAAGATCAGATTAACTCATAGGGAAGATGTAGAGTCTAATAGGTGGCATGCTAAATTCAGCTTGACTAAAGGCCGAGGGCAATGGAGCATGGGCCTGTTAAATCATGTCCATCTCTACCAACTCATCTCAAGGAAAATATCAAAGCATGTGTCACAGTCTGAGCGGAGAGAGAGCAAAACATTTATGTCAATGCAAATTGAGTCAGTCGATTATGGCATCAGCAAACTGTACTTTATTACCGTTGTCTGAATTATTCCACCTTTTTTTCCACAGATAGATGCAAATGTTCTTGACAGGTAAATTAAGCTATGCAAGAAGCAAATAACAGACGTCAGCACAGTTTGAAATGTACGCAGCAGATTTGAAGGCGTCAAAGTATAAACGCAGGGGACGCAGAATGACAGCTGCTGAAACTACTCTTTATTCATAATGGAGAAACCGAAACTGTGGAGGAATGAAATGAAACTTCAAAAACCGTGACTGCAGGAAAGCAGACAGCATCTGCAACCACTCATTAGTAAACCTACGACTGACTTTTGACACCTGACCTGTTTATAATCGTTTGATCTTGTTTTATAGCTGCAGTATAATCTTTTATCAAGTGATAGTGCTATCAATCATCCCAACAGACACCAATTATGCCAAAGTAAAAATGAAAAGTTCTTACCCAAATACTTCAAAATGTTCAAAAAGCAATCAAAAAATAAATTCATGTGAATCAAGCAGTTTAATCTGAGCCTCCTTGTTATTATGAAATTCTTTTGGCATGTCATAAATATGTAGTTTCTAGGGTGCGAACAAAGTCTAAAAGATACTGGGTGACAGAGAGAATTCAAAAATAATATTTGCAAAAACACTCTCGAGTAAGTACTTTGCAATCCTCTTTGTACTATGAATGTAATCCAAGCCACTATAATTAACATGTTACCCATATCAGTTGCATTGCTTCCCTGACACTTACAAATCCTCACCTGTGGCCTCATAGGAATGAAAATGGTCCAACAGATGCGCATGTCAGAATCTCACCCAAAAGTAGTAGGTCATTCAAGCACTTTGTGTACTCTTGTGTATTCAGGTACACTTAACATACTGTAATTAATATGAGATCTTTTTTAAATAGTCCAGTGTTTCTCAACCACGTTCCTGTGAGACCACCAGAACTGCACATTTTCCATGTCTTCTTTACCAAACACACCTGATTCAGGTCATCAGCTTATTAGCAGAAACTGAAAGACCTGTAATGGGTGTGAAAGACAAATCATGAAGTGTTGGTGAACAAGAAACATGGTTGAGAAACACTGGTTGCAACCGAAATCGCCTACTACTCGACCGTTAGAAAAGTATGTTCTATACAGTATGAATAGGAGTAGTATGAATGGAGTTTGGACGTATTACATCCGCCATTTTGCAATGATCACGTCAGTTGCGTCGCTTTATTCCCATTCATGAATCCTCTCACGGTGCATTATGGGATATCTGATGCGCATTTCAGAATGTTGCCGAAAGTATTAGGTCATCCGGGTACTTCTCGCATTCTGATATATTTGCGTACTACATAGTATGGAAGTGTGCAACTTCAGACGCAACCACTGTTCTAGTCTTAAGATATGGCTCAGGTCAATTAAAAAAAACCTAACACTTACGACTAAAAAATATATATATTTTTACTCAATTCATGCATTCTTGAGAATCAAAGCATCTTGTGTAACAAACTACCAAAGCACAAAATCCAAAGTATACAGGGAGTGCCGAATTATTAGGCAAATGAGTATTTTGACCACATCATCCTCTTTATGTGGAAAAACCAAGGCGCAAAATAGCTGCCCATGAACTGAGAAACCGTTTTGCCATATTTCAGAGCTGCAACATCACTGGAGTGCCCAAAAGCACAAGGTGTGCAATATTCAGAGACATGGCCAAGGTAAGAAAGGCTGAAAAACAACCACCACTGAACAAGACACACAAGCTGAAACGTCAAGACTGGGCCAAGATAAAAAAAAAACATCTCAAGACTGATATTTCTAAGGTTTTATGGACTGATGAAATGAGAGTGAGTCTTGATGGGCCAGATGGATGGCCCCGTGGCTGGATCAGTAAAGGGCAGAGAGCTCCAGTCCGACTCAGACGCCTGCAAGGTGGAGGTGGAGTACTGGTTTGGGCTGGTATCATCAAAGATGAGCTTGTGGGGCCTTTTCAGGTTGAGGATGGAGTCGAGCTCAACTCCCAGTCCTACTGCCAGTTTCTGGAAGACACCTTCTTCAAGCAGTGGTACAGGAAGAAGTCTGCATCCTTCAAGAAAAACATGATTTTCATGCAGGACAATGCTCCATCACACGCGTCCAAGTACTCCACAGCGTGGCTGGCAAGAAAGGGTCTAAAAGAAGAAAAACTAATGACATGGCCTCCTTGTTCACCTGATCTGGACCCCATAGAGAACCTGTGGTCCATCATCAAATGTGAGATTTACAAGGAGGGAAAACAGTACACCTCTATGAACAGTGTCTGGGAGGCTGTGGTTGCTGCTGCACACAATGTTGATGGTGAACAGATCAAAACACTGACAGAATCCATGGCAGGCTTTTGTGTGTCCTTGCAAAGAAAGGTGGCTATATTGGTCACTGATTTGTTTTTGTTTTGTTTGTGAATGTCAGAAATGTATATTTGTGAATGTTGACATGTTATATTGGTTTCACTGGTAAAAATAAATAATTGAAATGGGTATATATTTGTTTTTTGTTAAGTTGCCTAATAATTATGCACAGTAATAGTCACCTGCACACACAGATATCCTCCTAAAATAGCTAAAACTAAAAACAAACTAAAAACTACTTCCAAAAATATTCAGCTTTGATATTAATGAGTTTTTTGGGTTCATTGAGAACATGGTTGTTGTTCAATAATAAAATTAATCCTCAAAAATACAACTTGCCTAATTATTCTGCACTCCCTGTAGTCTAAACTGTAAGTAGTATGCATAACTTTAATAGTTAACTTATCTGTATAACCTTTATAATAATCTTATTCTTGAGAATACTGCATCTGAATCACTGAAGAGTACTGCGATAAACCTCTTTATTTCATTAGGAAAAAAAAACGCTCCTGGTTATTTTTAGACTGAAGAGTCTGAAGCATAATAACTCATTAAAGAGCCGTTTAATCCCAGAACGACGTGCACACTCCACATGGCTACTAGGCATTTTTTTTCAACAACAGTGCAAACCAATTTGTGTCAGGGATACAATGACCCCTGAAGCAAACATTTTGACTGACTCCCTCTTCATCACATCACAAATGAGACAGAGCATAAAGTGGAGCCGTCCTGCTCAATCAGCCTCTATGGAGAAAATGAAGCTTGAATGAAAAGGTCAATTCAAAGAGGCTTGGCCTTTCAGCGACAGCTATCAGCCAGTCGGTGTTTACAAGAAAAACAGCCATTGTTGTCCATCTAAGAAAATCATTCTGCTAACCACAACAGCAAATTAAAACAGAGAGTATAACATTTTGTTCATTTAGAAGTAAATTAAAGAGAAACAATTTAGATTGATCCTCATGTTGTGGTAGTAAGCAAAAACCCTCAAACGCTCTTGATTTACAACCAAAAACACTTCAAGATCTTTATGTTTTTAGTCACAATGCCTGAATTTATAATTCAAGGAAGACTGTAATGATATTGTTGGTGCCTTAAAGCCAAAACACTCTTAAAAGCATGATAACATTATCATAACGAGTCTGAAAACATGCACTCGCTTCTCTTGACTAATGGAGCAAACTTTACACGCAACAGGACAGCACTTAAATCTACCGTGCTGAACAGTATTCCCTGATATTTTTCCATCACAAGGTGTTCATCACAACTTTTATCACAAGGTAAAACAGAAAAAAAATGCCAAATGGAAATGAGAATGCAGCAACTGCATTTTGGACATAAGATAAACTATACAACTAATACAACTATGTCAACTAAAATGCTATTGAAAATGTAAATAAAAAAAAACAACATTTTAAATAGGTAACAAATGAATGATCATGTGAGTCTAAAGATTTGTATTTAATTTCATTTTTTTATTAGATTATAATTTATACTTAAGCAATTTATTAATGACATATTCTAATAACTGTTAAATGGATTTTACTACATTGTTGCAGTCAGTTTTATGAATGGCTTTTACATTTTATTTGTATGCTAAAAAAGGAAAACTAATAAAATTCTCACATTATAGTCACTTAAACTGTATTAGTAGTATACCGGACATTTCTCTAAATATCAGTACTGGCCTTTGATGAGCCCATGTAAATTAAACACCAAAAAACGGTCAAAAAACTGCCTCATTTGGCTGTTACATAAGAACATAAACCAAGACCAGACGACCGGAGCACGTTCACCACCAAAACCTCATTTTGAGATGCTTTCGGGTGCAGTGAAAGGGTCATTCTAGATCTCCAGACCAACCGAAACCTGTGGGTTTTCAACATCACCACCCTTTTCAGATATGCTGATGTTAAACACGATTTCACAAACTCAAAAGTTTACAAGGACGTCAAAAAGTTTTTTAAATACAATGTGAGCTGTAAATATGTTGGGATTATTAAAAGGCACTTAAGTTGAATCAGGGCAGCATGGTGGTAAAGTGGGTAGCGATATCACATCACAGCAAGAAGGTTGCTGGTTCGAGACCAGAGGTTTGAGGCTGGGTCAGTTGGCATTTCTGTGTGGAGTTTGCACGTTCTCCCTGTGTTTGTGCGTGTTTCCTCTGGGTGCTCTGGTTTCCCCTACAAGTCCAAAGATATGCGCTATAGGTAAATTGGGTAAGTTAAATTATCTGTAGTGTATGCATGTATGTCCTGGTCCTCTAGGTTGAAGGTTAAGCATTGAGCTAACGACCCACCTTGTATTAGATGTTACAACACCAATATGGTGCGCCTAAATATCAACTTCGATATAAACTGCCATGTGAGTAAGTTAAAGCAAATTAGCTTAAAGAAAAAATCAGCACACTATAGCAAATGCACTAAAGCCCACTCAAAAGACCTTAGCAACTGCAAATCATTACCTTGGCAACCACCAAGAACACTGACTTTCGCATGGGCAAATGCATGTAAATGTGGTCTAAAATATAATGCTTTCAGTGTCAGCAGATATTAGAGATGGCCTCTTTCTTCTGAATCTTCTTCTTTTTTTTAGCACCCTTGCTGACTTTTGGGCCAGTTTTGCAAACTTTGAAGAATCACTTCCTCAATAAAATCACAGATGCAAATAATAATAAAAAAGCACAAACAACTTCAAACTCAACAGACCCTGCAGGAGAAAGGTGCTGAATTTGGAGTCAGTCAATAAACTAAATTCTTTATAACAGTTATGGTCAACATGAATGCAAAATAATTATTAGGATGAATTATGGCTGTTGGCAAAACTTAAAAAGATAAATAAATGTCTACACCAGTGGTGCCCAAACTCAGTCCTAGATGGCTGGTGTCCAGAAAAGTTTAGCTCCAACTAGGGCAGCACAATTCTGGCTAAAATGAGAATCATTATTTTGTTTTGCTTAAAATGAAGATCACGATTTTCTTACAATTCTGTAGATGTAAAATAAAAGTTAATATGAGTAGGCTATTATTGTTATTTCTCATACATATGGTAAAACAACAATAATATTATTAGGCCTATGTGTAGGTCTACTGTTGGTTAAACTGTTATATTTTGTATACACTTGAAATGACTTTAAACATGTCCTGGTTGTTAATTTACAGTAAAGTGATGACATCAAAACATTATTCATAATTCTGAAGATGAATTATTACGTTTGAGATATTTGCTAGCCGTTTGTCACGGAGAACATTATTAGACCATTTGTTTCACTGGTAAAAAATAACATTTGTCATTATCAGATTCTCTCTTGCATTATATTCAACATTATGTAGGCTAGAGTAGTTATACTGAACATAAATATATGCAAACATTTTTTTTCATGCACAACACTCTGTGTTCGCTATGAAAGAAAATACATATTAAATGCATTTTCATAATCATAATTCTAATATGCAAAATGATCATTTAAATGATGTGCGTGCTTTCGGTTTCACTTTCACTGCCAAGTGCGGCTCATTTCATGGCTGCCATCACTGAGTTCAGTTTGCAAAAAACAGGACATTATTTACAACTTTATTAGCTGTTATTCACAGCCTATGCAGGTTCTGTTCACTAAAGTAGACATCATTGGCGAACACATGCATGTCCTTTCGGTAGTAAACAGACAGTCAGCTCATGTGATTTCGTGACCACGAATACATCATTACATTAAGACAGAAATGATATTTTTTGAGTGAATTATACCTTATAAATACAGTATGTGACACTTTCAACACCATTGGGAGGTGTCCATGTTGCTGAGCAATCTATATAAAACAATGTGAAGACTTGTGCGACTGCCTTTACGCTTCTTTTCTGTCCATGAAAATATAATTGGCTGAATCTTAAAAAAGCTGAATTAAGAAAGTGTGTAGGGTCGAATCGTGATTGCGATCTTTTCTCGATTAATCGTACAGCTCTAGCTCCAACCCCAATTAAATACACCTGAACCAGCTAATCAAACTCTTACTAGTCATACTAGAAGCTTCCAGTAGGTCTGTTGAGGCAAGTTGGAGATAAACTATGCAGGACATTGGCCCTCATGGACCGAGTTTGGGCAGCCCTGGTCTATACAAAGTCTTTTAGTACATGCATGCTGTTTGAGGCATATTGCATGGAAGCAGGATGATATATGATTGCTTGGTGCATTATTCATAACCCCACCCCTTGTTCTGCATGCATTATCCAACACTATAATCTGAAGTAAAAAAAAATAAATCAGAGGACCAGTCCAATGTCATAATCCTGCCCAATGTCACACGTTTTCATCCAAACCACTTCAGGACGTGGCTCATTTAGCGACTCCGCAACTCCATCACAAACACCTGAAGATAATCCCGTACAGTAATAAGATCAATCGAGTGATGCTGTTGACGTGCTTATGACAGGCTTATGCATGCATAATGCATGAACGATGCCCCCAAGTTCAACCTGAAGGATTAGAATGATTGCGTTTAAATCTCCGGGCACTTGAATACAAGCCCTTTCCTCTGCACATCTCATATGCTGCAATCCAGCTCAAAGAGGGATGGCTTGAACTCTCCTTAGGGAGTGAACGAAAGAGCGTGGCTTTACATAAGCTGAACAGTGATGTACAGCTGTGAGGTCTGGACAGATTAACAGATGCTGTGCTTGAGATTAGCATTCAGATGCAAAAGGAAAGAGAAATTGTGTGATTGCGTAAACAGACGTTCTAAGCTGCTGCTGTTTCCATGAAAGAAACTATGGCGATATCATGAAGCAGATAACAGAGGTGAAGAAATAATGGCAAAAATACCTTAGAACTAATAGAAGAAATCAACAGTATGCTTTTTAGTTCATACCTACACATACTAAACTTAGACCTAACAAAGGTTCCTAATAAAAATATCAGATGTGAGAAAATGATGGCAAATTTATGATATGTCTATTTGTTTAAAAAAAAACTTAAAATATTTATTTAACCTATTTACTCAAATGCTGACCACAGCAAGGTGCTTTGAAATCAAATTAAATAAATAACAGCCAACATTGTTTTAAATAAACAGGAACTCGTTTGAACTGGTCTGTTTGAAAATATCTATTTAGTTCCTCAGTTTTATTTGCCGACCACTATAAACTCCTTTGCAACTACATTAATATCACTAAACATAATTATAAATGAGGAAATAAACTTGAAAAACACACACAAAAAAAACTCTGAAATCTAAAAATATCTCTGTTTATTCATATCTAAAATTGCTCAAAGTTAAAGTTCCATTTACTTCTTGTGTTTCCTTAAAATATACATGAACTAGCCTAAGAAATCGACAAATGGCTCTTATTTATGATAATAATATAACCTAAAAAAATAAAATAAAACTAAATCTAGAGAGTGCTGTAGAAACAAGAAATTAAGCAATATTCGCAAAACTTCCTTTCAATAACGCAGGAAATTTTCCCAGAAATCTACAACCGCCTTTTTTGTTAATCTGGAGTTAAAAATACTCTGAAATATCTCATCCTCAGTTATAAATGCTGACCCAGATAAACGTATAATTACCTACGTATAATCAACATGCCGATGGTTCTGGTTTGTTGAAATACACAATATTTCATCTTACAAAAAACTTTCTTTTTCTCACAATACCATAATCATCCATCCTGCACCATGTAAATGTGATCATTCTACCTGGCATTTGAACAGAAGATTAAACAATAAATCTATATAATAACCAATAAACAAATTGATAAAGGGCCAACATTATCTAAGTATTGTTTCGACACTTAATTAGTAATGAATGAACATGGCATGCTCATCTATATTAATAAACAAAGACAAATATTAAATAACCATGCCTTACCTTCAATATTTCCCCACGTTTAAAACTCAGCTCATCATCTGCAGTTGCTTTGAAATCATACTTAGCAATGGCCTCCATGATTCAGCCAAACGGACACCAATGTAGTAAGGTATAAAGCAGCGGAAAATGCCCCCTGGTGCAGTTTATATCCCTATTGTGGACCAGAGGACCAGACAATGAGATCTCAATAGCGATGATGAGCACAGATCCAAGCAGACACAATGATCTCCACCTGCCTCTCTCTCTCTCAGCCTGCGTCTGTCCTCCCGTCGCGATCCTCACATAAAGATCACGCCGAGAAACCTGTAAACAAAATACACTCTTTTAGCAAATCCGATAAGACTCGATGTGGTTCATAAAAGTGTTCTAGATTGTTCAATGGGCCGCGCCCCGCGATACAACTGGCATTAAAAAGCAAACGCTCCCCATAAAGAGGAAGGAAACCCGTCTGCCTGACGTCTAAAACGGCCAATGACGCGTCGCGGGCAGAGTGGATACTCCAATCAGATTAACGCGTCAGCCAATAAACGCACTGGAAGGGACGTCGACGCGCAATTGGCTCGGCTCAACGGCGAGCATTTCATAGCGTTCGAGGACGCAAGGCTCGATAACGTCATAGCGCTATAGAACGTGCACAGAATAATATTCGTTTAATCCTGAGCAAATATCAAGGACTGCGCAGACAAAAGTCAACATGTAAACGTAGCTATGCAAACGACATGTAGTGCATTAACCATATTATATTTCTAGCAGAGAAAATGCGTAAGTGACGCCGGAAATCCAACTAATTTAAACTGTACCAACAGCATATTTATGTTATCGTTCACTTTGATCGCAGCGATGTCGTCTATACATTGTGTCCAAATTCCAGTGTTTAACAATGACGTATTATTAATAAGAACTGAAGGTATATAAGAAGTTGTGTGATTAACCATTACATGACAAAGACATACAATGTTTACATCATTCACATAGAATAGATGTCAACTTCAAACAGACATAAGTGAAAATGTTGACTATTATACACATTATTAATCTCCCGTTCGCTTTTTAAATGTGTTAAAGTTTTTAAAAGTGTAAATATAGTCCATATGTACTGTTTAAATTTAACAAATAAAGTAAACAAACAGTTCAGTGCAGTGCAGTTCCAAAGTTTCTAGTCTATAAATCTCGCGAAGTAACTTTTAAAAAAGAAACACTATCAAGTCATTGTTAATATGTCTATCAGTTTAAAAGTTATTTATTTGTTACCACACATTGATACCACGCGAATAGTTGTAATGTATAGTAAGCATACAGGCCTTATGGCCTTTGCTAATGTTAACGTGAAGGGAAAAAACACTGACGCTGGCAGTCAGAGAAAAGATGTAGTTTCATATACTCACTTTTGTAAACAACTGCGAGGGCCGATAGTCGCTCTCCAGTTTTAGTGAACGCAGAATCCACGCTTATTGGTCTTTAATCGTTGCTGGGGTTGAGCTCTTGTACCTCGCCCGACTTGAAATTGTGAAAATTGCTGTATTTTTCTGTTTATTTCCGTTTCCTCTTTGATTCGGCAACGTCTGCATGTGCAGCTTTCGTCTGCCTCTAGTGGGCGAGTTGTGCCATTGCACAAGTTTAGAACAAGGTCCAATAATGTTTAATAGGCTACAGTATAGCGCCATCTTCTTGCGAAATGTAAGGAGGGTCCTGCTTCTTTTTCAGATCAAAAACATTTTGAAGTTTATGATGAAATTGGGGCGACGCTGGCTCAGAGGGTAGCACTGTCCCCTCATAGCAAGAAGGTCGCTGGTTCCAATCCCGGCTGGATCAGTTGGCATTACTGTGTGGAGATTGCATGTTCGCGTGGGTTTTCTCTGGGCGCTCCGGTTTCCGACACAGTCCAAACACAGGTAATCTACTGTATAATATCTATAATATAGAACATTATATCATTACATCTCATTATGTAAAAATCATTTATTTTCTTGTATAAAGTCCTAATTTATACTGTAATAATATGGTAGGACTAATATGTCAAATAATATTTGGAAAACAACAGTTATCACATAACAGTTTGAATAGTTTTAATAACTCATCTCTAATAACTGATTTATTTTATCTTTGCCATGATGACAGTAAATAATATTTTACTAGATGTTTCAAGACACTTCTAAACAGCTTAAAGTGACATTTAAAGGCTTAACTAGGTTAATTAGGTTAACTATTCAATTCAATTCAATTCATCTTTATTTGTATAGCGCTTATACAATGTAGATTGTGTCAAAGCAGCTTCACATGGAAGTTTATAGTGAATTGAAACAGTGTCAGTTCAGTTTTCAGTGTTTAAGTTCAGTTCAGTTTAGCTCAGTTCAGTGTGGTTTAATAATCACTACTGAGAGTTCAAACACTGAGGAGCAATTCCATCGATGCGCAGCTCTACAGATCCCGAACCATGCAAGCCAGTGGCGACAGCGGCGAGAAAAAAACCACCAATTGGCGAAAGTGAAGAATTTAAAAAACCTCAAAAGAAACCAGGCTCAGTTGGGCACGACCATTTCTCCTATGGCCAAACGTCTTGTGCAGAGTTGCAGTCTAGGCGCAGTAGCTGGACCTCAGCGAAGACACGTCTGTCCTTGGAGCATCACAGGAATCAGTCTCATGCTAGGCAGGTTAGGGTAATTAGGCAAGTTATTGTAAAACGATGGTTTGTTCTGTAGACTATCGAAAAAATAGAGCTTAAAGGGGCTAATAATTTTTACCTTAAAATGTTTTAAAAATGTTTTAAAACTGCTTTTATTCTAGCCGAAATAAAACAAATAAGACTTTTTCCAGAAGAAAAAAAAATATTATCAGACATACTGTGAAAATTTCCTTGCTCTGTTAAACATAATTAGGAAAATATTTGAAAAAGAAAAAAAATTAAAAGTGGGCTAATAAATCTGACCTTAACTCTATATCTGTCATCATCTAAAGAAATGTGTTTTAGGGTTTCATTACCCTTTAAAATATCTGACTCATTCACATTTAATTAAAACATTCATTTCATTTTTTGTAGGCCAGCATTAAACAAACAAACAAACAAACAAACAAACAAACAAACAAACAAACAAACAAAAGGTCATGTAAAATTAGAAATGACGATCTCTGTTTAAGGGGTTTGCCTCAATCTTTCCTATCATTAGTCCATCTCTTCTCTGATTGATTGGTAGGCCAAATCAAAAGTTACCAGGAGCCAACTTTGGCCCGCGGGCCCTAGATTGGGCATCTTTGGTCTTGACATTGGTCTTAGTCATAAATGAAGGGGAGGTTATTCAATGGATCAACCAGTGATCAACTCATTCTTGAAATCCTCAATTGGCAAGCATATGTATAGACCAGGGGTGGACAAACTCGGTCCTAGAGGGCCGGTGTCCTGCATAGTTTAGCTCCAACTCTAATCAAACACACCAGATTATACTAACCAGTGCCTCCAAGAACACTAATTATATCTATAAGCAGGTGTGTTTGACCGGAATTGGAGCTAAACTGTGCAGGACACCGGCCCTCCAGGACAGAGTTTGCCCATCCCTGGTATAGACCAACCACAAGACAATTACTGAAAGTAGAAGAACAATGAGGAAATGAACGCAGTTGACAGTCTAAAAGAAGCATAAGTGAGCAGAGAATGTGTGGACTGATGAAATATGTGAATTCTCACTCACAATGGCTGAAGTGAATCAAAAATCAGCACTGGTGTGTTCCTCTTCTTCAGCTCTAGCTCATGTGGTGAAATGTTGGGTATGTTGTAAATTCTGAGATGCACTTCATCAGACCTTGAGTGGTTTAATTGAGTCACCGCAGTCTTTCCATTAGTTTGAGCCAATCTGGCCATCCTCCTCTGACCTCTGGCACCAGCAAGGAATTTGTCTCCTTTTCAGGCCATTTTCTGTAAACATGCAAACATTCTAATGCTCTGTTTGAACCTGTGTTCACATTCATCAATGTATTCAATTACTGCCTTGTAAGTGATGTGTGTGACCTTGTATTTCCTACATTGTGAGGACCAAATGTCCCCACAAGTAAAGCAACACTTGTACATTTTGACCTTGTCTCTTTTTTTGAGTATATTACAGTTGAAATGGTTGTATGACAGAAAAAGTTCAGCCTTTTTTAGTCACTGTTGTTTGGGAAAGCCTAGAAGAGTACACTGCATATTGACAGTGTGTTTAAAGATTTTATTTGTGAACAAAGACACAAGTACTTTTCATTCTGACTGTCAAATGTTTCTGAGAGAAGAAGGATTTTGGAGGTAATCCATTGTTCGTGTGTTGTTTGTACAAACTGTTGCGAGAAATGCACTTGGTTTGGAAATGATAAGGATGACATTGAGAAATGCTTCAAAGTGAGGGTGGAAATTGGTTAGATAGAATACAGGAAATAAACATCTTTGAGGGCTCTTGACACTATTGTTGAAAAGCTCAGAATGTAGTAGAAGAACTTGAACTGTAAATCCTTCATAATAATAGTAAGAAAGTTATTTTTTTAATATATATATATAGGGACTTTAAAAGTAGCATCTCAAGGCACTTCACAGACATACTGTATAAAATGTGCAGCAGTAAAAGGATAAATGAAAAAAAACAATGACTTACTTCATTTTCCCTTAGCTTAGTCCCTTTTTTTATCAGGGGTCGCCACAGCGGAATGAACTTTCCAGCATATGTTTTACACAGCGAATGCCCTTCCAGCTGCAATCCAGTACTGGGAAACATCCATAAACACTCATTCACACACACTCATTCACTACAGCCAATTTAATTTATTCAATTCACATAGCGCATGTCTTTGGACTGTGGGGTAAACCTGTGGAGCACCTGGAAGAAACCCACACAAACATGGGGAGAACATGCAAACTCCACACAGAAATACCAACTGGCCCAGCCAGGACGCGAACCAGTGGCCTTCTTTCTGTGAGGCGACAGTGCTAACCACTGATCCCCTGTGTAGCCCTTGTAAAAAAAAAATGCAATGATAAAAATAATTAAAAGCAATTGTAATAAAATAAACCAGTTTTATTTAATGTAAAATTATATACCGTAAACGTGTTTTTGCAACATTTAATTAATGTAGAACATGCTTTGTGTATTCCCAGCAAACAATTTTGTGTTTGATAGACATCTAAATGTAGACAGCTTGGCTAAAACAAGGCTAAACTTGGGCTGTCAGTGAAAATCTATAATAGACATATGAATAGCCCAAAACTAGACTAGTCGTCAAATAGATAGATTAGACAGACTTTATATGTGCATTCATTCAATCATTTCTGTTTATTTGATGACTGGTCTAGTTTTGGCTTAAAGATTAAATTTTTCTTTAGATTAAATTTAGATTTTCACTGACAGCCCAAATTTAGCCTTGTTTTAGCCAAGGCGCTATGTTTAGACGTCTATTAGAAATCTATTAAACATCTTTTAGACATCTTTTAAAAACAAAAAATGCTTGCTGGGTTTAAAGCAAAAAAAACCTCTATCTCTACATTGCCTAAATATTAATATGCACACACACACACGCACACACACACACACACACCAAGATATGTGCACATGTTGTGGAGGATATTCATAATAAGATGTTTACAGAACTTAAAATTAAACTGCCAAGGAGGAATATTGCTGCCAAGCAGGATTATTGCTGCATTCAATATTGCATATGAAAGACAATGTCAACATTTTTTAATTTTTTATTTAAAAAAGCATTATTTATAACAACAGGGCACTGTGGTGTACAATGACGCAATAATGCATGATAAAACAAAACACACAAAAAACAAAACCCCAGCAAGAGACAAGGACAATATGGGAAAATGGTGTAGATTTGTATGTCTGAATTCACAGTATTTGGGGAAAAATAAAGGTGATGTACAGTGCTGAGCATATATAAGTACACCTCTCACAAATCTCTCTTTTAAATTTATATGTTTAATAGGAAGCTATACAATATTATATTTGTGCATATACATTAGATTAGTCAGTACTGAAGCCAAACCTGGAGCTTATCTAACAAAATAACTTACGACAACGGTCCAAAAACTAGTACAGCCAAATTTATATATTAGAAAAACATTAAAAACCTATTTTCACTGATAAATGAAAAATATTCCTTTTCAAAATGAGGTGTACTCAATAAAGCCAAGCACTGTATATTTTTTGTTTGTGCTTAACAAACTAACCAACTAAAACTTTCTGTTGTTAGCAATATTCTCTTTATCATTTCACAAGTAAATATAACTAAAATCACTGCATTCATGTGCATGGTACTTTATTTTGTCAGACATTTATTTTGTTTATAAACTTACATTTTAGCAGTGCTCATCAGCAGACTAAAAGGGAGGGCATATAGTCATAAAGGGCTGCAGTGTCTAATAAAAAAAATATTAAAAAATATGAAGCCTTAACAGGAACAGGACATTTGGCTGAATGAAGAGACTGTAAAAACTGTCAAAAAATATTTAATTAAAAAAGACACAGATGGAACCATTACCTCAAATCTGTAAAGTTTCACTCACACACACAGACACACAAAATAAATGAAAGGAAAAAAGGAGAATGCATTACTGTTAATAAAACGAATGACTGAATAAATCAAGCAGGCTTTATCTGTTGTCAGTGAAGGGGTTTGACAGCACTGACCGAACAGGTTAGGCACTCGATAATGACAACAAATATGCTCGTATTACTGTCTGCTTACCAGCTAACCAGATGTTTCTAACAACGACATTTATGATGTACAAAAATCTTTTTAACATTACAACTTTTACAAAATTTACTAGGCCAAATTTTGTTAATGAATGATATAGCATTCTGCAGTAATACTATAGTAAACATATTGTAATAAATACTGTTTAGTTTATAGCCTAGAGCGCATTTGAGACATGGGTTCAGTTGAAACACCCTAAATAACTTGCGTCCACAGAAAAATGTTGCAGTAATTTTTGCTCTGCTCATGCATAGCATTCTCATTTATTGTGAGAAATTTGAATGATCTGGCGACACAGTAGGTAATGCTGTCGCCTCACAGCAAAAAGGTCGCTGATTCGAGCCTCGGCTGGGTCAGTTGGCGTTTCTGTGTGGAGTTTGCATGTTCTCCCTGCGTTCGCGTGGGTTTCCTCCGGGTGCTCCGGTTTACCCCACAGTCCAAAGACATGCAGTACAGGTGAATTGGGTAGGCTAAATTGTCCGTAGTGTATGAGTGTGAATGAGTGTGTATGGATGTTTCCCAGAGATGGGTTGCAGCTGGAAGGGCATCTGCTGTGTAAAACATATGCTGGATAAGTTGGCAGGTTCTTTCCGCTGTGGACCCAGATTAATAAAAGGAATAAGCTGAAAAAAATGAATGAATGAATGAGTTTGAATGATCTGTCCTTCCACACTAAAGATAGAAAAAAGAGAAAAAGTTTTTTTTTTGCAAGGTAAAATTTTAATTTCACAATGTCCCTTCCACAATTAATAGGTTACAATCCTTTCTTGACTGTTAAACTTGATGTTATATCATTGCAAACCTTAGTTTATGACATTGTGCCATGCAAGTGTTTTTCATAATCTATAGAAAAACATGTGAGCATGTCAGGGGGTTCGGTTAATACACACTGTCTCAACTGTACCCGGATTTATGTCCTATTGCTTTACATGCTGTTTAGCTGCATTGTGATAATAGAATACAAATCACTTTTAAACACTTGTTAGGAACTTATGTTTTTATAAATACAGTATATCTTTGTGATTTTTTTCATTCATTCTTTGTCTATTAGTGATTGACCTATATTTTCTAAAATTAATATTAAAATGATTAGATAGTATATATTTCTTAAATATACAAGATGATAAAGTGGGTACAGTTGATACACCATGTTGTTATATGCAATAACAGTTAATAAATATTTATAGGTTGTGTGTAAGTGTACTACCAGTTCACTTGCTATTATAGGCTTAGGGGTAGGCTTATAGAATAAACAGATATGAGTGGGGTTAAATATACTGACTAAATATACTGTCTGTAAAGTATAAAACCCTGTGCTTAATGTAATGATGTTATAAATACGTGTGTGTGTGTGTGTGTGTGTGTGTGTGTGTGTGTTCGTGTGTGTGTGATACTAATAATCAAGAATACTCAAGAGAAAAATCTGTATATTTTTGTTGTGTTATATTACTATTTCCATGTTCTTTTTACTATTATGTTTACATTTTGTGCTTTTTGCTAGATCTTTTTCAGTGAATCAGAATTAAATAAAGCAAATAAATAAAACTATTATTTAAAAAATGCACAATTTTAAATTATTATGTTTGCAATACATATTTAGCTAGCTTTAGAGCATTAATAAGTGGTGTCTCAACTGCACCAGGGTGCTGTTTCAACTGTAATCTGGGTATAAGTCAGAGACAAAAGTTCACCTTATGTGAGCTATAATTTTGGAAAATATAATCTACTTATGGCTTTTGTGTAATATTTTAGTACACAATCAAAATAAATATCATGTCAAAATTCACTTTAATCATGGGTCTCAAACTCCTGGAGGGATTCCTGGAGGGCCACAGCTTTGCAGATTTGAGCTCCAACCACCTCCAACTTCTAGATCTTCTTTCTAGACCTGCTTAATACTAGTCTCCAGTAGTCCTGAACACCTTCATTAGTTAAATCAGCTGTGTTAGATTATGGTTAAAGCAAAACTGTGCAGAGCCGCAGCCCTCCAGGAATCGAGTTTGAGACTCATGACTTAAATTCAGCATTTAGTTTTTGTGTATTGATTAAAAAAAACAAAAAGTATCTCTACTGTATTCAGTACCCTACCACAAAACATTGTGGTGTTGTTTAGAGATGTATGAACGTGTACAGTAGCCTATATTCCAAATAGCCTTGTAGAAAACTTAGTTCAGTATTGGCTAATTAGTTACTTGTTATATCACCACAGATTTTTCAAGTAGGCTACTTTACTAGAGTGTGGTTCAAAAACATTGCAGTGTACAACCTTAGTTAACAGCATTGCAGTTATTTTTGCATAAATTATTTGCCCCAATATAACCGCGTAGGCTGATCATTTTCCCCCCAGGGTTTCAGGAAAAAAGACATCTTATCTTACATTAGCAAAAATGTTTCCAAAACCCAGCTTGATTGAACTGCTCAGTAATTGCACAGACATCTCAAATGAGATTAGTTTCTGTAAATGAATATGACAGATAGAAGAAAGCAGTTTTGAGCGCAGTTTCTCGTAACGTGTTAAAGCGCGGCGCTGCTCCCGAGAGTGTCCAGATGGATGATGTTCGTCACGTCAGCAGGATCTTCAGCATCAGGCAGCAAACACACTCAACGCACCGAGCTCCACTTACATACAACTCCTTCCTCGTCGCGGCTTGTTTGCAGATGTGCTGAGAATTGGGAATAAACGGAAGCGTTTGGATCAAAGAGACGCGTTTTAATCGTATCTTCAAGCATTTAAGTGTGCACTAGCACACTATGGGAGATATCGATAAGGCTAGAGCATCAGACACGGTTGATGTAACGCGCGTTTGAGGAGATGTCAACTAGTGGCATGCGTTTCAGACGAGAAATTAAACCTTACAGTGCTCTTCAAACCACTGGAGATTATCAGAGAAAGGTGGGTTCAAGCACACGAGATGACATTGTATGCGTAATTGTTGACAGAAAGTACTAAAAAGTGTTTGCGAACGGGCATATCACTAACACTGTTTGCAATATTTAATATGACGACAGCATGTTGCTCTTTTAAGTACATTGAAGTGCCGTGTAACTTCTAATGTTTATAAATATTTTAAAAGTGTATAAAGGATGATGTGGCAGTTAAAATGACAGATGTAATGAATATTGTGGTAGAAAAAGGAGTAAGCTTGATATATTTTTATAATGTAGCTACTAACGCCACAACAAACGGTTAAAATATTGTTCTGAGAGACT
>CAIGQZ010016425.1:13562685-13577509 GCA_903798205.1 Danio tinwini
GATCAAAACATGACCTCTCTGGACAGAAATTTAAAACATGGAGCAATTGCTTTTTTAATGTCTAAACAACTTGCTTAATCCCGCCCCTTTTTGCAGCGCCGTACGACAAGATTTTGCAAGCTCAAACACTAGTGTGACCGCAGCTTTATGGTGCCACATAGGCATTTATAGCTCCACCCCCTTTTCAAAAGAGGGCTGGGAGCACAATCTAATTTGAATTTAAAGTGATGGTCACCAAAATAGCACAATTTGGATTAAAGCCTAAAAGGGGCAGCTTCGAAGAGTTATAAAATATTATTTGTGTGTTATTTTGAGCTGAAACTTCACATACACACTCTAGCGAGCATCAGAGACTTAAGTGGCATATAGTGGCATATATTATAAAGTGGCATAACAGATCCCCTTTAAAACATACATTATGCTATGCTCTAAAATATGCTAATTAGTTTGAACTCAAATTTGCATTAAAATGTTTGACCTAACATTTGGTTTGTACATTTGACCGACATTTGCATACAAGGTCAAATAATATTTACATTTTCTCATAATATGCACTTTGCATCTCATTTTTCATAGTCTCAAGCAAATCATTTGGATGCCTTCTTCTTTATAAACCCTGCCTACATGCAAACCTTCTCAGCTCTGATTTGTCAGATGACCTAGCTTACAGGTGTCAAAATCAGTTCCTGGAGAGCCGCAGCTCTGCACAGTTTAGTTCCAACCCTAATTAAACACCTGATACAACTTTGAAACCTACAAGTAAGTGTGTTGAAGCAGGGTTGCTACAAAGACTGCATTTACACTGCAGATCTTGATGGCCAATTATGATTTTGTGAATGTATCCGATTTTTTTGCTGACCTGCTTACATCATCTTTTAAAAGTGACTCATATCCGATTGTAATTACACAGCACACGGCAAAGGTGCAATGACCAGGAAAAAAAGAGCGGGTGCTGACTGACAGCTGATAATAAAAGATCACTCTTTTCTCAATTCCTGCATGAATCTGTTCGCAAGAATTCATTTCTTTCAATTCTTCTTTCTCAATTCAAGTTGTTTTACTATATTTTATAACAGAAAATGTCTTATTTGGCCATCTTCTTTTAATCTAGGCTTTTTAAACCAGTAAGCATCTTAATGTATGATTTATGCACGTGATGTATGCCACAGTTTTATATTAGTTTATATTGGTTATGTGCCAGATTTTGCACTCTCTCTCTCTCTCTCTCTCTCTCTCTCTCTCTCTCTCTCTCTCTCGTTAACATGCTTAAATACCTGTGCTTTATGACAGTATAAAAGCTTTTTTTAGTCCTTGTGTATGGGATTTAAGGTTTGGGACTCTGCTGAAGTTGATGTCATTCGCTATGGTTTTTAATGATGCGCGACTCGCATTGACAGTTGAAAATTCTATCTACCTGGTTACACTACAGACACCATTGCACGGATCCAAATCATATAGACAAATTTCTACATATGAACAAGGTCTGAATCTGATTTGAGTAAATTGGAATCCATGTGAATTTATCCTGTTTACACTTACATGAGCCATATTCGATCTGTGCTATATAAGAGGAAAAAAATGGGAATTGAGTCACTTGAACCATGCAGTGTAAATGCAGCCTAAACTATACATGGCTGTGGCTCTCCAGGAACTGAGTTTGACATCCCTGGCCGAGCCTATTGTGATTGGTCCACTACTCACAACATGTGGCATAAACCAAAGTCTATATAGCTAAAAATTCACTTCTAGATGATCCCTCAGTCATTATTTTATTAAAAATAAGCCTGAATCTAATATTAGAAGAACTAGTTGACTAACCTAAACCAAATAGAAGTTATAATGAGATGTTAAAGATGTGCCATTTCTCTACATAAACGTTCTCATGAGTCTTTACAGTAAATTTTTCATGCACTGTTAACATTTCTGCACACAAACAAAGCTACAATTACTGATTGCATGAAAAGGTATAATCCAAAAAAAGCATATACTAGAAAAGCAATTTAAAACGTCAAACACTTCAACTTCTCTGTTGTTTTCTGCAGACAACGAAGAGCAATATCACAATGTCCTCATGCCAAGCATTTATGGAGTCATCTGCTTCGTGGGCATTATAGGCAACTGCATTGTCATCTACACTATCGTCAAAAAGACAAAGTTCAGAGCCCAACAAACAGTGCCCGACATCTTCATCTTCAGCCTGTCCATTGCTGATCTTCTGTTCCTCCTGGGCATGCCGTTCCTCATTCACCAGCTGGTGGGCAACGGCTCCTGGTGTTTCGGCGCCACCATGTGCACCGTTATCACAGCGCTAGACTCCAATAGCCAAATCGTG
Organism: Danio tinwini; assembly: GCA_903798205.1. NCBI lineage: Eukaryota > Metazoa > Chordata > Actinopteri > Cypriniformes > Danionidae > Danio > Danio tinwini. Next base: position 13,565,018 of record CAIGQZ010016425.1, read on the forward strand.
AGCACTTATATTTTAACCGTCATGACTTTAGACCGATACTTGGCGACGGTTCATCCCATCCGCTTTAATCACATTCGCACTCCCCGTGTGGCCGTAGCAGTGGTAGCGCTGGTGTGGATTCTCTCACTGCTCTCCATCACACCGGTGTGGATGTACGCAGGTCTCATGCCCCTTCGGGATGGATCAATGGGATGCGCTCTGCTTCTTCCCAATCCATCCACAGACACCTACTGGTTTACGCTCTACCAGTTTGTGTTGGCGTTCGCTTTGCCATTGGTGATCATTTGTGTGGTGTTTTTCAAGATCCTCCAAAACATGGCGGCCACAGTCGCACCACTTCCCCAACACAGCCTACGTGTGCGCACTAGAAAGGTCACTCGGATGGCCGTCGCCATTTGCCTGGCGTTCTTCATTTGTTGGGCGCCTCATTACATCCTGCAGTTGGCACATCTGAGCGTGCAACGGCCCAGCTATGCGTTTCTATTTGCCTATAATGTCGCCATTAGCATGGGCTACGCCAACAGTTGCATTAATCCTCTTCTCTACATCATGCTTAGCGAGACTTTCAAAAGACAGTTTATTGTTGCCATCCGGCCGGCCCACAAGGACTTCCGTGCTGATCCGGTCGATGGGAGCGTCAGTCTGCGTTTGGCCCCTGACGTGGCCCAGCAGTCCCAATCATCCCGAGAGCTGCTGCCGGTTACTGTGGCTGTGCACTGACAATATTATTCCACCTGGGAATCTGCACTGAGTCACACAAACACATTCTTTGTGTCCATAATGAGCAAGCGGCTGGAGAGACGACTATGAAGCGTCTCGCAGAATTGCTCATTAACAGATTTTAAGGGTCGAAGGGGATATGTGATGATACACATTTTCCTTGACGCATTTCTGTGCCGTGAAAGAGATATGATGCAAACAAGACCCAATTACGACAAGTCTTGTATATCAGCTCTAAATATTAGAGTTTAAAAACTTTGGGGTTGGTGTGATATTTCCTAATTGTTTATTTCTCATGAAGGCTGCAGTTAAAGAGTCTTATTGTGACATAATTCTGCGATTTAATATCGGTTTTAAATAGCTGTGCTCTACTGAATGTATTTTGAAATGTTATTTATTCCTGTAATGCCAAATCTGCTTAGCGGTGAGTTGGCAGTGTTATGCACAATCCTTCAGAAATCATTCTGATATGCTGATTTGGCAAATCATTTGGTGATAATTCAATTGCTACTGTATGTTGCGAACAGTTGTGCTGCTTTATGTTTTTGTGGAAACTGTGATACCTTTTTTAAAAATACTTTGATGAATACAACGGTCAGCATTAATTTTAAATAGAAATCTTATTATGCATTTAACGCAAACATTTTTAAAAAGGACCTCAAACATTACATATATGTCAAAGACAAAAAACTGTTTAACATTTCAGCTTTAAAAAAAAAAAAAAAGACAAAACATGGACGAAAATGTTCAATCATCAGCATAACATATACACTACCTGACAAAAGTCTTGTCATCGATCCCAGTTGTAAGAGCAACAAATAATAACTTGAGTTCTTATTGATCATTTGGAAAAGTGGCAGAAGATGAATCATCTGTTGACCTGCATCCCAATCATCACAAATACTGCAGAAGACCTATTGGAACCCGCATGGACCCAAGATTCTTACAGAAATCAGTCAAGTTTGGCGAAGAAAAAATCATGGGTTGGTGTTACAAACCACAGAAGAGGGCAAATTCTAAAGCAGGATAGCGCTCCTTCTCATACTTCAGCCTCCACATTAAAATTCCTAAAAGCAAAGAAGGTCAAGGTGCTACAGGATTGGCCAGCCCAGTCACCAGATATAAACATTATTGAGCATGTCTGGCGTAAAATTGAGGTGGAGGCATTGAAGATGAATCCAAAGAATCTTGATGAATCCTGCAAGAACGCTTTTTTGTCATTCCAGATGACTTTATTAATAAGTTATTTGAGTCATTGCAGAGATGTATGGATGCAGTCGTCCAAGCTCACGAGAATCATACACAATATTAATTGTTTTTCCACTTCACCATGACTTTATATTCTATACTGTACATTATTTCTGTTAAGTAACAAGACTGTTGTTTTAGCAAAATCAGACCTTACTGTCCTAATTAAATAATTAAAATTCAAGGTTAGATCATATGTTATTTTGGTAAAATAAGCGTAATCTAGAGGCCTTTGCCTTTCATATAAGCCACTTCTGATACCAAATGATCAACTAGAAGTCAAGTTATTATTTATTGCTCCTAAAACTTGGATAGGCGACAAGGCTTTTGTCAGGTAGTGTATTTGTATGTAAAAATGAAACAGCATACTTAATCTGGCCTTAAATGACTAGAAACGTCTTGCTGCCAAATGGGTAAATCCCAGCCTGATCTTACGAGGAAATGTAAGTATTTTACATTTTGTTAGTTTAGTGGCTAATTTGTATGAATTTGTATAAATTCAGTTGTAGGAAAATTTACAATAAAAAAAAAAAAGACGTCATTGGGGGATAATCAAATCGTACTAAGTTGTACAAATGAGATTGTCATACGAATTAGCCACTAAATCAAAAAGTTACAAATTGTCATGAGATTGTGTTGGTAAATCCTTGTGATTTAAAGCATGGTGCAAAGTATTAAGATTTAAAATGACAATTTAATATTTTATTTTATTGATTAAGTATTTCTTATGCGTGAATACAGTTTTTTAACATGCAATCGAATGATTCTTGTTTTAAATATACTAAATAGACAAGATGTTTTAGTTAAGAAACTATTGTTACAAAGAATGGCTTTTTAGTGGTAAATTTTGGTAAAAAAAGTATGGTAGTCATTAGCTTTTGCTCACAAACAAATGCAAATAAATAGCACATATTGTAATGTCCTGGAAAAAATTAAGTTGTATTAAACTTTCAATGTTTTGATGCTTAAAAACACCTTTCCATCTTTAACCCACATGGGAGTGATAAAATAATGATCTATATACATGTGATTTGCCTCATGTTTTTCATGTAATCATTGCTTTCTAACATACCTTTCTACCTCAAAAGAGACTTCGTTGACATTATTAAAAGAATGTACAGTATGAGCTACAATTATGCTTATACACAACATGTTTTTCAGTGTACAAGTGTATGGGTTGGTTGGCTATTCATATTGGTATTGCATGCGCGTTGTTCTCTATAATCACACTGATGTATTAAATCGTTTTCACAGTATGTGAAATATCCCCACAAAAGTATCAGTTTATTTGTCTGCAGAATACCCCGCTATCTTCACAATGCTGGCCATTGATCTTCTGAAAGGAGACAAAGTAATAGATGGAAAATAGTTTTTCGTTATTTCATGAGCATAATCTGTTCTTGTAGTCAGCGCATAAAAAATATTCTCATCAAAGCTCAATTTCCTCTCATGATTGCGGTGCAAAAAACAGGACAGATGCTGTTGTTCAGAAACATCTTGCAGTTTCATCAGTCCAACATTAACCGGTAGAGTTTAAGAATCATGAATATTAATGTGTGATTTTATGATTTAATTTCATATTCTTATTAACGAGGACTCATTACAAGCAAGCACCTATACAAAAAAAAAAAAAACTTCTTGTGGCTCTAGTGTCGAACACCTCCGTTGGGAGGAAATAATTACTAGAACATACAGTACATGAACTAAACAATAGCGTTCAAGTCAAGAATCAGGATGAATGTGTGAACCAAAACACCGCAGGGAACGAGCTTGAGTGTTTCTAGGAGACGCTGTGAACTCATGTTGGGTTTGCTGCACGTGGCATTCAGACACTGTAGAGAATGTTTGGTCTCCATGAATTAGCTTTCTGTTTTATTAATTAGCGCGTAAGCTTGAATACATAATGCAATAACACCGAGTGCCTTATGTTTATGTTTACATTTATTAATTTAGCAGATGATTTTATCAATAGCGGCTTTGAAGTGAGGACAAAAGAAGCACTTTGCTTTGCTAAAAAAAATATGCATGAAATTCACCTTCTATTAATTGTGCAGCCCGAATGGGAAATTACGTTTGCTGGCAGTCATAGAAAATGTCTATAGAGTTTCTAATGCACAGTAAATTATTTAATCAACAGGAGCATAGTGAGAATTGCCTTTTGCTTTGCATAACACACTGATTTGAAACTGATTTACTTCTGAATACTTATTGTTAATTTATTTTCTCATGGCACCTTTCCGCTGTTCCACCTTTAGCTGTCTCAGGTTTGCAGCTCTGATTCCGCTGATACACGGCACAATGCGAAAATGAAAATGTGAAAATGGATAACAGAGAACTTGAATTAAAATGCTACTTTTCAATGCTACATTTTCATTTCTAAAATGCTTGTTGTGTTTTCCTCCTACTGCCAATGATTACTGTGTAAATGCTATTGGTAAATTGGCATGTGGGATGAAACTGACTAACATAAAAACACAGACTCTCCAACACAGAATGCACAGATCAAAGCAGAATAGCTTCTTTTAAAAACATTAACACATTTCTAAATTTCTGGTAACATACTAAAGGTATGGATTACCACCAAACTAAAATAGTTTTTTTCACCCTCCACTTGTTTCAGATCGGTAGCCATCAACTTCAATTATATATTTTTCCTACTATGGATGTCAAAAGTTTTGTAACATTCTTTAAATCTTATTTTGTGTTCAACAGAAAAACGAAACTATCAATTTTGGGTGAACTATCTCTTTAAGCTTTTTTTTTTTAATGCTTTAGCAGTCTAAAGATTTACAGACAGTGTTTCTACAATGGATTCCGGTTTCTACAATCCCTAATCTAGCCCTATTTCTATGTTCTTAGGGACATAATGATTCACTGAACTCAATTCGGTTCACGATTTTGATTTCACTATAACATTTTCTCACTTTTTTTTTCTACAAAGCAAGATTGAAGACTTTATGCAGTAAATGAAAAAAATATATTTAAACTTTAAATCAAAAACCCCAAATTAAATAATTTAAAATGACAGGCAACTGCATTTTAATCATGATTCTAACAATGATGCAGCATACATGCTTAATAACCAATAATAATAATAAAAAAAAAAATCTTAATCAGACTTAAAATGTGACCCAAAAACAGAATTGTGAGACTAAACCACAGAAATCATCTGAATGAAACAGCAGATGTGCAGAATGAGATGCAGATTCACTCTGTCAGCAGGTAGCACTCAAGAACAGCACTGATGTAAACTGTGTCCAAAATCGCATAGTTCCCTATATAGTATGTGTAAAAAACAGTATGAGAGCTGTGTATTTGAATAGTGCTTGACAATGATATGACAATATTAGATGTAGTATGCTCGAATTCGATTAATACTACTCACGCAACGTTTTAAAGTTGCAATAGTTATGTGCATAAAGTGTCCAACACTTACAATAAGAGCATCATCCAGGTATTTAAAGTGAACTTTTTCTATGTGGAATTGTCAGAGTAAACACACCAATTTACGGTGGCAGAGAGCTCTTAACATGCTGCAATTTAAGAAAACACATACAATTACAAAAAAATTGAGAAAAAATCTTCATCCGTTTGACAGCACATGAAAAGCTTTACAACACATATACATTAAGAAAATGTGCTGCAATTTACCACAAAGCAAACAAACAATTAATAATTGAATAGCGTAATAATGAAGTCTTTTCTTAATTTGGTGGCATTTTTTTGTAATTTTGTTATTAAAATCTTTTGTTATTCCACTTATCAGGACAGAGAAAGTGAAAGTCCGAGCAGAATGTCTAGCCTGGCTCTAGAATGCCCACCTCCAATTTATTTAGGTATTGGGTTTAAAACATGTGGAGTTGGGGTGGTGGAGGGATGCTGAAGTCGAGAGAAACAGGTAGGGCGTGTTTGACTGTTTATAGGAGTTTGGTCTTAAGCTGATTAGATAATAGAATGATTGTCAATAATTAATTAGCCTCGTCAAAAACTGATCCTGCTTCTCATGAAACTTGTTTCTAAAACATCACATATCTAAAACGGAATAGAATCATCAAGCACTGGCACAATTAGGTGAAATTATGCTATTATGGCTAATTTTTGTACACTGTAAAAAATTTGACTTTACTTAAAGTGAGTAAACTCGTCATCTTAAAATGATTAAGTCAATTAACTATGTGGATAATTATTACAATTAAGTCAACTTAACAATAACAGGTTTACTCACGTTAACTAATCTATTTTTTACTGTGTAAATCTATAAATCGTACAAACTAAAATATTCAAACATACATTGAATAACCGAATAGTATGTCATGAATGATTAATTTAGTACATTAAGAGATACACAGCTTTTAAAAAATACAGAGAGATTAAACTGTGTGTAAATTTTTTCACATTATTTTGTACTTCTAAACATCAAAAGTTTTCTACCAGATACAAATCCGTGTTTCATACCCTCTGGAAAAGACCTGAACATCAAACACACAGTCTATTAAAATGATTCAGAGCTCTTCTTGACTTCAACTTGACTGCTATTTATTTAATTGTTTTAATTTGGAGGGTTTTTGGTTTATATCAAAAAATTTACTTTAAGCTGGTGTTACGAATCCTAATTTTTTAAGGCTCGGGTAGGGAGGGGTAAGAAACATAAAACTCAGAAAAATACAATTCTCTATTTAGAGACCAAAAATAAAATGGCTATAAAAATATAAATAATTAATGTTATTCAATCAAAAATAACTACTTAGACATACAAAGAACATCGATAAAACATAGATAAAGCATAGATTAACAAATAATTGAATAAACAACAACAACACTCAGCAGCGGCTGCACAAGACGCGCACAGAATTCTCGGACCTTCATCAGGACAAAATACGTAGAGATTCTCAGCAAGTACGGGTGATACTCTTAATACAGCAAAGATCAGGAGGATCAGTCAGACATGCGCTGGAAAATGAAGAGCCACTCTGACGCACACTCGGCTTCCGCTTATAAAGCTGACAATCCTGATTTCAAAGAAAAGAAGCATCAATTAATAATAACTCCAAAGCAACACAACGCCCATAACAATAACAATAATAATAATATAAATAATAATAGAAAAAAGAATCCGTAACACTGGGATCATTCTAGCATAGGAATAAAAATAATGAACATTTTACTCAACTATAAACTGCATTTATAATGGGGAGGTGCAGTAAACTCAGTCCTGACTGTAAAACACTGCAGCACATTTCACATTTTGTCCACTGTATATTGCAAGAAATACAGTCTTGTTAGTTTTCTAACAGCTCAATCCTCACAACTCCAATGGCGTTGATTGTGGTCTGCATGTTCAACAACACTTAATCATCAGCTGGCTTTGCAAGGAGCGGATTGAGTGTGTTTTCTGGTAGCTCCTAATTTTAATACCCTTAGGCATGATGGAGCTTGTTAAAGTGGACAAAAGGCAGTAACATTTTGAATAATAGTAGCTTTTTTTAAGTGATTGTTATTGACTAAGATGGAGTCATAATATAGTTTCTTTAACCCTGCAATGAGAACAAGTTCTTGCTGTGAATTAATGAAAAAAGCAAATCCTATTCCCTACAGGTAATGAACACTTTCCTATTCTAGAGTTTAAATAGAAAATCTGAACAAAGAGCACTTATAAGCACTGATATACAGAATGCAACATAAATTATTTCACCCACCGTAAGGAATTATTTGTCTGGTAACCTTTAAAATGTGCTTGATGTAGAGTCTGAATGGATCCTAATTCCAAGCATCGGAGATATTTGATTACATTTTCTGCATATAAGTAGAACATTCCAAAACATTTATGTCGCCTTAAGGCAAAACTGTGCAGAAATGTAATTTGTTAATGTAAAAAAAAATTACAGCAAGTTTATTACTAAATAATTATTATTAAACACTAAAAGAATGTAGGTGATGCGGTGGCGCAGTGGGCAGCACAATCGCCTCAAAGCAAGACGGTCACTAGTTCAAGCCTCGGCTGCATCACTTGGCATTTCTGTGTGGATTTTTCTTGTTCTCCCCGTGTTCGCGTGCGTTTCCTCCGGGCGCTGCGGTTTCCCCCACAGTCCAAAGACATGCAGTACAGGTGAATTGGGTATGCTAAAATTGACCGTAGTGTATGAGCATGAATGAGTGTGTATGGATGAGAGTAACTTAAGACCCCTAAAATGACATTCTCCATAGTGTCAGAATGTTATTTATTTACGTTTATTGCCACCTGTGTTCAACACACCTAAACATAGTTCGACTGAATAACTTTTTTATTATCATCCACATCAATAATTGATCAACTTTCACATTAATAAATCATTCGGTCTGCATTCCTGCTCTGCTGCACAGTGACGACTAGTAGCAGTTGGTTATTCATTTTAATCTTCTGGCAAAGTTTTTAATGCAGTTTGACCACCATGATCTCAACGCCTACCAATTTTTATGGGAGGATATTTTGAGTTTAAAATGCTCTGCGTTTCAATCTGATGCCCTCTGAATGTGAACATGCCGAGAGGGATTCATGTCAGTGACTTCTTTACTGACCACATGTAACAGATTGAGTCTGTTAAACGAATGAGAACAAGAAAAGCAATGCTACAGTGTCTGAGAAATGGAGAAATGTACAGGTGATTTTTCAGCTTTTTTTATTTTTAATAAATTTGCAACAAGTAAAAAAAATCATGTGTCATTATGGGGTATTGTGTGTAGAATGTTGAGGAAATAAATGAATTTAATCCATTTTGGAATAAGGCTATAATATGAAAAATGTGGAAAGAGTGAAGCGCTATCAATATTTTCCAGATGCACTGTATGTATTAAATCTGGTACTTTTACCATAAACTGACATATCTACCATTTGGTAAAGGTTGATATTTTTAAATTATGGGATGTGTTGAAAAATTTAATGAGTGTGTTAACTAACAACATTAGGAGTTGAAATGCAATCCAAACATTTTTTCTTGGTGGTGTAGTTAATGGGATAAGCAGCTACTGCAATTAGTCATTTATTAAGCTTGTAGTGTTAGTTAATGGATTGTTAATACTGTGAATTGTGATCTAATCTAAAATGCTACCATTTATATAAAACCATAATAGATGAGTTTAATCCAAAATGGTAAATAGGTAAATGATCTATTTCTGCTTTCAGTATGTCTTTTATTTGCACTTGAATGGTAAAAATCACACACAGTTGTCAATGTGCAGAGTATTCAGGCTTTTGAAAACTTTTTCCTCTCTCCTTTAACTTGTGATGACCTGCCACATTCCTCATAAATAAAACAACAACCATCAGCACCCAGTTATCCACACCACAATCTGACAAACCAGCAAGCATACACTCACTCTGATCCTTTTCTGCATAATCTGAGGCAGATGCTTGTCTGAGATCTCCTTCAAGCCATTTCTCATTCAGTTGTACCTGCACTCAACACATTTCTTCAAATTGGTAGCCCCCCCCAGCATTCAAGTGGCCTTGGATAACCCCACAGTTTAAGGAATTCACTCTCTAAACATAGGATTTTCACAAAAATATAGACCATTGGTTCATCCAATCATTGTAATAACACTTAAGCAAGCCATTCAACAAGGTCTCTGCCTTTCTCGTACTGAACATACTGCTGGATAGCAACCAGTCTGGCTTCAAAAGTGGACATTTGACAGATACTTTTTTTCCCCTTCCAAACCTTCACTACTTGTCTGGCTGGATTTCTCACCTACTATTGACACATCTATCCACCAGATACAACTGCATCTTGGGAACTTTGCTTCAGTGTTTCAGATCTTACCTCTCAGGCAGTTTCTTCAGGATGTATTGGTAAGGTGAGCTGTCTTGCTACCGGGGTGCCTCAGGGCTTAGTTCTAGGACCATTTCTTTAATCCATCTTTGTGACATCAAAGATCTGTTATTCAGATTATACAGCTTTTCCCAGGGGCGTCGCTAGACCCTATTTACTGGGGCACGTGCCATTAAATGCTTTGAGATACGATTTCCTTTATATGCAAGTGTGTTTATTAATAGTGGTAATCCCAAAACAAAGATGTTATTCTCTATGTGCAACCGCTGATGAAGCAATGTAGTTTAATCAAAAAGCAAACTGACGCATGCAAGCAGAAAACCATACCCACGCGCCTCACGCTCAAGAAAATGCTCAAGTATTGTGAAAAGGCCGTAACAGCCTGTTATGTAGAGTTGTCGACACGCAATAAGTTTTGCAAGTCGACAAAACTAAAGTTTATATAATTTGATGGTGATCTTACTAATCATACCTCCAGATAGTTTTTGTGTGAAGCACAAGATTAAGGGAGATAAGATCTAATTCTATGCCATGTGTCAAGACTAGACAACAGATAACTTGGTAACACTTTACAATAATAAGGTTGTATTAGTTAATATTAGTTAATGCATTTACTAACATGAACGAACAATGAACGATACATTTAATACAGTATTTGTTCATGTCAGTGAACGTTATTAATACAAATAAAGTTGTTAAGTTCATAGTGCATTAACTTTTTAATGATTTTATAAATTCATAAGTAAATGTTGAACTATGATAAATAAATGATGTATAAGTATTGTTAATTATTAGTTCATGTCAGTAAATAAATTAACATTAATTAATGAAACCTTAAAGTAGTTTTGTATTCTACAGAAATTTGAATGAAATTAATATTCATGCTAAAGATTTCTTTAGTTGCAGTAATAGTTGTGTTAATTACATTTAGGGTTAATTTCTGTTATTTATTCAAAATAATAATTCTATAATATGAAATAATATATAATAAAATATAATATGTATAAAATGTTTATATTATTTATTAACACACACACACGCACGCACGCACGCACGCATGCATGCACGCACATTTATTTGTATACACACACCTTTAAATGTCACTTTAAGCTGTATAGGAGTGTCTTGAAAAATATTTAGTCAAATATTATTTACTGTCATCATGGCAAGGATAAAATAAATCAGTTATTAGAAATGAGTTATTAAAACTATTATGTTTAGAAATGTGTTGAAAAAAATCTTCTCTTCGTTAAACAGAAATTGTGGAAAAAAATAAACAGGGGGGCTAATAATTCTGACTTAAATTGTATATATATGGGGGGTGAGGGGGATTTGTAGTGGGACCGTGCCCCAGTTGAGCTTTGTCTAGCAACGTCCCAGGCTTTTCCTATTTGTCACAATGATATACACAGGAGACCCAAATGCAAGTGATAACAAGATAATTTATTTAAAGAGTCACAACTGGTATAGATCTCACCAGATATAGTGTAGGGCAAGGATGCTCACACCAGAATACGACACGCCAAACAGTGGTGAAAGTTCATCCGTGAACCAACGTCGTATAGTAGTCTCTCATGGATATCTCACCAGATATCGAGGGAAGGGAAAGGTAGCGCTATGGAGCAGCTCTCAAGGAAATCTACAAGTTTACCCACGGCAATGTTCATTAGAGAAACGGATTTGGGGTGAAGTCTCTTTCATGGCTTGTTTCCACTGAGTGGTACAGTACGGTACGGTTCGGGTCGGTACGGGTCACCTTTATCAAGCTTGCGTTTCCATTACAAAGGGTACCCTTTTGGTGGGCGTGGTGTACTACAGAGAGTTTCAGTCGACGTCATTCTCGCTCGAATAAATGTCTACAGTAAAGGTGTACAGGTCGTTCACATTATATGAGAAGCTCTTCTAACAAAACAGATGCTTTAAACATATTAATACTTGTTTATAAATGTTTATTGCTAACATTTCTATGAACATGATTTGATTATAACTGCAGATCAATGACAGTGTTACAGCCTACTGTAACGTCTGCAATTATATAAAATAAATAAATAAATGCAACATATATGAACACATACAGACCCTTACACTCTCCAATATGTTACCAATTACAGATAAATGACACACAGCATACATTAAGTCCTTATTTGAGTTCGGCAATCCTTGTAATCCTGTCGGGCTTCTCCTTTTTTTCTGTGCTTCACTCTCGCGTTTGTCCTTTTCTTTCTGAATGGATCAGATGTCGAAGACGCTTCATTAATCACACACGCACGTTATTATTATCAGCTCAAGAAGTTTGTTATATCAAATCTAGATGCGATTGCGGGCTCCCTGGAGAAAGCGAAAAACCGCTCGCACTTTTAGACGGCCTCATAAAACAACAACAGGACACGGCAGATTCTTGGCTTTGTGGTTGTTCATCAAGACAACGACAAGGTTTTTTTTGAGCCCGGGTCATCCATGTATCGTTATTATATGCATATGGTTGTCTCGGCTGTGCATTTAAAAACATGGCGGCTCCATTGTTTTGATTCTGGCTAGCTCCATGAGATCGTGACGTATCTCTGTAAACCAATCAGCGTTCAGCTGCGCGTGTAGATCCACCTTTGGGTACCCTTTCTCGTCTTTGGTACCCTTTCGAAAGGGTGCCGAAAAAGTGGTACAGTACGGATCGGTTCGGTACGCTTTTGACAGTGGAAACGGCCATAAAAGCGTACCGACC
>CAIGQZ010016425.1:13582509-13627728 GCA_903798205.1 Danio tinwini
TGTTTAAATGCACCAAAATACATTGCCTATATTCAGTGAGAAATGGACTAAAATATAAATTTTCTAAATGGGGTGTACTCAATTATGCTGAGCAGTAATAAAAAAAATTTTGAATCAGTTCAATGTTGAACTACTGTTAATAAATTATATGCATTTTAGCTTGCAGATTAGTTATTTTTCGTTTTACCAACGAGGACATTTTGAGTACAGTTTCAGATTAAATGCAACAGCTGCTTTCACAGAACCAATCTTCGAAATGTTCCACAAGATTTGCCCTCAATAATTTTGTGGTGCATAATTTATTCCTTTCATTGTACTTTCGACCAAAGGGAGCCTAAATAATCAGATTTGAATTTATTTCAAGTTCCCTGTGAATAAAAAAGCAGTTGCGGAACTGTTTCAAATACTGAAGGGGAAAACGACAATTATCCTAAGGATAAATGTGATAGAAATTTCAAAGCAGTTGTGTGTAGGAGGGTTTCCTTTTGATAGACCTGTGAGGACATACTGTATTAGTCATTCCAACTGCAATGTTTGTTCATAAACCTGAAATTAAATTAAATAAACAAATATTTTGAAGCTTTATCCTGTGAAGCCTGACATATTAAGTAGTAATGTGATAGATTTGTGATAGAAGTTTTTTTTAGAATATATAAAAGTTATGTAAGTAATTGAACTCCAAGACAAAACTTAGTGATCTACAAGAGAATAGAGAAAGCTTTGGTGATTAGTGAATAATTAATAACTAGAATACTAATTTCTTGATATAAATGACATCAAAAATGAAAATGGTAAAAACAAACAAAAAAAGTCTAATTAAATAAGCATCACTTCAGGCTGTCATGCATGAAATGATGCGAAGGAGAGTTTCTTGTACCTTCAAAAATCAATTATATGATGGTGTCTCAGGAGACAGAAAGTGAGGCTGGTTTATGCTTCAGACATGCCTTAATGCCTCACTTTTCAATGCCCCTCTGGAAAGCAGCATTTTCCAGTTTTTGAATGGGTGCTTCACAAAAAAAAAACCTAAGAAAGTCAGAGTGAAAAGAGTCTTGAAAGTCTTTTTTTTTGCACATAAAGCAGTTCTATTTAAAACTATCATCCTCAAGAAATGTGGTTCTTTGTAATCTAGTTCTCGTGTGTGTGTGTTTTAAATTCAGTTACCACAAAGCACCTCATTACAGATTGTCTGCACTCTAAAAAATATGGTTCTTTAAACTTTTATAAAAATAATAACATTTATATTTAGAAGTATATCTTCTTTAAAAACTGCTGTAGTTGTTATTTGTGTTAGAGTTTAGGGTTTGTTATTTCCTCGCAATTTTGTTTTTTTTATATCTGCAACAGTCAAAACACCTAATTACTTATTATTGCACTATAAAAAAGGGGAATATAGGTTATTTACAGATTAACCTTACACATTACAAAACTTTTTTGTTTTGTTTACAACCATATAGTTCTGAAGACCAATTTTATGCTGAAAGGGTTCATTTGTGAGAATTTGAGATTCATTATTTCTCACCTTTTTTTCTTCAAATCTGTATCTATCAAAGAACTTTACTGGCAATGTTCTGCACTATAAAATAAATAGTTCTTTAACATTTTTTTACACATACACAATAACAATTTAACAGTTCTTTGTGTTAGTGTTTAGAGTTTGTTGTTTTTCCACCTTTTGATTTTAGAACAGACGCACCATATTGGTGTCTCATAACATCAATTTTTTTTACAGGTTATTTACATATAATAACAGGACAGTTTTGAACCATATAGTTCTGAAGAATTCCTTTCATGCTGAAATGATTCTTTATTTCCTGAATGTAACAGTCAGAGAACAAATTTTCTGCACTCCAAACACATAAAAAAATTCAATAATAAAAAAATATATATATATATATAAAAATATATAATAAAAATGGTTAATTGCATCAAGCATGATATAGAGTATCTTAAACTTAATTTGAGCTATTAAAGGTTTCCATTTTCCCTTGTTATCCCGCTCAATATATATTGGCGTGACTCACCTCTCTAAAAGTGGCTGTAAACTGTGATGTCCCATCGGGCCTTGCTCAGGCTTCCAGGAGAAATCAATAAGTGTTGTTCATGTCGAGTCACACTCGATTGTGAGGAAATGTGATGTGAACACTCAAGATCAATAGCATTTTTTATCATCCTGATTACACAAGTATAATCAACACAGGCCTATTGGAAATACCTGCTTCAGCCTACATCTTTGTGAAACCACAAAAACATACTTTAACATACATTACACTGCAGTTTCTAGGTAAAATGAACTCTACATGGAAGTACGACACCATCCAGATTTGTTTCTTTTTACAGTAATGATATTACAGCAAAATACTACGAATACATAATTATTTTCATGCAGCTCTTTGCACAACACCAAATAAATACCACAAAACTTAATGGCATCTATGATTTGTAATCTAATATGTTTGCCTCACCTGTCTATCTTCATATGGACAACTTTTCTGGTGTGGCTAGAATGCTCAGTAGCTTGCTTTCTATGGTGCTGTACTGACTTTGGATAAGCGTGTAGAATGTAAAAATACAAAGACTGTAAAAAAAAAAATCACCCACCTGACACAAAATGGTATGCTGCTTCTCCAGTTAAAACTGCAGAATAAAGTGCAAATAACATTGACATGCTGTCACATCCCCTACTCGTTCCTGCTGCATCAATGATAACTCTCCCTCTCCAGCCACCTCTCACCACACCCGTGCACAATCACCCTAATTTTATTTACACACACCTGCACCAGCAATCACCAGTCACAAAGACTCTCCGTTTCCAGTCACTCATCGGCTGGAATCAAAGTCAGATAGTTCACCTCACCTTCACCCTGGTTCGCCTTCCTCCGTTGATGTTTCTCTCCTCCTATAGACGTTCTTCCTAACCCTGTGGATGCACAAGCTTCATTAAGGGAAGTGACTGTATACTCAGATAGTTGAATGAAGATCCTTGTTTACATTGTGAACAAAATACTAGTCTGCTCTCCATCCAAGAATATCACTTACCTGCTTCTCCTGTTGAACAATCCACTGTGTGTTTGAATTAATTGATGAATCCTTGTCTTCATTGTGTGACCGTGACACATGCTGAGTAATGTACCGTTGAGTAACAACATGCACTTGGGATTTCTGTCAGTGTAGGGATGCATGTAATTTTCTATAATTTGCTGACATTACTATAGTTTGTACATGTAACACAGAACAAGGGCACCAACAACACAGTCAGAAATTGCTAGTAAATTTCATAACTACATAAAAGCAAAGCAAATGGCATTGCTTTTATTATATTTTTCATATTACCATAATAATAATTTGATCATGAATATTTTTCTGATCACTTTTTGGTCAGTGGAACAAAATGAATTTGTCATTAACAAGTCTCAATACTCAATCAAATTATTTCATAACAGTGGCATTAATCTTTAATGACACATTCTAGTGCATTATAAAACATAAAAGTATCTCAGGCATCCAGTTTCTACATCTTTGTGTTGCTGCTTTCGGAAAAGTGTTAATTTTATTCCATTACACAGACTACAATTCCTAAATTCACCGTTAGGTTAGGTGTATTACATTAGCTGTGGTCAGATGTGCTTGAAATATAGCTGAACATGTTTTTTTTTAGGGTAAATGCAACAAAAACAGCAAAAACTAAAACCTGAAAACTTTAACTATGAACACATTTCTCTTGTTTGAATTTAAGGCCTGGGTATACTTCAAATTACTTATTTTTTTGTTTTGTTCTTCGTTTGAGGGCAAAAAGAATTGTGAATTTATACTGTTGTCGAACCTTCTGACACCCCCCACTGTGCAGTAGGCAGGGTTGTAAATGTGTCATTTGTGTACCACTAAACACCACAACGATGGTAGCTGTGAGTGAAAAACGGTTCCATATTAAGGCAAACATTGTTATCCTGTGCGACCTCTCTATATTTTGCAACCAAGGCTCATTATGGATACCTACCCCTGTTTACATTTCTGGAGAAATACATTCCAGGAGCTACATTTTTTTTGCAGTTTTAGTTTTTGCGACTACCAGAGGCCGTTTTGTGCGCTTTTTGAGATCACAAATTTCTCTCGCAACTGTCATTTGCACTTGCTCTTCTCACGTAAATCCACCAGAGGCCACTATCAACTGACTGACTGACACACCGACCAAACCCTCCACTCACTCCCTTTCCTAAACCCAACCATAGTGTTTTTAAAAGCAATCCAGAAAAAGAAAAGCCACCAGATTTTTACCATGTTTTCATAACTTACCACATCACCAATATCACCCTGTTATTTACTTGCTTATTTTGTTTTTGTTTTACCTGCTTTCTGGAACCATTCTTTGCCAGACTCAAACCCCGTCATTGCGATCAACTCCACTCTGCATCTCAAGTTTGCCGACGAGCCACTGTGCAAAATGGTAACAGCGGAAAAGCTGTCCACATTAGGGTAAGCGGTCAGCTGGTAACGCGAAAAGAAACAGAAGCCATCTGTGGTGTCATACCGGCCTGTATTGTTTGTTTGAAAGACAAAATGCAGCCATTTACCTCTGGCTGCATAATCTGTGCTCTCCAGAAATGTATACGGGGAACATATTCACAATGAGCCTGTGTTGATATTTTAGATACGAATCAACCTCACATCAAATAAGGTGAGTTCCAGAATATGCCCATCGATTGCATAATCGCCACTGAGCAATGGCAGCTCAAAGGTGCTTAGGAGCAAAAACAAACTGTCCAAAAGAACTCCATTTTGGTCAAACTTTGATTGAAAGTACTTCAATTCAGTTTGTTGTTTGATTTAGTTTAAAGTATGTCAGACCTCTAGTGCATGAACGTAAGTTAAACAGATCGTTATTGTTCGCTAAGCCTAGTTCACACTACAGGATTTTAAGCCTGATTTGAGCCTGATTTAAAAGTTAACGAGCTTGCCGACAGATCGGGCTGTGATCGGGGAAAAATCTGCTGGTGCACAGCGCTCGGCAGTCTTTATGTGTGAACTATTGAACAACGAGTCAAAGAGGCTCGCTGAAGTGTCGCCGACACCTCGCAGACGGAAATCCAATATCTAACATGCTGAATATTCCAGAGCAGTCGGCCGACTCGACCCCACGTGCTGTCAGATGTAATGATGAGATGCAGCCAATGAGAAAGCACATCAACATAAGCTGAATGGCCGTGTGTTCAGAAGCTGAACAGAAACGTCTGTGATTGGCCAGAATGGGCATCGATGCACTCGCTTCATTCTGTGTTAACACGGACACAAGAGTAGGCTATATTAACAGTGGAACTAGAATTCTGTAACTATTAGAACTACCATAATGGTCATTCTGGGCTTTCTCACATCATATTTACATTCAAAACTTCTATTGAATATTAAAATTAAGCTTTGAATGTCTGTCATCATATTTTATGACAGCATTACCCTAAAAATATTCTCTTTTTTGGTAATACAGCCTATAAATATGTAGTTAAGATACTAGAACATGCAAAGGTCTGAGCCTCGCTTTCATTTTCACTTTCAAACAGGAGCTATTTCGCCGCACAGAATATGCTGTTTTGAAAGATATATCTAAATAAAATTTATGTTTTTGCTATCAGAAAGTTTTGTTTATTTTAGCAGGAAGTTGCTAGGTAAAACAATACATTCATATATAAAGTCACAGTGAAAAGAAGCAGATATGCATGCCGTCGTTTTGACCAAATGGTAATTAAAGGTAGACATGCATGTTCTTGCAGTTCAATTACTGTTTTGTAATAAAAAAAATAACAATGTTAGAAAGACATACACCGATATTTAGGAAATGTCAGGGTGTTATAGATATGTTAGTTTTATTTCAAAGAGTTAGAAAATTACAAAAATTAAAAACTCTCTGTGTATCTTTCCACTTGAACTTTGCAGATGAGTGATTGATCCGTTGCTGCATCAGCTGACAGCTGACATGATGTTTTGAAATGCTCCCTTGAAAGCTTGAAAGGCTGTCAGTGATGTAATCAGCACACAAGCAGCCAATAGTGTTCAGCTTTTTCTGACGACTCCTCCCTCAAAATTTCATTGGCTGTGGTTTGGTAGCTTGACTGAACTGTTGGCGAACAATTTGTTGTCAGATCATGCAGTGTGTGACCCCCCTCTTGTGGGCCATTTACGTAGTGTTGCGTAGTGTGAACACCACGGTGATTAAAAGACACAAAATTAAGTCATGTAGTGTGAATTGCACAGCGATCTGCCGATGTTTAAAATCCTGTAGTGTGAACTACACTGTTAAAAAAAATCTGTTAAATTTAGGGGAAAATGCCGGCAGCTGTGGTTGCCAGAATTTTTCCGTAAAAAATACGGAAGTTTATAGAACTGTTTAAATTTACGGAAAATAACCGTATTTCATGAACTGATACAATGTTCAGTTCACAAAAAATAGCTTAGTGCATAAAAATGTAAAGTCATTCAATGCACTAATGTGTTCATGTGTGTTTACAATTAGCAAACAGATTTTCACTGCATTAGTAACTTCACAGTTACCTTTAAACAAAAGCATAACATCAAATACTTTCAGTTTATCTTGGACTTGCACCCAGAAGCTACTATCCTCCACAATGGTGACACAAAAACAGTTTACAGTATTTTGCAGTTTTTTTTTCATCTTGATTTTACGGTAAAATACCGGCAGCTGTGGTTGCCAGTAATCTACTGTTTTTAACATTTTAAGGTCGTAAATTCAATCTACAGAATATTTCCGTTAAAAATACATTCCACAGTCTGTATTTTTTATCAAACACATTTAACCCCTTAAATCCCAGAGCAAAATCCTCACTAGTGTCCTCA
Organism: Danio tinwini; assembly: GCA_903798205.1. NCBI lineage: Eukaryota > Metazoa > Chordata > Actinopteri > Cypriniformes > Danionidae > Danio > Danio tinwini. The sequence goes on from CAIGQZ010016425.1 coordinate 13,589,353, forward strand.
CTACAGAGGGCTGAACACTCAGACAGTGATGAAGTTAATGAGATAATTAAATTTCTAATTAAAGGAGGATAGAGAATTATTGATGAACAACTGTTAACAAGCAGAATCATTGAAGAAAATAAAACACAAAAAAAACACAGCCAAAACCAGAGATGAAATCAACTGAGAATAAAACTCTCAATAAAATAATTATTACTAAAATAAAACAAATTACACAATTAAAATGTAATTTCTCAAGATCTCAGCAGAGATCATTTAACAACTCCACAAACATCAGGAGCTTCACTTATTATTGACCTTTGGCTTTATTTCTGTCATATGAACAAAAGCTCTTAATGAAATTTCTGTTGCTCAAATGAAGTCACCATGACGGAGGACAGAGTCTGCTTTAGTTGGGCTCTTCAACTATTTCTTTAGACACTACTTTTTATTTTGGCTGCTATAATTAATTGTGTTAATCACACTATCTGTATAGCATGAAAAACCAAATGAAAATACAATAATAAGTCTGGTAAAATTAACTTTGCTAACAAAAGCACCCTCACCTGCTGGTGCACTCATTAAATATATAATGTGTTAGTTATAAATGAGAAATGAATACCACATATAAATGAAACTACTTGACCTACAGTAGCCAATGACTGTTCAACAGGTCTAAATACACCATTAACAATGAGAATGTTTGATCTACGGCAGAACTTAAAAACACACAGACATCAATAATTAGTGATTAGTGAACAATGGTGACAAATAAAAATCAAGCCAGAACAATAAAAACGAGCTACTGAAATATTACACCTGAAGAACAAGATAAAATAAAGGAAAAGAAAGAGATTGTAAGAACTTTAAGCTGCATAATATATTCATGCTGCAATGCATGCTGGGATTTTTGTACTATGCTGGCACCTGCATGCATTTCAGCATGAATGAATTAAGCAGCTATTTTTTTTAGCAAACATGATTGAGGTTCATATCCTGATTCTTGATGTCTGTGTGTCATAATGTGCAGCTGGAGATCTCAAGGTTTTGTGCATGAAACTAATTAAATTTTAATTTCTTATTAATTCCTTAATTATTTGTTTAACCTCCATGGAAAACTGTAATATACCCCAAACAATATCAAATAAAACTATTTTTTATGGCTTAACTTATAAAACACTAGAAATTACATCTGTAATAATCAAATACACAGTTTCTCATTGCCTTTCTTGCTTTAACTGATGAGTTTCAGAAACTCAGTTATAACAGTTATATCAAGAGTCCAACTAAAGCAGCTTTTGATCTCCATGATGGTGAGGTCAAATCAAATATTTCCAATAAAAATATAAACCTCTGTTAATTATCAAATATTCTTGTAGATATGAGAGAAATGAAGTCAAACTGTAATCAGTGAAGCTGCTAATGCTGTTGTTTAATGGAGTTGTTTAATCCTCTGTTTTAATTCAGTTGGTTTGGTGTGAGGCTGTGGATGTAGTTTTATTTCTTGTTCTTTCCTTCAGTGATTGTGCTTGTTAACAGCAGGTGTTCATCAGTGTCTGAATTCACTTATTCGTGGTCAATTACTCTGTATAGTGGACTAAACTAATTGACTAATTTAGGGACTAGTGAATGAGGGTGTATGGTAAGGTTTCAGACACTCTGATTAGTTTCTCGAAAACAATATGTTAGATCTGTTACAGCTATTTTCCGTATTTTGTACAGAAATAAGCTGTTAATCATTTAACAGGTTTTCACTGTAGATTGTACAGACTTTTACTGTTAAAATCACAGACATTTTTTATAGTGTAGGCTTAATATGGACAGAAGTAGAGGTATGATTATACGTATTGTTAATAATGTAGACAGGCCTTTAGTTCAGTGGGTATTGCTTTGTATTCAGAACAATATGATTTATTGACATCTTTACAGTTACGTACCTTGGTGTGAAAGGCCCTTAAAGGTGACAGTACGGCTCTGTTCTTGTTCTGCCCTTGAGTGGGATGCTGAGCTCCAGCAGACTCCACCTGGGATTATGCTTCTTCCCTGTGAAAAATACAGCTCATTAAACAACACCTAGGAAGAGAAGGTTGGATGAGAATTAATAATATATATAGTGTTTTTTTATATAATCACTCACTTTGAAGTTTCTTCATGTGCGGCTGTGCTCAGCAGCTGGTCGGTGTTGTTTGCTGCATCTTGACCTCTACTAAGCTCCTGTCCATCAAATCACCCACAATGCTTTTTCTAGAACATTTCAGCTATGACTGTAAACAGCCTGTAGCATGTTGAATCATTTCTGAATGAACGCTCAATGTCATTTATTATCAAAGCGTGGTTATTTATAATGCTAAATAGCAGCCATCCAATGTACTCTGAGACTTAAGGCAAGAGTAAAATTACAGAGTAAAAATTCCTTGAAAATCATTGATCTAACATTTAATGATTTCTACAACATTTACATTAGAGGTGTAAAGTATATGTACAAAATGTTGATAAGTGTGATATTTAATCAATCAATAAACGTTTATTCATTAATTTTCCTTTGGCTCAGTCTCTATTTCAGAGGTTGAAACAGTGGAATGAACCGCCAACTATTCCAGCATATGTTTTACACAGCGGATGCCCTTCCAGGCGCAACCCAGTACTGAAAAACACCCATACACACTCGTTCACACACACACTACGGCCAATTTAGTTTATTCAATTTACCCATAGTGCATGTCTTTATATTGTGGGGGAAACCAGAGCACCCAGAGGAAACCCATGCAAACATGAGGAGAACATGCAAACTCCATACAGAAATGTCAACCGTCCCAGCCAGGACTCGAACCAGCGACCTTCTTGCTGTGAGGTGACAGTGCTAACCCCTGAGCCACTGTGTCACCCCCAATAAACCTTTATTTATCAATTAATAAACTTTACACATACAGTATATACTTGAGGTGAAATGTCATTGCCAACAAAATATCAAAACAGTGAATCATATATGAATGTTCTGATGATGTATCATAAAATTGTTAATTTGGATAATTAATAATGTTTTAAATCACAGATTTATTTATGCATCTGCTTGTGTTTTTCAAAAACATGCTGCATTATTTTTTTACAAAGTGTTATTACTCACACATGTACACATTTCTCATATATTACACAATTAGTGTTTAAATGTAAAAAAACAAGAGTGAAACCTGAAAAAAATGTGCCAAAATATTACAAATTACACTTAAAAAATGTAAAAAAACACTCAAAAAAAGAATTAAAGGATTCTAAACTAAATTTAATATTGAAATTTTATTGGGTTTCAGTGAGGGAATGTTTAAGTGTAACCCTTCTGTAACCAGTATAAAAAAAGAGTTATGAAAAGACACAAAGGTGACATATTTGCTTTTTTTCCATACATCACTACCGGTCAAAAGTTTGGGGTCAGTCTGATTTTTAAAAAGCTGCATTTATTTAATCAAAAATACATTACAAATTGTAAAATTGTGAATTTAATTTATTTATTAATTTAATTATTTAATAATTTATTCCAGTGATTTTAAAGATGAATTGTCAGCTTCATTACTCCAGTCTTCAAAGTCACATGATCCTTCAGAAATCACTCTAATATTCATTCATTATCTTTTCGGCTTAGTTCCTTTATTAATCTGGGGTCACCACAGTGGAATGAACCGCCAACTTATCCAACATATGTTTTACGCAGTGGATGCCCACTGCCCAGTGGACTGTGAGGGAAACTGTGGGGGAAACCGGAGCACTCGAAGGAAACCCACGCGAACATGAGGAGAACATGCAAACTCTACACAAAAACGGCAACTGACCCGGCCGAGGCTCGAACCAGCAAACCTTTTTGCTGTGAGGCGAATGTGCTACCCACTGCGCCACCTCGTCGCCACTCTAATATTACTTATTATTATTAATATTAATGGTTATAATAATAGTAAAAGCAACAATGACTGGAGTAAACATTTCATTTGAAACTAAATACAACATGTAATAAATAAATATGTATTAAATAAATATACAATTGAATTTTTTTTTACATTTAGTAAATGCTGCCTTGATGAACAGAACAGTTTTCTTTAAAAAAAAAAACATGAAAAAAAACTGACCCCAAACTTTTGATTGGTAGTGTATTTATTATTATTTTTTAAATATTTGCTGTTTGCATTACATACGGATTGCTAATTAACTGTTAATTAATAGACTGATTTATTGTATTTATTTTTACAGTACAGTATTTCAAAATGAATATTCATGAACCCAGGTACACAGAGATTTTAAAGTGCACTATAATATTGCCCACATCGCATTGAACAAGAATTCAATTAGAACTAGACACACAAATTAAAACGTTATAAAACATACAAACATATCAGATTTACAAGCCTGTGACGGTTAAAAGAAGAGGTTTAGATAAAAATTAATAATTAGCATCTAACCCAATAAAATCATATCGCTGTCTGCTTTGTTTGGATATTTCATCTGCAAAAAAACCCTGTGAACTTTTCAAATACATGCTTGAGTGCATTTCCTTTGGTCGCATAATTATGCAAAGGCATGAACAGATCTTTCTGGATTCAAAACTGGCAGATTAACATCCAATATGGTAGGATATTTAATACAACAAAAAGTGATGGATGTTAGTTGTGGGACTATTTTCTCGGCAGTTGCAGAGACTCGGTAGGCACAGAGAAAAGCATCAAACAGCTGTGTGTGTATAGAATATCCTGTCAAAAAATGAGGCGAAAATCATATGCTGCAAAAATCCTACATGACAGTAATAGTTTGATTAAGGTGTTTACAAGTTTACATTCTGAGAGCAGCATTTACAGCGGATCTTTCAGTCCATAATATTGTAGTGATACTACTGTAAACTTAATCAAAGTCTAAATCAGTAACTAAATCATTTTGACTAAGGTATGTCTTTAAAAACTGAAAGAGTACTGCTGACGATTCTAACTAACTAGCCATCTGGAGATACATAAACTAAGAACACTGATCGCACACTTACCAAATTTATAAAGATAGGACAATCAACATGACCTGGAACCACGTCTTTTTTAAAAAAGAATATGAGTGGCAAATCCGGATTTCACTATTTCTAAAAGCTCTCGGGTAAAAAATGTTCCTCATAAACATTTTTGTCCCATAATAGCAGACCACTATAACTGCGCTCTCATTGCAAGAAAATGGAAACAAAACCTTTATTGCGGCACATTTATAAACACTAAACTGACAACCCATGTCTACAAACAATTTGACTTCCTCCACTTGTTTGAATTATAGTTGGCAACACAACGTGGCGTCTCTCTGCTGTCTTAACACTATAACAGGTAAAAGCTATATCAAAGCTATGTATTCTTCAAAGCTATATCATGCATATTAATGAAGTTGCACCTCATTCACAATAGAGCACGCTGATTGGTTTGAACCAAGTCTTTCTCATGAATTAATGATGAAAACTCGAAGACGTCATGTTGTATCGGCCGGTACAGACATCCAGTCTCCACGCTGGAATTTACACAATGATCTCATGGCCGTGACGTAGCTTTAAAATTTCTTTTCAAACCTGAAGAACGAATTTGCTTGAAATAATGCAAAAACAACCAATTTTCACTTTTTAGTTCAAATGTATGTGTCCTAATAGTGTTTTTAGCAGTGTGGGACAGCATCTCAAAAAATGTGTTTTGGTGTTTCGTAACCCTTTAAAAGTAGCATATACGCAGCAGCTGTTACGGATAATAAAGAAACGATTCAGGAGATTCTTCAACTGACGTTTCTAATAAATCAGCATTTTTTATAAAAACATCTGAACTCTAAAAATAGATTGATCCAAAAAGCAGTCTCTGGCGTCCTTTACTGCAGTGCATATTATCGTGCTGTTTTGCTATCCTTGCTGACTATCCCTCAAACCTTTGTTATGACTTTGCAGGAAAGCACTTTAATGAAGCGTCCAGCTCCAGGCCAATAAAATGTACAGTAGATAGAATTGTTTAAAACATGAAGACAGACAGCAGTGCATGGCTTATGAGAGTCTGTATTCTTAGAGTTTTTTTTTTTTGTAAGGAGAATGTGCAGTTGTACTGCAGTGCTAATTAATGCAAGCCAAGATCCCAATATAGAACACATGAAAAGTAATAGATTTCTTTGCTGCATTTTGTGACAAGCAGCCAGTTCACAGAAGGGGGTTATTTCATTACCCGACTGATGCTACAATGTGAGTTTTGAGTAAAAATCATTTCTATTCTTTTGTTTATTTGGTGGAAAAATAGGTTCTAGTTTGCTTCATATTGTTTCTACGTCTCCAGCTGTTTATTGATCTGATGTTGCATTGTTACTTTTGTCATTGCAGCCTTGATTTCTTTTGTGTGAATTACATTGAATTTTCTAAAAAACAAATATGCTAAAACTCACAAAAGAAGCTTGTCGTGAGTCAAAAGACAGAATATTGCCATGCATACGAGTACCATTTTAGGGTCAGTAAGATATTTTAATGGGCGGCACGGTGGCGCAGTGGGTAGTTCTGTCATCCTCACAGGAAGAAGGTTGCTAGTTTGAGCCCCGGCTGGGTCAGTTGGCATTTCTGTTTGCATGTTCTTCCCATGTTTGTGTGGGTTTCCTCTGGGTGCTCCAGTTCTCCCCACAAGGCCAAAAACATGCTAACGTTAGCTAACGTTATACAAGGCCTGAGTAATCATCAACAGCAAAACTGCATTCTGACAGCGAGCTACACCTGTACGGCAGGCCCAGGGTATGTGAACTTACACATAAAAGTAAAGTTGGTTTTATATTCGCACATTCGGACTTTCTCCTTAATAATATAATTTCATAAAAGTATTATTTGCAAACTCTAAATAGCGAAATCATATTACAACATAGTACAACATTGTTCACAGTCAAATACAGTGTTAATGTTGTTTTCAAGTCACACTTGCAGGTTATTTCAGACCGAATACTCAAAGTGCCGTGGTAAACAATAAAGGGAGCTGTCACAAGTTGTCACTGATAGAATGTGTGAATATAAAACCAACTTTACTTTAATAACTTACACTTTCACGTGTCATTCTTAGCATTCAGTGTCCGCAGTTTAATTAACCATATGTAACTGTATTTGCCAAAATCATTGCTGCAATCAAAAATGAGTAATGTGTATGATTCAGCATATCGTGAACTTACCCGATATAACATGAGAACTGCAGAGTCGAGCATTTCTAATTAGGTCAGCACTTCATTCAGCTCAGCTTTTAGCCAAAGACGTCTGCAGTCGGCATTGAAAGCAGTGTGGTGTATGGTAAAAGTTAGGTTTTCTATTTTTGGACTTCGAATTTGGCATCCTACCGCAAAACATGACAAGTTTGCTATTGCAGCCGGTCTTTTTTTGCAACCGAGGACTTGTGTGATGTCATGTGTGACGTAGGTTGGTAACTCATCTATAGGTGAATTGGGTAAGCTAAATTGTTCGTAGTGTATATCTGTCCTGGTTGAGGGTTGAGCTAACGACTCACCTCGTAAAAATGAGATGTTATGAAATACCAACATGATGGTGCTACATTGTAAGTACAAGTAAGAAAGATATTTTAATATCTGTTGTGCTTGCAGCATTTATTGGATCAAAAATTATGGTAAAACAGTAATATTTGGACACTTAAAATGTAACGGAAACATTGAATAAATATTTATCGAATGTTTAATGTTATATAAATGTAAAATGTGATTTATTTCAACGATGCCAAGATGAAATTTCAGCATAATTACTCTAGTCCTCAATTAACTGTTCATTGTCTATGCTGAAATGACACATTGTTACAATACTTAAAAGTCCAGTGAAATTAAAATAATGTTTTTTAGATATTAAGTGTGTCAGACTTCAAGGATATCTATAAGCTAGTGTGGTAGAAAATTCACATTTTGAATATGTAAAGCTGATATAAACATGTAAAGCTTGTAGTTTGTCACTTCCGCCTAAATGGATCAACGTTTTTTTCATGTCACCTCATATTTCAGTTTCTCATCAAATCTTGACCAATCAAATGCTCTCTAGTATCTGACATGCCCCTTCTTCTCATTTGCTTTTTATTTGTTGCACTTGAGCTCAACAACTATCACTGGCAGAGCTGTGATAAAACAAAATGCTATTGGCTGCTTTTAAAAAGGGGAGGAGCTACTCTATGTCCCGGTCTTTTTTTGTTTTTCAGTTAAGATTACGTCATCCATATCACCCAAGACTGGGTACTCACTCAAGCTAAGCAGGGCTGAGCCTGGTCAGTACCTGGATGGAAGACCACATGGGAAATCTTGGTTGCTGTTGAAAGTGGTGTTAGTGAGGCCAGCAGGGGGCGCTCAACCTGTGTTCTGTGTGCGTCCTAATGCTCCAGTATAGTGAAGGGGAAACTATACTGTCAGTGAGCGCCGTCTTTAGATGAGACGTTAAACAGAGGTTCTGACTCTCTGTGGTCATTAAAAATCCCATGGCACTTCTCGTAAAGAGTAGGGGTGTAACCATATCCTAGCCATATTCCCTTCATCGGCCCTTACCAATCATGGCTTCCCAATCATCCCCATCCACCAAATTGGCTCTATCACTGTCTCTCCACTCCACCAATAGCTGGTGTGTGGTGAGCGCACTGGTGCTGTTGTCCTGTGGCTGCCACTGTGGTGGTATAGAGAGACCCCCCTCATGATTGTGAAATGCTTTGGGTGTATGACCATACATGTTAAATGTGCTATATAAATACAAATTATAAAAATTAAATTAAAATGCACATTTCAAAGCACTTCATGGGATCTTTAAATGAAAAGTAAAAAAAAAAAACTGTGATTATTATCTTGTATCAGTATCCTTGTTAAAAAAAAATCCATGGAAACCATGAAGATTAGCAGCTTAAAATTGCTACTGCAAAAATAGCAAATAACAGCAATTTGGTTTGACGTTTTATGATCTGATGAAATAAACCGCAACCAAATTCATGCATTTTGCAGTGAGGATTCAGCGGCCCGAATATTTTATCCATATTCTTGTATAAATAAGTGAGGGAGAAACACAGCGATTACACCAGTTCTCTGACCTTTCATGAATGAACTCAATTCCCTGGAAAAGATGTCAGTGTTGACTGCATTATTCAACAGCACAACAATTTGATGTTTTCTGAAAATTTGGTTCTCAATATGAACTTGTGTGCCCTCTGTCATTGTGATTTGGGTTTGGGTGTTTTGATAAATATGTTTGTCTTTCCGCAAAAAAAGATTGCCCTGTTAACTTTGAAGCACGAAACCCTCAAACAGTTCGCAACTCGGGGGCTTTGCAACCCCACAGGAGGATTATAATAATCTCCTACAGAAAAGTTTCTCCTTTCAAAACGAGCTGCGGTTGTCTTCCTTTTTAATATTTCCTCCACACTTCAGTGGTTAGATAAAACATTGCTTTAAAACAAATCTCGCACAGACGAAGTTGAGTCATGCTGAGCATAAGCCAAAATTCCAGCAAGGTACATAGAAGAAAACAAAAGGTCCCACGTGTTGCTTAACCACGACGACACTTTTGTTTGCACTTTGATTTGAAAATTATTGCCTGTCACCACAACAGGGTCTGTATCTATGCCTTTTGCCTAACAATTAGGGCTAACAACTACAGCAGAATACTAAATAATCACTTAAGCAATTCACAAGGCCACACAATATTGAATAACCTCGGAATGAAAGCTGTTTTTTCCCCAACAGAGTTATTTGTCTCTTGTGAACCTCTATAGTGCAAATTGATCTTAAGATGAAGGAAGTGATTGATATTGACAGATGGTCTGGTAATCTAAGCATTTTAATCTCCGCCATTAACTTGATTAACCTGAGGATGAAGGGCCACATTAAAGTAATAGCTGCTCACCCATGAATGGAATCGTGAGTTCTGTAATGCTTTAAAACATCTTTCATCCTTGATAGCACACGTACATTGCAAAGATGTCTGTTTGATGTTTGTTTCCATCTGGGGTGCTAATCTGCAATCTGTTTCTGCAAGATGTTTCATGTAGAATGTTAAATAGACTTTTAGAATATGTCTTTAAGGTGATTAGAATGTTTGTAAAACTGAACTTTTTTTAAAATACACTCATTGACCACTTTATTAGGTACACCTTACTAGTACCGGGTTGAACCTCCTGTTGCCTTGAGAACTGAGTTATTCCTTTGTGGCATAGATTCAACAAGGCACTGGAAATATTCCTCAGAGATTTTGGTCCATATTGACATGATAGCATCTCCCATGATGCGAATCTTCCATTCCATCACATCCCAAAAGTGCTCTATTGGATTGAGTTTTGGTGACTGTGGAGGCCATTTGAGTACATTTGAGGTCAAGAAACCAGTGTGAGATTATTTGCGCTTTATGACATGGTGCATTATCCTGCTGGAAGTAGCCATCAGAAGATGGGTACACTGTGGTCATAAAAGGATGGGCATGGTCAGCAACAATACACAGTACACAATACACAAGTTGCTGCCATGTGACTAGCAGTTAGACAGGTGTACCTGATAAAGTGGCCGGTGAGTGCATATCTTGCAGATGTGTGTGGGTTAGATTGTTACAATGTGTTAAAAAAAGATCAAAAAGTTTCTGTTGTGACAACATGCTAAAACATGCTAACCATGCTAGACGACTCTCTAGCTTCTCAGTGTTAAGATTTTTGAACAACATGCTAATTCATGCTAATACTCTGCTAACTATGGTAGAAAAATGCTATATAAATAGCGACCTAAAAACATGTTAACATGTTGACCTTAAGTAAACGATGATGATGATAATGCCTTTATTTATCACATACACTTTTACATGTAGCCCCCCACCCCCTTTCTTTTTTTAAAAAGAGGGCATAAGATACATTTGGGAAGAGCGAGGAAAAACGAATTCCCTGTCAGACTGTAGTAGAGCAGTGTGAGATCAGGGGGAAAAAGCCCCAGCAACAAGCACATACCATTGCAAACTTTTGCAAACAACATGCTAATCCATGCTAGAAACAAGCTAACAACATGCCAGTTCATCCTAGCAACATATGTCATGATAGAAGAATCATTAGCAGTGTGCTATGCTACTCATCCAACAAACATGCTAACAATGTGCTAACATGTTGATATAATGCAGCATATGCTAAGCAATAATTATGCTGATCAATTGACACATTCTGATCAAATGCTAATTAATGATAACAGTATAATAACTATCTTATGACCATGTTAATGGAATGTTCCTGACTTTGCTAATGAAAAGCTTTGCTAACAACATGCTAATCCATGCCAGAAACAGGAAAAGTCATCTTTGAAACATACAAATTATTGTTAGAAAGAGGATAGCAACTTTATTGTATTGTATTGTATTTATATCTAAATTGTGCTAACAATAAACTAACACAGCCAGAAACATGCTAAAAACAGGCCTTTATCTAAGTTGCTGGAGTAAAAGCTGCCAAATTTTCATTTTAAACTTCCAAACCAGTAAACATCAACATTGAAAACAAGTTTGTACTGTAATTTAAATAGTCAATAACACTGTACACAAAATGAAAAAGTAAATGACCTATCAAACTTGCCCACAGCCATATATTGGTAGAAAATAAATACAATACTATGGAAAAAATATAACATACCCAATTAAATTGAAATGTACTTCACAAGCATTAAAAAGTATGTTCTATATAGTATGAATGTGGGTAAAATGAATAAAACTCTGACATATTCAGGGGCGGGTTTAATGATTTGGGGGCCCTAAGCAATTCCGGCCATGAGGCCCGAAAGTTTTAAAATGCACCTTTTGTACTTTAATTTATTTTTAATTTATTTATTTATCTGTTTTTATTTTTATATCACTCAATCTCCTTTTCTACATGTTGTCTTAATTCATTCATTTATTAATTTTCTTGTCGGCTTAGCCCCATTTATTAAATCGGGGTCGCCACAGCAGAATGAACCGCCAACTTATTCAGCACGATTTTACACAGCGGCAACCCATCTCTGGGAAACATCCACACACTCATTAACACTCATACACTACAGACAATTTAACTTACCCAATTTACCTGTACCGCATGTCTTTCGACTGTGGGGGAAACCGGAGCACCCGGAGGAAACCCACGCGAACATAGGGAGAACATGCAAACTCCACACAGAAACGCCAACTGACCCAGCCCAGCCAAGGTTCGTACCTGCGACCCAGCGACGTTCTTGCTGTGAGGCTACTGCGCCACTGCGTCGCCATATGTTGTCTTAATGTAAAGCATCTTGTAAATTATGTAAATCTTTTTAAATTATTTGTTTTCTTAAAATGGATTCACAACTAAAAATGATATACAAACTATTTTGTTTTTAAAACTAAATCTTTACCCAATTTGACTGCTGGACTGATCCATAATTGAGGGTGGGGGACAGATTTCCGCTGTAATAAATATTAAACTGTTTTTTTTAGACCCTCATCATACAAAAATGACAGAAAATTATGTTATTGATGATGTTATATAATTTATAGGTATAAGTTATACTTCTAGGTATTTATTTAAGGACCTACATCCACCCCTGGACATAATACATCTGCCATGTTGTCATTATCACAAGACAGTGTGTCAGAGTCAGTTCAGAGTCATTCATAAATTTTCTTGCATGGCCTCACGGGATAGTACAGTTTCTATTGGATGCACGCTACACAATCTCAATAAATGTAGTGGGTTGTTCAGGTTCTTCTCGTCTACATTTTTCAAATACTATGAATTTGGATATACTATGTGATTTCAGACACACATTTATTCTTGTAATGGGAGAAAAAACATGAAAGGATTCCCTTTTTTAACTTAAAATAAAAATATGTGGTTTTCTGACAGTAACAAAAATGAATCTTTTAAATTTTTTGGCTTGTTGAACATAACTTAAACTTATTTCTCAGGTTATTCAGACCATTTATGGCTCCAGTAATATTGCAGTGTATTGAACAATAAATGCTGTAGTCTAAAACCCGAAACATAAATGTCTTAAACAGAACCGTGTATAGCAGTTTTTTTGGGTCAGAGGCCATGAGTAGAGCGAGCTAAGAGCTTTTATAACAGCCTGGAAGAATGTGTTCATTACACAGGATGTCTTCTGGAAATAACAACATTCAGTTACTTCCAGCAGAGAGAGGCCGGTGGAGCTGATGAGCTGCTGGGTATGTCAAAGATGGGGATTAAATCGTGAGAGCAGCCAGTTGTCTTCTGATGGACAGTCTGTTTACTAGCATTTTGCAATAGGCATCATGCATTATTTATTAACACATTAAATCTATTTCTGCACAGTCATAAACAACAGCACAGAATCAATGGTTTGGGAAAAAAGACTTGTGCTTTGAGATGAAAGTTGCCAGTAATCAGAAACTTGTAGTGTGGACATGATTTCATGCTGATGTGTTCAAAAATGATTATCACTATGTTGATATGATTGTTATATCCTTTGTTTGTTGCAAAATTTGGCTTAAATTGTGCCTCTAAGATGCTGGGTTTCTTGATGTTTAAGTTAAAGAGCCCCATTTGAAAATCTCTCTAGATATGGAATGCTTGTAGGAGATCAGCGAGATGTTTTTTTCACACATGAACAGATGATGCTTGACCTTATGTAACAGAGAGCTTCATTTCATTTGAGAGCTTCAGTACATTGGCTGTGTGTTGCATAACCAGAGGGCAATAACAAGGTACTGTATGCGAAATAAAGTCATAATTTAGCTATCACTTGACTGGAGGAGGAATTAAATGGGATATATTTGAACACAACGCTTAGAGTTAATCCTGTGGTAGGGCTAAATCATTCATATTGAAGAAAGACGGCTCAAATCCATAACTTGTATCATTTTAAAAGCAAAATGATAACAGAGCATGCATTTCTGAGAGTACACCATTACGCTCACCGGTTCCATTACACAGAACTGTCAAGACAAATACAACAAGTATTATGACCTTTGTTTATTTGAATGATTGAAATGCTAATGTAAGAAGATTAAGCTTATTTATTCAGCTTAATCATGCATTTTAATATATCAGAGGCTGTAGAGCAACAACCAACAATCAAAACCAAATCAGACTGTCCTTAAATTTATCTTTCAAATCCAAAACCTTCACATACAATTTTTCCAGTTTCTACTGACAAATTTTCTGTTATTTAGTGCAAAAATGCAAAAGGAAAAATCGGATTAGCTCATTATATGTTTTATAATAGGTAAGCCATTTTTCACTGCATATCTACATGTAGAATGCAACATGGCGTTCACACTTGTAGTTCAGTTTTCTCTGCACCAAAAAAAAAAAGAGAAAAGAAAAGGCAACATTTAGATTAAACTCTGATTCCTGCTGTGATTGCTCTTTTGAACAAGGAGCCATTTACACTAGTGCATTTTTAATTGAAAACATATATTTAGAGGTGACACGTTGGCTCAGGGGTTAGCACTGTTGCCTCTTAGCAAGAAAGTAGCTAGTTCGAGTCCTGGCTGGGCCAGTTGGCATTACTTTGTGGAGTTTGGCTGTTCTCCCTGTGTTCACGTAGGTTTTGTCCGGGTGCTCTGGTTCCCACATAGTCCAAAGACATGCACTATATGTGAAATGAATAAACTAAATTTATGAGAGTGTGTGAATGTGAGAGTGTATAAGTGTTTCCCAGTGCTGGCTTGTGGCTTTCAAGGGCATCTATTGGGTAAAACATATCCCGGAATAGTTGGCAGTTCATTCCGCTGTGGCAATGAATCAGAGACTAAGTCGAAGGAAATGAATGAATGAATGAACATACTGTACATTTTGTTATGATTATGAAAATGGAGGCATTTTGAAAATGCTAAAGACCCTGCTTTAGTTTGAAAATGCTGGTGTTCTGATTCAGTATAGACGGACTGAAATGTACATTTTTGAAAATGGAGGAAATTAAATTGACAATAACTCTCTGATTGGTGTTCTGTAATGTTGCGTAGCATTCCCTGATTCATCTAGCCATTCACCATTACACAACCAGCAAGTATGGATGCTGGCAAATTATGCAACATAGGCTTATTCTGAAAACGTAACCCTATATACATGTCTAGAATCGCAAATTATTGCACTTTATCTTTAAAACGAATGATGCGGGGCAGTATGATGCCATTTCTTTTCTTGACACATACGTTGGCAAACTTTAGACGCAGGGAGGAGTTGACCAACACAACGGAGTTCGAGTACGGTGAGGGTAAGACAAAATCAAAAGCCAAAAAATTTAATAAACAAGTAAATAACAGGCTGAGAATGTAATAAAATTTGAAAACATGGTAAAAATCAGACAATTTTTCCCTGAATTGCTTTTGATAACACTGATTCAGGCTTAAGGGAAGGTGGTGGGCGGGTCAATTGGTGCTTTTTAAAACACTATTGGTTGGGTTTAGGGAAGGGGGTGGGTGGGGTAACAGTCAGCAAGTCAGTCAGTCGACAGTGGCCTCTGGTGGGTTTACGTGAGAAAAGATGGTGCGAATGGCACTCACGAGAGAAATTTGACATCTCAGAAAGCATACACAGCAACCTCTGGTGGATTCATGAAAACAAAAACTGCAAAAAACGTAGCTCCTGGATGTATTTTGCTCTCTCCAGAAATGTATAGCCTATAGGGGTCTGTAATAAGAATGAGCCCGGGTTGTTGTCCATGTATCATCAATTTTATGCTGTATAGAGTTGATGGAGGTTGTTTTTTGAAACACAGTAAAACTGGCCACCTGGATGAGAAGCATTTTCATTGTAAAATGAATTCTGCCATTCAAACCTCTGTGTGCACCAAAGATTCAGTGAAAAGATGGGTCTTGGTCCACTTATAAATGAACAGTGATGCGTGTTGACTGAAATGTGACAGCAACCAAGCAAGACAAAAGGTGACACCCAAACTTTATCAATTGACATAAATGTAGGAAAAATGTTTGGAGAAAATCAAGGGACCAGTTTTCTGGGCAAACAGATAAAAGGCAGAGCTGCAGTCAAGACAGCAGAGTATAATGATAGTGGCCTTCAGCAGGACAAATGTCCGTCATAGAAAAAAAAAAAACCCAGATCACTGAGCCATTTGTTTTTGTTTTTTCTGAAGTCAATCTCCATTGTCCAACGGTAGCACAACTTAGAACTCAAACACAGCAAGAAAAGCAGGATCCAAAAGCAGAGATTTAGACCAAGAACAACAACACTAAGAATAAAAAGAAACTAAACTGAGTAAACCATCAAAAACAGCCATCAATAGAAAAGACCTGACAATTAACTAGACGGACATTGGAACAATCACACAACTCATTGATGTGAAACTGAAACAGGAACTAAACCAGACAAAACAAACTCAAACTTCACAACAAAACAGGAAACATGACAAAGCTTGTTTTGTAGTTGTGCATTGACTATTATGGAAATCATAGTCATAATTATTCAGACTAAAAAAACTCAATGTGTTATTAAAGTCTGTGTTAAATTCGTAATAAGAAATACAGACATATCCGAACATTCTGTCTTATATAGGGTCACATGTTGTGACATCATGACTTGTTTATGGTTTGTTTTGCATTTATATTTCAGTCAAACTGCAACGAGGTTTCAGCATTCCTCTAAAACACAATAACAATGCGACGTGACTATGTAGGACACAATATTTTATTTGCATCTGCAATATAGCTGCCATTTCTGTAACAATACTGAGTCAATGTCATATTCACAGCATACATTGGTATTGACAGTAAGATTATATTGCGTCATCTCAAAGCATGACATGTTAGGAATGACAATCTGAGAGGCAGTGAAAAGATTTATTGACTGAAGTTTAAATGTGGGTCCGTGTTTGGTTTTAAACGGAACAAACAACTCATTAAAATGTGTTTAGAAAAGCTGTAGCCTAAAATACAACGTGCTAGCACAAAGTTTTGAAGTGCTAATGAAGTGTAATGACTTGCTTAACCTCATACAACCTAACAAGCATCTCAGCAGATTGTTAATTACACATAATACATCTAATTAAAAAATTGCAGCACTTTGCATTAAAAAAAGACACACAAAAAAACCCCAACTTGGAACCCCTCTGAGAAAATAAATTATCTTTCAGAATGAATGTCGTCAGTAATGATTACATCCAACAACAACAATCACTTCATTAATCAACATTAAACATTGCTTTTTAAGTGCATAAGCACGGCTCATCAGGTTTAGAATGCATTAGCAAGAGCACAGGAGTCTGATTTCAGGTGAACAGTTCATATACAGCATTATCATATTCAAACTGAGCAGGGACATGAGAGCGCATCACCACAGACATCAGGAAAGTGCATTGGGATTATTATTGTTATTATTAAATGAATTATTTAAAGTGTCCAGGATGTAATAGAGTTAAGACAGTTATACCCTCTGTCACGCGGCAGTGACTTCTGTTCAGGCACAGTCACGTTTACCTTTGCTTTCATGAACCAAAACTAGACAGTTCAATAGAAACCCATGTGACAGTTTTTTTTGCGTGATTGAAAAATCCCCCATGCATACTTTGCTCTTGTTAAAGGGATAATTTGCTCAAAACTGAAAATTCTCTCATCATTTTCTCACCCTTTACTTGTTCCAAACCGGGTCAATTTTCTTTTTTTTCTGTTGCACACAAAAGAAGATATGTTGAAGAAAGCTGGATTTCTGTCTCTCATAGTATTTGTTTTTCCTTCTATGGAAGTCAGCTTTCTTCAAAATATCTTCTTTTGTGTTCAGCAGAAGAAAGAAACGTATTACGGGTTGGAACCACTTGAGGGTGAGTAAAAAGTAGGTCAATTTGAACTATTCCTTTAAAATGTGCTTGTGAATGTCCTATTGAACAGAAAGTTTTTTTGTGAGCCAGTGTGACCACGCTGTTACTCACATTTCAGGAGTTCACAGGTTTAGCATGCTGTCCTGGGAGAGAACCCTGAGCTTGGAGATTATTGAGCCCAGGCACCCGTTTCGAATGTTATCACTCGATTGAATGGGCGTTATCAGTGGTTATCAGCTGATAGATATGGGCCAGTAGGAGTCTTCTGCACCTACTAGTAGGCTCAGGAGCCTGTTATCATCAATCCACATGGTTAATCAGCTATACAAATAGAGAACAGACTCCAGATCCAGATCTGCTTTTACATTACTGTGATGGTTGGGGTAGGGTTAGACATGAATAAAATACAATTAATGGGAAATTTAATGAATAATATTAATAATTATCGTTAACTTCCAGCTGGCGGCGACACAGTGGCGCAGTCGGTAGTGCTGTTGCCTCACAGCAAGAAGGTCGCTGGTTCGAGCCTCTGCTAGGTCAGTTGGCGTTTCTGTGTGGAGTCCCCCACAGTCCAAAGACATGCAGTACAGGTGAATTGGGTAAGCTAAATTGTCCGTGGTGTATGATTGTGAATGAGTGTGTGTGGATGCTTCCCAGAGCTCGCGTACCTTTATTTCTGAGAGTGTACACTACCTGACACAAGTCTTGTTGCCGATCCAAGTTTTTAGAACAACAAATAATAACTTGATTTCTAGTTGATCGTTTGGTATCAGAAGTGGCTTATATGAAAGGCAAAGGCCTCTAGATTACGCGTATTTTACCAAAATAAAATATGATGATGCCCTGATTTTTAATGATTTAATTAGGACAGTAAGGTCTGATTTTGCTTAGACAAAAGTCTTGTCACTTAACAGAAATAATGTACAGTATAGATTATAAATTCATGGTGCAGCAGAAAAAGAGTTAATATTGTATATGACTCCCATGAGCTTGGACGACTGCATCCATACATCTCTGCAATGACTCAAATAACTTATTAATAAAGTCATCTGGAATGACAAAGAAAGCATTCTTGCAGGACCTCCAGAGTTCATAAAGATTATTTTGATTCATCTTCAATGCCTCCTCCATCTTACCTCAGACATGCTCAATAATGTTCATTTCTGGTGACTGGGCTGGGCAATCCTGGAGCACCTTGACCTTCTTTGCTTTCGGGAACTTTGATGTGGAAGCTGAAGTATGAGAAGGAGCGCTATCCTGCTGAAGAATTTGCCCACTCCTGTGGTTTGTAATGTAATGGGCAGCACAAATGTCTTGATACCTCAGGCTGTTGATGTTGCCGTCCACTCTGCAGATCTCTTGCATGCCCCTATACTGAATGAATCCCCAAACAAAGATTTTTTCTTCACTAAACTTGACTGATTTCTGTGAGAATTTTGTGTCCATGCATGTTCCAGTAGGTCTTCTGCTGTATTTGTGATGATTGGGATGCAGGTCAACAGATGATTCATTGGAAAAATCTACCTTCTGACACTTTTCCAAATGATCAACTAGAAGTCAAGTTATTATTTGTTGCTCTTACAACTGGGATCGACAACAAGACTTTCGTCAGGTAGTGTAGTTTAGTACACACATGGTTCAGTGGTATACAGGAATTAACATACCATAATCATACTGAAAAACTTGTTTTTCAATTACATATTTTAACATTCCTCAGAGATCTCTCTTCAGTATGCACTCAATAAAATCCAACAGCACGCAGCAAGAAATTGCAAGAAAAGATAAGAACCTTGAACCATTTGTGCTGCCAGATATTACTATAAAAACTGAGAACAAAATCAAGCCTGTAATATACCAAAATAAACTCACAGACCTTAAATCAAAAATGAACATCAATATATTACTTATTAATGTCAAATAAATTGCCATCGATTTATGGGTCAAGTCCACACAAAAAGCCCAAAGATGCTTGTAATAAGCAAATGGCAACACTTGAAGAAAAACGAAGTCCTTCTAAGCACTAACAAAACATGACACCTTCTTTCAACTAAGGTGTAGGTCAAACTGCAGAACATACAGAGTGTGCAGTGCTACAGAGACTGTATATGCCTGAATGTTACTAAGGCTACAAAAAAGATCTGTATGATATATATATATATACACACACACACACACACACATATACACATATATATGTATACACATAAAGTTGGGGAAATAGGTATTGAACACATCCTCATTTATCTCAGAAAACATATTTCTAAAGAAGCTGTTGAATTGAAAATTTCACCAGGTGTTAGCAACATCCAAAGAAATCCATATAGGCTAAGAAAACAAAACTATTTAGTTTACTAATTAAGTTATGTGTAATAAAATGAAATGACAGAGGGAAAAAAGTATTGAACACAAAGTAAGGGAGGTGTAGAAAGGCAGTGAAACCCAGACAGCAACTGAAATCTCTCAGTAGTTATTCAGAAACCCTCTGCCCTTTGTCATTGTAAATTAATTTTAGCTGCTCTAGTCCGACATCTTCATTATCAGGATGATGAAGATGAAACCAGAGTGGACATTTCAGCAAGACAATGATCCATAACACAGCAGAGGAACTCTTAAATTCTTTTAGAGAAAGTATATCAAGCTGTAGAATGGCCCAGCCAATCACCTGACCTGAATCCAATATAAAATATAAAATAAAGATCAGATTTGATAGACGAGACCCACAGAACCATCAAGATTTTTTACACTCGGTTCAAGTCTGTGAAAAACTCACACCTGACCAATTCATGTGACTTCATTCTCCATATGAGAGGCGTCTTTAAGCTGCCATCACCAAAAAAGCCTTTCATTTAAAGTATTAAATACATTTCAGTAGTTCAGTACTTTCTCCTTGTGGCATTTCATTGTAATTACAAAAGTAATTTTTTCATTTTTATTTTTTTATTATTTTTATGTTTGTATTGTTTGGGTTTTCAGCAAAATCTAGTTCAATTCCATGCCAACAGATCCTTTAGAAATATTATTCCCAGGAAAAAACATGACGTGTTCAATACTTATTTCCCACACTGTATGTATATGTGTGTGTCTATATATATTTACGTATGTATTTATTCCTTTAGATATATGCATTTAAAACCTACAGTCTCTCACTTCTGTCAATATACATCATTGATTTTGATCACATCACTCTGCACTCGAGCTTCTCATCAGATTTTTTTGTCATTTAAATACTTTCTGGAATAAGAAGCGAGCCAATCCCTGCCCCATTCAAGTGAGCTCACAGAAACATTCTGCCATTTTTGACTCACCCTCAACTTGTTATAAACCCGTTTGAATTCCTTCCTTCTGATGAACAGAAAAGGTGATATTAAATGAAGAATGAGGGAAACTGACAGCCATTGTGTCTTTTTCTCCCTGTAATGGCAAGCGGATTGCAACATTTTCAAAATATCTTATTTTTAGTTTACCAGTGATGGGGTCGGATTTCTGTCTTCAAATCCGTCCAGCAGGGATCAACATTTATCCTTTTTCTGATTACTTTTTTAAATATGATTATCTGAATCAGTATTTATTCTTTGAAATGACTTTGACTAATGAATAAAGTTAAAGATTACCTAATTTTAGAGTGTATTTAGGAATGTTCAGTGGAAGTGTCTTTGTCCCTATCTTTGTCTGTCATAACTCTATTTTCAGGAGCCACCAAACCAGATCATGGAGACCTCTTGAGTGGAACTGTCCCTATTGTTATTTGCTATATGTTAACAATGTTTAAAGTGATATTTTTTTGACAGTGTAGTATGTAAGCTGCCAGTTTGGATGTAGATTGTATTGTACAGGAGTCCAACATTCTTCAAAATATCTTCTTTTTGGTTTAGAAGAAAAAAAGAAACTCATAAAGGTGAGTAAATGATAAGTCACTAAGTTTTTTGGGTGAACTGAACATGTTTGAGAAATACACAAAGCTATGATTTAACGCATAAAGAACAGATTTGCAAGAGAAACAGTGAGGCTTGGGATTACTTTTGGACCGTGGCTGTCATGAGCTGTCAAACGTGTTTTAACTAAACTGAGTGGCTCTGGCTGACTGCTGATATAAATGCAATGCTATTGAAACACTATTCAACCTGCGACTTTCAAAGACCTCCATGGGGCATTGAAATCTGGTTGTCACACTTGAAACAGTGTGTATGTGGACAATAAGAAGCCACTTAAAAGTCTATGATCAAATGTAAAAAGAAACTAAGGCTACTTGTGACAGCTTGTCTTGAAGTCTGGTTTCTACATGGTTGGGAGTGGTTTCCGACTAGCTTATGTCAGTTTAAAGTCTGATTTTCTGGGCTCTAGACATGGCATTCAGTGGAAGTGTAGATTTATTTGCACATTTTATAAGGGCATAGTTATAGGACAGACATAATAATGGCTAGAAATGTATAACAAGCGGCACAATTTAAGGTATCATTCATTCAAATGGCACAAAATATTTGCAGTAATGAGGGGAAAAGCAAAATCATCATGCTCAGATTTATATATACCACACAGCATAACACAATATTATCTAAAATTTCAATCCAACTGCTTCCTTTGATATGTATGCTCTATTTTTGACTTTGTTTTCACATTACAATGAAATGATATTGCTAAATCTCACAGACGAGTGCAATGCCTCATGTCTGATTGTGCTTGCATAATCCATTCAGAAAACAAACACAAAAAAGGAGAAACCGAGATGCACGGTGACACATACATATTTAGTGTCATTTGGGATATTGTAGGAGGAGGATGAATAAGTGTTTGTGGCATCTGTAGATTTATTTTTTTCTGTGGCGAGGTGTGCGCATGTATATTCATGGCTGTAAAAAAAGCTAACAAAAAACTACTCTGTTCTAACAACCGTCGCTCTCCTGAGATAAATACAAAAAGGCACTTGTTTAAATGCACATGACAGTCCTACTAAACACTTGAAGCAGACTTGATTCTGACACTTAAGGAGACTACTGTATCAATACTGCTACATATCTGCAGATATAAATGGGGATTTTAGAACAAGGAACTTGAATATTGTTCACAATTGAATGATGTCCTTTATGATATATAAAGATTAGAGAGGAGAAACACAAGCTCTGTTCCAAAACCTAGTGAGCAGCCTCACTGCCTGCACCTTACATTTGGTAGTTAAATCCAAACCTATGTTGCAAAAACTTCTCAAACATGTGTTTGACTGCAGCTTCAAGCTAAAATGAAGGCTACAGTGCAGGTTGATGCCAAAAAAAACTTTTCATTGGTGATATGTTCAGCCCATATTTGTAAGACTGCAAAATACACTTGACTGCAATTCTGAGGTAAAATGAAGGCTACAAGGCAGTATGTTGCCAAAAACCTTTTTTCATTGGAGATACGTTCAGCCTACATATTTGTGAGACTGCAAAATACACACTGTAAAACCCAACAGTCAACTTTATCAAATGGAAAAAAGTGCAGTTAACT
Source organism: Danio tinwini (assembly GCA_903798205.1). Taxonomy (NCBI): domain Eukaryota; kingdom Metazoa; phylum Chordata; class Actinopteri; order Cypriniformes; family Danionidae; genus Danio; species Danio tinwini. The sequence continues at coordinate 13,612,579 of CAIGQZ010016425.1, forward strand.
CAAAATGTACTACTCATTTGAAGAGTTTTAAACTCTGTGTTGAAGATAATGAGTTAATTAAATACCTCATTACTTCATTGAGTAAGTTCACAGTACTCATTTGGATTAGTTTTTAACTCAAATGGTTGGTTGCAATCGGTTTCCTCAAATGGTTCGAGTTACCTTAACTTTTTGGGTTTTACAGAGCACTTGACTGCAGTTTCGAGGTAAAATGAAGGCTACAGGGCAGTATAATTGCAAAAACATTTTTGCTTTTTTACAGTAATGATATTTACAGGGACATATTATTATCAAACAAAAGAATAACCCCAAATAAATTAATCAAATATATTTGCCCTACCTATCTATGTCCATATTTACAACTTTCCTGCCGTGGTCAGTGTGCTTGGTAGCTCACTTTGTACGGTGTTGTACTAGTGATGCAGAGTGCTCTTGTTTGAGTAAAGCATGCTTCCCCAAAACAGATAAAATCAAGATAAAACTATGTGGTCGCAGTGCATTTTTTTCTTACGCTTGCTTTTGAAAACATTATTGCTTGAGTTTAGGGAAGGGTTTAGATCAGTGGTTCACTAGATGACCTGTATGACAAGCCATGCCTTCTTGTGGGTATGTACAAGGAGGATGTGTATCCAAAACATACCCCCTAAGTATCATTTCAGGTTCACACGAATGTAGATGGCACCCTCTAGTGGTTTTGTCACCTGAAACGTGCAATGAAATGTCCCCAGAGCAAAGTATTTAACGCTTCGCAAAAATATAGGCTGAGGCACGTATATATTTAACGAGTCTCGGTTTTTGTGACATATTTTTTGTCATTAGGATGGGAATGTCTACACACTGCTACTGTAGTACATTTTTCCATGCCAACAATGTGCATACTACAGCACATACTGGCACACACAATGCAAGGCTAATCTTGAAGCAAATTGTTTCTGCTAGGCAGCAATATGCACAATTGTACAATACTGTGCAGCACTCGGAGAAGAGTGCACACCTGTGGTCTAAACAACTTAAGACAAAAAAAAAAAAAATCTTAAAGCTTTTCCTTTATATTTCTTTCTCTATGCCTGAGAGGGACTGTCTAGTAAGTACCACACACCCACCCTCTTATGTCCAGTTGTGCATAAAAAATATTATATTGTACTATACTGTACATACTGTCCATCAACACTCATTTATTAAGTAAGTAAGTAAGTAAGGTGTATTTATATAGCGCATTTATTGTGTATGGCCATACACCCAAAGCTTTCATAATCATGAGGGGGGTCTCCAGTGTGCAGCATCCACTTGGATGATGCGACGGTAGCCACAGCACCAGTGAAAACAGCACCAGTGCGCTCACCACACATCAGCTATAGGGGGTGTGGAGAGACAGTGATACAGTCAGTTCAGTGGATGGGGATGATTGGGAGGCTGATAAGGGCTAATGGAGGGAATTTAGCCAGGACACCGGGGTTACACCCATACTCTCTACAAGAAGTGCCATAGGATTTTTAATGACCAAAGAGAGTCAGGACCTCATTTTATTGTCTCATCTGAAAGACGGATATTAGGCATTTGCATATGCACATTGCAAATGCCAATATCTAATAGTTTTTTGACGTCTCCATTTGACAGCATGCAAACACACTGGCATTTGACACATGCACATTATAATAATTCATCCTTGTCCAAGTGTGCTTTTACTCTTCAAAAATTAAATGTTTAAAAAAGTAGTGAGGAATTTTTTAAACCTGGACAGATTTGTCTTTGTCATCTTCAGATTTCTGTTCTTGTTTTGTTTTTACTGTATGTTTTTCTTTCCAAATGGAAAATTACAGTCTGGTTCAGTTTTGACAACTTATGAACAAACAAAGTGCAAGGACAATACTAACACAATAAAAAGCACATGTGCATGTTACAGGAATTAGCCTTAAGAAAATTGCATACTATTCTGGTGATCCTTGTCTAACACACACTGCAAGCAGACCCTTGCTTATTTAAAAAAGAGCAAAGCATACTTTGGATTTAAAGCAGTGGTGTTGTGGCGGTTGTAGAATTGGGTAAACACTATAAGTATGCTCCTAAGTCGTAATTACTTTTTAAAGCAAGAGTTGAACACCATTTTGTTTGCTAGTTTAGCTTGACGCAAGTGTCGTTTTAACGTTTTTCACCATGCTGTTAAAATAGCAAATGCATTTGCACTCATACGTGTGGCCATAGCCGTTCTGGTCTAAACAAGGAGGTGTGTTAAGACGCATTGCTGGAGCATTGCTATTTTGAGAAACTAAAATAGACTGTTTAATAGACCAGCTAAGAGGAGGTCTAAAGTCTACATAAATATAAAAACCACTGCTTTCATGCCTTCTTTATCACGGGGGGCTTTTTCAGTTTATTCATGACAATTTGCTTTTGTATAATGTTAATATTAGTAGTATTATTTTTTATTATATGCATATTTATATCTGTTTTATTAAAAACACGCTTAGATTTGCCCACCTGTCAGGTTTTAGACCATATGGGCCATAGCATGTATTTGGAAATAACTTTAAATATTTGTTTGCTGGAAATTAGACCTGAATTTAGAAATAGTTTTGAAACAAATCTTAGAGCTTAACAAACTAAATTAATTATGTAGGCTAATGGATGTCTGTACATACACCTTTCCCTATCCACGGAAGAGAGTGAAAGTGAAAGAAAAAAATGAGGAGGCTCATTCTTACGCTGCAGATGGTCTGTTTAACTGTTTTCTTGCTTGTAAAGCGCTCAGTTATTCCACTTACAAAGTCCGCCATGTAAATATCAAATGCGCTATGGCGCGACTGACTCTTAAAGGGAATGGGAGACGACTCTGATTGGTTTATTTTCAAAACACACCGATAACTCATTAAGAATAAGCTCAACCCTGTTAGACCATGCGCCGCGGCGAAAAGCAAAATTTTCCATCCTTAAAATAGCAAAAGTGGATTCTGACACGCCCTTAATGCTTTTGCACCCTGTGCTTTGAACTTTGTGCCTAGATTGTTAAAATAGGGCCCCATGTCTTACAACAAGTCTAATCTTGCATATTTAATGCTCCCCAAAATGGGCCAGTGGTGTTTACACCTTTTCATTTAACTTCTGCTGCTTGACCTTGTGGAATAAAGATCATTATAAAATTAATATTTGTCACAGAAGAGTTACAGATTTGCAATCCTTTCTGGCTCACAGTCAGTAGAAAAAAAACAACTACATAACTATGAATTCAGAGGGAGCTGTTCCTTCATCTTTAATCCATTCAAATTAAAATTGGAAAACTCACCTTGCATAGTCTGCGCCAGTACAGAAAAGAGCAGTGTGATGCAGTTATTTTATGTTGCTAGGCAACCAATGGATCAACTGCTTTACTGTATACAATATACAATAGTCTACTGGATTAAAGGCCAGGGAATACTTAATTTTGTGTGTCTGCATAGCTGCAAGTATACTCAAGAGCAGATAAACAAGTTCAGCTTATGCACTCTTCTGCCTCAACATTCACTGTGCACATACACTGATGTGCCCACACTGTTGGCATGGACACAGAATTTGGGTTCCAGGTGGATGGTGAGTCCATCAGCATTATGGAATGTTGACAGAGTGTAATTGTCATCTGGGCTTAAAGCAGTATCATAATTATAGTCATAATGGTACAATTTGGGCTCTACATTGGCAGAAATTGTATTATAAACTGGAGACTCATATTGCAGACTCAATACAGTTGATGTGAGAATAATTTCATGTTGTGGCACAATTGTAGTCAACATTTTGCTGGAATTATTTACAATTCAAGTAAAATTTATAGTAATTTGATTACTTAAGAGATAAGAGTCAATGAATGGCTAGATATCCCATGTGAGGAAAAAAAGGGGGGGTCTGAGTTAACTGTGTAACTTTAGCAGAATATTTTTTGTGCCTCATCTCCAATTCTGAGCTTACAATAAGAGTAGCTTATTTGGGGGGCTTGGGGTGGGGGGTTCAAATTCTAGTTCTGTTGCACAAATCAACATGTTAAAATTATTTCCTGTGGCTCTGAAGGTTTTCCATCAGAAGAATAAATTACATTTCCAAATCTATTAAAAAAGACTTATTATATTTTCAGAAAATTACCATTTTGCAGTAGTTTTGGCAAAAAAAACTTCCTTGGTAAGCAATAGAGAGTTTCAAAAAGATTTAATCGAACCTAAACTTTGGGACTTCGTAAATTAAGAAAACAAAAAACAAAACCTCATCTATTCTCTGCAAAATACACATTACCTTGAATCTGGCAAAAACAAGGCAGCTTTCTGTTGACAGAATACACACAAGGCTCAGAGGTTTTGGAATAGAGCAATGGTTTGCAATTTTCAACTGCATAAAACATACTATGTACAAACTCCATTTTGAAGGTGTAACCCATCAAAAGCAGGACTCAGGCACAGGTCTCTGCCTGCCAAGTGAAGTGCTGCTGTATTTGATTCTCTGTAGTGTTGCATAGGAGGATTTATCAACCGCAAGTCCTTTGTTGGAAGCTGGCACCAGGGGACCATTTCTTTGGAGAGACAACGTCCTTTTCAAAGTCATATCTAGCCTGTTTTGAATATTAGAAGAGCTGTGGGCACGTTTCATATCAATAGTGTTTGAAAAAACCTGGTTTTCTCTGCCATTTGTTTTACTGGTGCTCTTGTGAACAGTACTAGTTTTCCTCACCTCAACAGCCTTCCCATTCAAAGTGCCATTGGACAGAGAGAGTTTGGTCAAGCTCTTACTGGACAGTGTTTTTCCATGACCCACCTCCTTAGAGCGCTCATCCTGGAGCTGGGAGGTGCTGGAAACAGGATGGATGCCATTTTTACCTCTACTTTCTCCCCTGGCCATCAGCATCTGGCTGGGATGAATCCTGCTAGTTGCAGCTGCTGGGTTTCGAAGCCGTTTCAGTGTGGAGTCTCTGGAATGAGATGTACTGTTACCAGTGGAAAGTGCAGTAGGGGAACCTTGGAGTGACTTACTAGTTTGAGTCTTTTCATGTTCCTGCCTGGTTGTTTTTGAGCATTTTTTTGCTCTCGAGTCGATAGAACTGACAGTGTTAAGATCTGAAGTTGGTCTACTCTGGCCTTCGGGCAGTTTTGGAGAATCTGGACCTTGAGAGCTACTTCTCTCCACACCATTGAGACTACTGCAACAGCTGGGGGAACTCAGGGAATCTTCCTCACGAAGCTGGCCTTTGACCTGTGAAGGACTGGCAACGATGCTCACTATAGGCTCCTTGGTACATCGGGGCCGACGACCAGATTCAAGGTACTCCACTAGCTCATCATTATCATTTTGTGAAGTGATGCTGGAGGGTTTTCTGCGGTCCTTGGAAGCAAATGACCAACGCAGTGGAAGAACTTTGCCTGTACCCGTCTTGGATTTGGACTGGTAGCGCATGCTCATACTCTGGCCCCGGACGCTTCGTACAAATGGCGTTGCTTCAGCTACATCTAAAAGTAGCAAATACAGGATTGGTAAGTCATATTGTATGTGACAATGTTGCATTTTGGTCCATAATTGCAGTTTGTGGATAAATGGGATTGATAAAAACATGCCTGTTTAATAGTACACTATTTGATGCTACCCAGGCTCATTAGGAAAACATGCTTCTACTTTGTATTTTACTATACTCAATTAAAAATAGGCGATTTAAGGGAGGAATTACTATTAAAAAAAATTAAGTTTAGATTATTTTAAATCGTTATACTTTGCCACTATCCTTCAGACAACTATGTTTTACTCAATGGGGTATATGCACACAGACTTTTACATTCAGTCAGCCAGCCCCATGGCTTCCGGTTAATTGTTATTCCATACAAAATTGCCGCGTTTAAGATTCGATATAAAGTGGGTATCAGACCAAACAAGAAGCACTGCATTAAATAATATTTTTCTGCGCCATGTTTTTAAAATATGGAAGTTAATTTCACCCCAGTTTTTTAAATGGAATTTCTGCGCTTGCCTGCTGCTAATGACGGCGTCTGTGTTTAAATGTTTTTTAGTCTCTTTTTACGCTTTAACAAACAAATAAATGCTTAAGTCTATTTAACTGATTATATTTGAAATACATTACAACATCGATGCTGTAAAAGGAACCTTATGAAATTGAAAATAGTCACATAAAAACAGTAGCTGTGCATATAACCCATTGTCAGCTAATTGGTTTTAAATAATTTAACAAAGAAATAAAAATATGTATGATCCCTTATTGTTTTATATAAAGTACTGTGCAAAAGTCTGTGGCCTTCAGTATTTTCACCAACAACAAAAACATATTTTTAATGCAGTTATTGGAAAAATAAAACAAACTGAGACTAAATCCAGAAGGACTGCAGCAGTATTTCCAAGACATTTCAAGAAACCTTCCTGCAAATCTACCTGAAAAGCTATGCCAAGGTATACTGTACCTAGGACGAAAGTGATTTTAAATGCAAAGGACTGTAAATTAAGGTCATAAAAATATATATATTTAGTACAATTAATAGCAAAACAAATTTTTGGAAATGCAGAAAGACAGAGATAACTGAATTTAAACAGTTTTTGTTGGTGACAATACTAGTGGCCTAAAAACTGTAGTTCACCAGAGGAATTAAAGCCATATAAAAGCTACTTAAAATGACATACAGTGCTCAGCATATATAAGTGCACCACTCACAAATCTATCTTTTAAATTCATATGTTTAATAGGAAGCTATACAATATTATATGTGTGCATATACATTAGATTAGTCAGTACTCAAGCCAAATCTGGAGCTTATCTAAAAAATAACTTACGATAACGGTCCAAATGTTAGAGAAAAATATTAAATACAAATTTAAAAAAGAGGAAAAAAACAAGAGAAGCAAAAAAAAAAAAAAGGAAAAATTTGGTTGAAATTAGTTTTTGCAATATTTTGCCTGAATTTAATTGTATTATCTTTCAATTTCTAAATATGTTTGCGGACTAAAACATCATTTTAATAAGTATATCTGTTTAATAAATCTGTTTTGTTTAAATGCACCAAAATACATTGCCTGTATTCACTGAGAAATGGATACAAATATTTATTTTTAAAATGGGGTGTACTCAATTATGCTGAGCACTGTAGTGGCAACTGTATTTTATTACTCTTTTTGTCTTTAACACTATTGGTTAGGTTTAAAGTAGTTTTAGTATAGGTGTTGTGTCATTTTTCATTTGATTTCACAACTTTTTTCCACTTTGAAACTGCCACCACAATTATGAAGCAATGTAATATATGTTGATACATTTTTAATGAGCTTGGGTTGATGTAAATGTATTAGACTTTCCTGTAACACTTTGCAATACAACCTGGTTCATTCATATTAGCTCAAGTCCATTAAACATGAACAGCTTTTGAGTACAATGCATTAGTAAATGCTGACATTAACATTAACTGATAATGAGAAAAGTTTTAGAACTATTTTTTCAATGTTAATTAATGGAATCAAATGGAAACTTGTTTTAATTTTATTAAAATTTTCCATAACCGTAGTTGCTATTAGTGACTACTTACTTGGCAAGGCAGACTTTTTTTATAGAACACAATTTTACACAACCGTAGTTGATCAAAATTGCTTTACAATAAAATAATTTAAAAAAAGAACTGGTATTAAATACTCAATTACTAATACTCAGTATATTTACTGAATATGTGTTTGAAAGAATCTTCTAAAGCTCTTAATCTGATACTTGTTTGCAATCAAAAACAAGCCACTGTTTCATTGATTACATCTCAAATCATAATTATATATTTAGAAAACTAGAGACTTTCCTTTGTCATTCAGCTGAATAAAATGAACCGAAAGCAACAGAGCAGATCACATATGATCCATAAACTGTAAAACAGAATCTAGTTATTGTTTTACATAGAAGTGGAAGACATAAAGCAAGAGTTTACTGACCTCTGTTGTCTTCATTTGCAGACTCGTGGATGACAGGAATGTGAGGTGTTTGAGGCTCAGGAGCCTAAGATGAATTTGACACCTTGCTGGTTGAATTGGAAATTCGGTCATCTGCATTTAATCGGATGAGCCAGTGATCTGATAGAGATGAGCTGGAGGAACCTGTCAAAAGCAGCCTACATAGTGAACATGACTTCAAATATGCAAGTCAAAATGCTAATAAATACTAAACATGCACATGTAGCTGCATACATAGTAAACTGACTTATTTCATGGTTATAGTCATCCATTTTGGTCAGTGATTTTGCTTTGAATTTTACTCAGGCAGACATTTCTGAAGCTTTTCTCAATTTAACATTAATAAAATGAGATGGAGGGGATCCAATCAAGTGTTACGACATGCATACAAATGATCAGAAGGTGCTGGCAGACATCTGGAGAAACAACCTTTCAAAACACACTACAGAACATGCTAAATTACAGCAAATAAAAAAAAGTCTGAAAGGTGTTGAAAGAAACAATGCACTAATAAACGACTTCTCTGCCTCAACATTTCAAAGCTTTATATTTTAAAATCATAATGTAATATTTTTGAAAGGTCTGAAAGCCTAAAAGAATGTTTGAAGAAAGCCTGTAAATGTCTATAGTCACTTTAGATATCCAGTTTCTTTGAAAAAAAAAAAAAAAAAAGAATTTCAAAAGAAAACATGTGCCAGAGTGTTTTCCATTAAGTGAAATTCAATGGGGTCCAGTGTTCTTCAAAATATTTTCCTTTGTGCTCCGCAGAAGAAGAAAAAACATACCATTTGGAACTACATGTTTTAGTTTTTTTGGGTTTTAATATTCTGTGGGTTAAAATTGTCCCCATAACTCAGCTGTGTAAAGAAGAAACAACATGTTCTCTGGGTCAGACACACAGAGGACAGCTCTAATTTATATGTGCAGGATATATTGCAAAGCTTAGTATTTAATATAAAGATCAAAACAGGTGTCAAAACATTATTACCTGGCTTTTTAAGTTTAAATATTCTGGGACTGGTTAGTCTGAAGGTGGGTTATAAAACTTTAATCTTAATCACAACAGTGAAGGCTTAAGGTCAGCACTCAGATTCCACAAATGTAAACCCCACAGTTCAGTTGTTGAGCTTAAAGCTGTTCGATCAAAGAGGTGAACTCATTTGCACATAACTTGTTTATTCCGTGTACCAATGGGAGCTACTGATAACCGATCCATTTTAATTAGTAGCACAATGGAGAAACCTGAGGTCTCTGCATGACACTTTGTACCTAATTACAGCATCTTTGAAAATATCAAAACTGAGAATAATCCTATAATTAAATAACAGGTCACTAAAACATTTGTTCTTATATCATTAAAACATTAAATGCATCACTTGACATTAAAAATCTTTTTTTTTTTTCCTTCGGCATAGTGCCTTATTTATCAGTAGTCGCCACAGTGAAATGAACCGCCAACTATTCCAGCATATGTTTTACGCAGCGGATTCCCTTCCGGCCACAACCCAGAACTGGGAAACACCCATACACTCTCATTCACAAACACTCATACACTACGGCCAGTTTATCTTATTCAATTCCCCTATAGCGCATGTCTTTGGACTGTGGGGGAAACCAGAGCACCAGGAGGAAAACCCACGCGAACACTGGGAGAACATGCAAACTCCACACAGAAATGCTAACTGACCCAGCAAAAATATTAGCAAAAATATGTGCAAAAATATTAAGAATGCACTTATTAAAGCCAATAAAGGTAATTTTCAATGTTATCGCTGATTAACCAATTGCTTACAAGCAGCCAACAATGAGGTCCAATTATAACCTGTCAATTAAAAGGGGGCTGGAAAACACATCAAATTCATTTTGTGCATAGAACAATTATTTTGCATATAATACATTTAAATTGAAGAACAGTAGCTGCATTTCCACGATTCTTCAATTGCACAAAATGAAATTGTGAATTGAAAACACTTTTGATTTGACTGCAATACGCAAATCTACTGACATCCATTGTCAAGTTTACAAATATTTTTTTGCATTTTAGCCACATAACATTTGTTAATGGAAACACCATTTTTTTGACATTTAGAAAATATTGCAAATCTGCAATGGAAACAGCTTTTATTTTTAACAAAACTTTTTACATAACTAAACATATTCTTTAAAATAAGCAATTAAAATTATGGACTTAAATCTATGTGATGGCATCATTGTGAGGTTTTGTGTAAACATAACCTTTTTAGTATTATATTTTATTAAATTTAATTATCTTAAATTGGTTTTTAAATGTTTAAATAATCATGTTCCAATGCTGTTTTCAGATCTAATCATTAGGCATCAAACCTCTCAGAGTCACACGAGCCACTTCTAATGGTGACTGTCTGGTTCCAAAGTGTAAGACACTTTTTTTGTCAATCTTTTTTCACTGTTAAAGGAACCAAAATGTGGAATGGTTTACTTGTTAGCCTAAAATTAGCACGGTGGTGCAGTGGGTAGCACAATCGCCTCACAGCAAGAAGGTCATTGGTTCGAGTCCCGGCTTGGTGAGTTGTCATTTCTGTGTGAAGTTTGCATGTTCTTCCCGTGTTTGCGTAGGTTTCCTCCGGGTGCTCTGGTTTCCCCCACAGTCCAAAGACATGCGGTACAGGTGAATTGAATGAGCCAAATTGGCTGTAGTGTATGTGAGTGTGTGCAAGAGTGTGTGGGTGTTTCCCAGTGTTGAGTTGTGGCTGGAAGGGCATCCTAAAACATGTGCTGGATAAGTTGGCGGTTCATTCCGCTGTGGCGATCCCTGATTAGTAAAGGGAATAAGCCGAAAAGAAAATGAATGAATATAATTGTTTTTAGTAGTGTACTTAAAATGTGGTTAAAAACAAATCAGCAGTTTACACAAATAGTTTACTATTAGTTTGCCTTTGCTTTTGCCTTATAGCAATTTTATTTAAAGAATTATAACGTTAATGTGTTTATAATGTTTATAATAGTGTATATGTATCCATTTCATTAAAATTTTAGGTCAAGCCCCTGTGGATAGGTGTTCAGAATTAGCAAGTCTGCTAAAACAATTAAATACATTTGGTTGTCCAGTGTAATTGTGATGTAATACAAAGTTACTGTTAGCTCTACTATAAAATATCTGGGTGTCATATTAGACAGCAATTTAGCTTTTTAAAATCATATATCCCATGTCACAAAAACTGCCTTCTTTCATCTGAGAAATATTGCTAAGTTACGAAGTATGCTATCCATATCAGATGCAGAAAAGCTAGTCCATGCTTTTATGACTTGTAGGCTGGACTACTGTAATTCTCTGTTTGCTGGCTGCCCAGCCTCCTCCATTAACAAACTTCAGCTAGTACAAAATGCAGCTGCCAGAGTTTTTACCAGGTCTAGAAAATGTAATCATATCACCCCAATTTTATCCTCCTTACACTGGCTGCCTGTTAAGTTTCGTATTGAATAAAAATATTGCTTCTTACCTATAAAGCTTTAAATAATCTAGCTCCTGTTTATCTAACCAACCTTCTGTCTCGCTACAATTCAACCCCATCTTTAAGATCTCAAAACTCAGGGCTTCTGGTAGTACCTAGAATGGTAAAGTCGAGTAAAGGAGGTCGAGCCTTCTCATTTATGGCCCCTAAACTCTGGAATAGCCTTCCTGATAATGTCCGAGGCTCAGACATACTCTCGCAATTCAAAACTAGATTTTAAAACCTTTTTAGCAAAGCATACACTCAGTGCATCACTTAGCGGTATGACGCATGATGTGCCCCACGCAGGTTTTTGCATCTTCTTTATATACACTATGAATAGCAGCTACGCTAATTATTCTCATTATTCTCTATTTCCACCTGGGGGTACTCATCCCGAGGCCCTCAGACTATGCAGTGCCACTGATGTGATCCAAGACCAGCGACAAGAAGATCCCAAGGTTTTCATAATCCTGGACCAGGCCGTATCCTGATCAGCTGCTGTGGTGGTCATGGAAGAGTGGAGAGAATGAGACTGATTTCTGTGACGCTCCAGAGACAGACGAGTCTTCGCTGAGGTCCAGCATTCTCCAGCCTCTGGCGCCTAGACTGCAGCTCTGCACAAGACGTTTGATCATAGGAGAAGTGATCGTGCCCAACTGAGCCTGGTTTCTCTCAAGGTTTTTTAAATTATTCACTTTTGCCAATTGGTTAAGTTTTTTTCCTTGGTAAACTTAAAGATATAACAAAATCTTCTGTAATTTTCTTAAAGGTGTAGTATGTAAGTTTGACACCCAGTGGTTGAATTAGGTATTTCACTCCTGGATCAAAACAAATGCAAACACGGGTTGCCAGTTTGAGTACAGGAGCGAGTGATTTAAACTGTGTTCTAAATAAAAGCAACGACACACGACAGAGGGAATATTTTCCATATTAAAAGGAGTTTTGGTTCTAACCAACACCTCAAATTGATATATTAGAAACGGCTTCTATTTCTCACAGCTGAACAACAGAAACCTATGAAAGTGATCACCTCAGGTATTCAGTGCTAAATGCTAACAATGTGAGTTTGAATGCCATTTTACATGACATGTATTGCCATTTACTGAAAGCAGCAGCAGATAGATATCTCAGATCTTGAAAATACAAAAAACGTTTGAAATTGAACTTTAGAACTAAACACATATGAGTGATTCAGCATCTACATTTAATGTAATGTTAAAGAGGGTTAACATGTTTTTAGATTCTAAACCTGAGTGCATATATTTTAAATGGCTGTATTTAAATTTCTGTCGTGTTTCGCCAAATTGCTCATCACTGCGTATCTCGTCACAAAGCGTGTTGTTAGGACTCGTGGTTACAATGTAATCTGCTCACCTAATGTTTACGTTAGTAATATTTATATCATTTGCTAATTAATAACCTCACGTGGAACTGAATCTGTCTCATTTTAACGTCTGATACTGTCCATTTCGGTCACGGATGCATGCTTTCAGAGCCTTTCTGAATGAATGAATGAAATATGCTGTTTTCCAACAAGGCAACCCGGGGTGCTGAAATGTAATTGGCTAAACTGGCATTGTGCAGGTTAAATTTACCTAAAGAAAGACAGCGTTCTGGCATGGAAAAAACATTTTCAAAGCAGAATATCTGACTTCAGCATTGTTTTTCAGTTAAATAAGCATGTTCACTTGAGATGTTTCTTAAATATCTGCACACATGTTATGGTATTTTTATGCTTTAGAACAGTCAAAAACTTACATACAGCACCTTTAAAGAGTTAGTTTACCACAAAATGAAAACTGTCATCCTTTACTCACTTTCTTGTCTTTCTAAACCATACAAAATTTTTTTTACCCTTGGAACATAAAGAAATTACTATAATGAAACCTAAATTCATATAAATCCAAGCTCCAGCTGAAGCATGCTAAATACTTGAAAATCTGGTAATACGAATTAAACCTAACAATATGCAACATTAACTTTCAATCCGCCAGCATGATAGGCAGATTTTGAAAAGCTCTGACAGACGTCACTGCATTCATCTCACATCAGTTGACTGCCACCCAACGTTTCTCACTTCTCATCTGCATAAAGTTAAACGCCGCTCAACTTTTTGATGTGTGAGCCTGTTGTTCACCTCCAATAGAGAATGCATTGAAAACGTCTGCTCAGCTTGCTTCAGTGAACACGCGTGGTTATGTGGTTTCAATATAAATTTTTAGGTTCTGTAGAACTTTTTCTTATGATCGCATGCTGCAGATTTATTTTTTGAATTATCATATCCACCTTTTATTGCACATGACTAACGTTGCTTTAAAAGTTTGGCATGCACTTCCAGTTTGAAGAACTTCCATTGAAAAGAGCAGAAATGGTGTAAAAAAAAAAAGAGAGGTAGTTTGGCTTTGTGCTTTATTTCGGTCTGCCATGAAAACAACATTTGTTATTTTCACATGACATTACATCACAAGCATGTCAGTGATTGGGTCATTGTTCATGGCAGCAATAGAATTGAACTTTAAATAACCAAAAGTCATAGGGCTCTATTTTAACGATCTATGTGCAAGTCTAAATGTAAGTCTAAAGAGCATGACGCAAAAGCATTAAGGGCATGTCTGAATCCACTTTTGCTATTATAAGGACAGAAAATACGGTTGACGCTTGGTCTAACAGGGCTGTGCTTATTCTCTTAATGAGTTATGGGTGTGTTTTGAGCATAACGAGTTTTGCTATTTACATGGTGGACTTTGTAAGTGGAAAAACTGTTTCACTAAAGAGAAAACAGTTTAACAGACCATTTGCAGCATGAGGGTAAAGACGAGCCTGCTCCGTTTGGCTTCTTTACTTTCTCTTTACTTTACTATTACTCTTTACTTTCGTGGAGTAAGGAAATGGTGGAAGCTCACTCCACTGAATACATCCATTAGCCTACATATTTAATTTCATTTGTTAAGCAAATATATTTGTTTCAAAACTATTTCTAAATTCAGTTCTAATTTCCAGCAAATGAATAAATGAACAATAATAACAAAATGTGGTCAAAAACATTATATAAACTTTATGTCATAGGCTATCCAAACACACATACTATTCTTATTGCTTATATGGTCAAAAACTTAACAGGTGGACAAATCTAAACTTGTTTTTATTAAAACATATATATGTTTTATACAGTTGAAGTCAGAGGTATTAGCCCCCCCTTAGTATTTTTTTTTCTTTTTTAAATATTTCCCAAATGATGTTTAACAGAGCAAGGACATTTTCACAGTATGTCTGATAATATGTTTTCTTTCTTTGTTTTATTTCGGCTAGAATAAAAGCAGTTTTTAATTTTTTAAAAACCATTTTAAGGTCAAAATTATAAGCCCCTTTAAGCAATTTTTTTTCCGATTGTCAACAGAAATCAACAGATTGATTGATTGTCAACAGATTGTCAAACCATCATTATACAATAACTTGCCTAATTACCCTAACCTACCTAGTTAACCTAATTAACCTAGTTAAGCCTTTAAATGTCACTTTAAGCTGTATAGAAGTGTCTTGAAAAATATTTAGTAAAATGTTATTTACTGTCATCATGGCAAAAATAAAAGAAATCTGTTGTTAGAAATAAGTTATTACAACTATTATGTTTAGAAATGTGTTGAAAAAAATCTTTAAAAAAAATTAAACAGAAATTGCGGGAAAAAATAAACAGTAATAAACAGTAATAATTCTGACTTCAACTATATATACGTATATATATATA
>CAIGQZ010016425.1:13632728-13647012 GCA_903798205.1 Danio tinwini
AACAAAAATTATTATTTTCTACATAAATAAAAAAAACACAACCTCCATGCCTTCTTCATGTCCGAGGCTTTTATTTTTAGCTTATTCATCACAATTTGCATTTATATAATAATATTAGTATTAGTAGTAGTGGTATTTATTATATGCATATTTAAATATATTTTTTTTTTATAAAAAAAAGTTTAGATTTGTGTACCTGTCGGGTTTTGAAGATGTATGCATCACCGTATGGGGCATAAGAATAGGATGTGTGTTTGGATACAACTCATAATGAACTTCATTATTATAGTTCATTTATTCGTTTGGTGGAAATTAGAACTGAATTTAGAAATAGTTTTGAAACAAATCTTTGCGCCAAACAAACATTAAATATGTAAACTAATGGATGTCTTCAGTGGTGTGCGTACACTCAAGAAAATATTTTTTTTTTGCTCGTTCAAACTACTTATTTAAAATGAGCTGAAACAACACAATTCTTAAGATTTCATTGGGACAACTTAATTTTGTTATGTTCAATCCACATAAATTTGTTAAAAGTGCTAAGTTAACTTAATTTGTGTTGGGACAACATGAATGAATTGTGTGGAACACTCCATTTTTTTTTACAGTGTACAACACTGTTTCCTTACTCCAGGAAAGTAAAGGAGTAAAGTAAAGAGTATAAGTAAAGAGAAAGCAAAGAGGCTGAATGGAGGAGGCTCTTTCTTTATCCTCACACTGTAGATGGTCTGTTTAACTGTTTTCTTTCTAGTGAAGCATTCAGTTATTCCTTTTAAGGTCTGCCATGCAAATAGCAAATGTGCCATGGCGTGACACAACTGGCTCTTAAAGGGATTGGTTTAATGCACGTTATGCTTAAAACCCACCCATAACTCATTAAGAGAATAAGCACAACCCTGTTAGACCATGCTAATAGGTGCAGAGTCTATTTTTCCATCATTAAAATAGCAGAACTGGATTCGGACATGCCTTTAATGCTTTTGTGCCATGTGCTTTAGACCGTTAAAATAGAGCCCTTAGTGTTTGTGTCTTAGTTTTCTAGTAATTTAGTATGCGCTTTATTTTTTGCTTTTAATAAAATGTGAGTAAATGTCAGAGATGAGTAGTAACCTTGTCGCGAGCAGCTAGCTGACCAAGAAGGGATGGCATCACGTCTTTGATAGAAGAGGATATAAGCAGCACGAGTGCACACTTCTCCCTCCGGCACGGGCTCAACACTGCTGTCATCATAGGCGTACCACTGACCGTCCACTGAGTTCCTGCAGTATGCTGTTTAAAACAAAGATTCATTATATTTAACATGCAGCATACAGTACTTCAGACTCAGATACATACAGTACAAACACTGAATACAAATTTCTCTGGCAATTTGAGGTACGAAAAAAACCTGCAATCAGCATTCTGCCATTTACCTCTCTTGTTTGAGGCCTATTCACCCTTAATTAGCCCAGGAAAAAAAATCACAGTCAGATCTTTTACAGAGTAATTACATGATGAATTTTTTTATATTATAAATTATATAATATATATATATTTTACATTTACTTCTCTTCTTTGCAGTTATGCTGTGTTTTTGAGGATATTATGTATTTTCTACCTATTTACTACATAAACGCATAACTATGCTATACTTTGGCTTATGAAAGATTCATTTTTTAAATAAAAAATCTTTGAAATTCTGACCTAAATTCAGTATAAAAGGTTTCTGGATATTTTAGCGATAGAATACTGTCATCTGCAGGTTACAGAATAAATGTTTACAAGTACTTTTAATAAAAGAAAGTGCAATTTCCACATATAATTCTCCTAAAAATACAGATTTTAACATTCTAAAATACATACAAATTCTGCATTTTATATTGGAATTTATTGTTGTCTGATATATTTTCAATAGTTTGCTTTTGCAAATTATTATACATATTTATTTCGGAAGATTAGTTATAACAATAGATTTTTTTAGAAGAAATTATGACATTTAAATAAAACAGTAAATAAAACGAACAAAACAAAACAACAGCCAATTTCAAGTATGTGCCTAATCGAAATCTAAAAAAAAAATGCCCCACACACCTGCACATGCGAGTATGTGTGTGTGTGAGTAAACATGCTTGTTCCTCGTTGATTTTGTGCTTAAGTATTATTTCTTCATTTATGAACAATTTTCAGATTCGTGTTTTGTAAAATCTTTTGTAAAAATTTCTCAATTTGTATAAAAACAGGCCAATAGAATAAATATGAAATTGACGAGCACAGCTTTCACAGGTGTAGCAGCTCCACAATTAGGAAAATAAAAGGCTGCCTTAAGAGGAGCTCATTAGACTATTCACTGAAGAGCTGAACCCACGTAGCAGCGGATTCAGCTCCTGTGGCAAAAGGACATAACGTCTCCTTCCCTCCTTCAGGGAACAAATGTTAGCTACGTAACCTCAGTGGATCACTTCGAGTTATGTCGTAAACACATAAGCACCACCAAATACGTAACCATAAACACGTCTGGTCCTAATTAGGGAAAATAGTTTGGAAGGTCATACTCACCACATACACATAGTGAATATAAGATAGGGCTTACCTGTGAAACGACATCATGTTGGGAAAGTCAATTTCATATTCATTACATTACATTACAGATTTATATTGAGTTTACTACTCTTTTTGGTGTGTTTAATATATTAATTATGTAGGAAAATGCACAAAATGTCATGTCCCTTCCATCAGGGTCACCCTGACACTGTGGAGTGATTAAATGCTAAACTGAGACACTGCAATTTTGAGATTTGCAAAGTGCAAGTCTATTTAGTGTAACATGAAAAAAACCATCCAAAATACACTTATATTTGTTCCTCTTGCTCCATTTCATCAATGTGTGCTTTGCCAATTTGTGTAGGTTTTCATACATTCATTTGGCATTTTCCTTCGGCTTAGTCGCTTTATTCATCAGGGGCTTCCACAGCAGAATGAACCACCAACTTATCCAGCATATGTTTTACACAGCGGATGTCCTTCCTGCTGCAACCCAGTACTGGGAAAAATCCATACACTCTCAAATTCACACACATTCATACACTACAGCCAGTTTAGTTTATTCAATTCACTTATAGTGCATGTTTTTGGACTGTGGGGGAAACCGGAGCACCCAGAGGACACCCATGTGAACACGGGGAAAACATGCAAACTCCACACAGAAACGTCAACTGACCCAGCCAGGACTCAAACCAGCAACCTTCTTGCTGTGAGGCGACAGTGCTAACCACTGAGCCACCATGTTGGCCACCTGTAGGTTTTTAAAAACAATATTCATTCATTCATTCTTCTTAGGCTTAGTTCCTTATTAGTAATTGCCACAGCGGAATGAACCACTAACTATTCCGGCATTTCTTTTTTATATTATAAAAATATAATTTTCATAAAAAACATTTTTATAAAAATGATATTATATTTTATGTTATATTAACATTATATAACTTTTATTCAAAAAATTTTTTTTCTGGTAAACAAAATCAACTTTGTAAAATTCTTGGACTCTAATGTATCAAAAAATGTTAGCAATAATTTTGAACCAGACTTCACCTGCTGCTCAGATGTTCAGCATAGTCATAACAACTGATATTTTTATCCTATTCACCTGCAATGTTCATTCATTCATTCATTCATTTTCTTTTTAGCTCAGTCCCTTTATTAATCTGGGGTCACCACAGCGGAATAAACCGCTAACTTATCCAACATCTTTGGACTGTGGGGGAAACCGGAGCACCCGAAAGAAACCCACGCGAACACAGGGAGAACATGCAAACTCCACACAGAAACGCCAACTGACCCAGCCGAGGCTTGAACCAGCGACCTTCTTGCTGTGAGGCGACAGCACTACCTATTGCGCCACTGCATCGCCCCTCATCTGCAATGTCTTGCATTAAATTTATGAAATAGGGTTTGTAGTCTAATAATTAGCTCCTCATTCTCATGTAAAAGTTAGTATTTTGGGTTGTGCTTTCAAGTACAGTATAACATTCATTCTACTTCAAAGCTTCAGTGACAACTACTATATCTAGCAAATTCTGGCAGTTCTGTCCAGCAGCTCGAGAAGAAGAAACGAGGTGGCTGTATTTCTCCTGAGTGAACATTAGCTGTCTTGTGCCATTTGAGTGCTTTTTTTAAACGTTCCTTTCCTTTTACAGTTTTACTTGTTTGCTTTGACCTGGTTAAAGAAACTAGGAACCACTCCATTTTATCATCAATATCCCAGCAGAGCAGAAGTCATATCTTGCAAATGTGTAAACCCTTTCTCAATAGGTTGACACATTTTCCCCATCATTTTGCAAAACAGTTAACATAGATGTTATTCAAGCAGTGCAAACTTTATTGTTTTAGCTATGGTCACCAAACAGAAACCATCTATTCCAAACTATTAGAAACTATCGAGATTAGTATAAAATCACTTGATACTCCTTTACACAAATCTTCAATTAGTCTGCAAACTTTATAAAAAAAGGTGGCCGGTCTATTTTGTTCTTTGCCAGCATGGATGGAAGAGGTCAATATGTCTTCTACTCTGATAGATCTGACTGTATTTTGGTTTTCTCTAATATTTACAGTATTTTATTATTTTTGTTTTGTTTTTACGTAAGTGTATTTCAGCTTTCAGCCACAGTTTGAAAAAATCGTCATGAATTCAATATTAATTTAATTACAATATAAAAAGCATTCTTATTCTGGATCCAATTCTTTGCAAAAATGCAAATTTGACAGCCCAAATAGAAAGACAACAAACGGCATGGGCAATAGGCTACAATGACAAGCAATGGTGCACTGATTCACACTGAGTTCAATATTTTGTTGTCCATTGTGTAGTGATTGATTAAAAGAGCTCATATACCTGTTTGCAAGTTGTGTTGTTTGAAGGTAAAATTAGCTTTTTTTGCATATTTTAAATGCTTTGACACGGTTAGAGCATTTTGCAAGCAAAATGTGTAATTTTGACCATGAGCGCCGCTGTTTAGGCCTGTGTGTGATTGCTGTGTGTTAAAGCAATCAAGCAAAACTGCAACTCCCTGCTGATGGACTGAAGTGACCAGACCAACTCGTTACACAATCTGACACAAGCCTCCAGCTCAAAATAGCAGGAGCAGAATTGTGACAAATGTTTGGGGTCATTACTTCTCTGAAATATGTGTCCTGTCCTCGTCTTCCCATATCTAGAAGGGATTGCTGATTTCTGAAGAATTTTCAAGTGTCCTTTCATCATCATGATTCCACAATCCAGCAGAAATTGCACCATGTGCAACAATGAAAATGTGCTTTCAGTGGGCATCAGGCTGAATGGGCGCTGATGCACAGGTAGTGCCATCTTCAAAATAACTAAAACGCATTTTCAAATAGGCACTATCCTTGTAAATAAAATGCACATTTTCAATCTAAACAACTATTTTACAAAACTGCAAAATGTCTCAAATATACTTCATGTGGTTCAACAGTTATAGTATTTGTCAAACTATAGTGAGTTTAGTTCTCTGCTTTGACTGATACACACAGCAGAAGACGCTGGAATAGTTCTGATACTTGTAGATTATCATATGGCTGTCAATCAATCAATCAATCAATTTTGGCACTTGTGGAGCTGCGCTTCAATGGATTTGCTCTTTAGTGTTTGGACTTTTTTTAATTTAAACCACACTGAACTAAACTGAACTCAACTTCAACTCTGAAATCTGGACTGACACAGTTCCATCCATCCATCCATCCATCCATCCGTCCATCCATCCATCCACACACATATATACAATGGGTAACATACATATTAAACACATCACATTGAACATTTTTTAGGCAAATATTTCTAAAGGAGCTGTTGACATGAAATTGACCCTGATTTTGGGAAACACCCAAACGATCCAAACATACATAAAAGTGTAATAATAATGGAAAGACACAAAGACAAGATATATATGTTGTGCATATTTTACAGTTTTGTCTGATAGCTTAAGCACATTTTTTTGTAACTATTGGCTATTTTTGCAAAACTCTAATAAGAAAACCCTTCACCAAATCTGCAAAACATTTGAGATCTCTTGCAAAAGCTAATAAACCTTGCTAAACTCTTCAAACCTTTATAAAAAAAAATATTTTTGTATCAAACATTATACACAAGCCCTCACATTAATAAGCCCACAAGGCTCCAACTACACACTGATGGAATGAATAAAACTACATCTGGCTTTTGCTTTGAAAACAGCTCCTCAACTGATTGTCTTTAAAAAGGAGTTTGCCACTAATGTAGAAGCTTTAAAAATAATGAAGAGTGAGAAGGCTAAACAATTGTATGATTTGTTTCAAGAATATGGTTTTATTTAACCCCTTACAGAGTTTCTATTTGATGTCTGCACAGTATGTTGTTCTGTTGTTAACTTATTTTATACATTTTTTTGTTGTTTGTTGGTTTATTTGTATGTTTGTTTGTTTTGTTTTTTGTAATTGTATGGCTTTATATTTAATTCACTGTATATCTGACATGTCTCAGTCAGTGTGTGCAAGATTATGTTTAAATTGAGTTTGGCTTAAATTGTTGTTTTTGAAAGGCAAAAAAAAAATAAAAATAAAAACATCTGGCTTTTGCCTTCTCTGAGCACAAGCTAGGTTATGTCAGTTTGAGGTCATACCTTTCTCATAGTTCTGTAAACATACAGGGATGCAAAATTCAAGTACTGGTGTTTATTTACACACATCAAAACAAACACAAGTGTTTTTCCAAATCAAAACACAAAATAGTAATTTTACTGAGAAAAAAAAAATCTGAATACATCGTGTCGTCTCTCTGGGTCCAGCCACAAAATTTTATCTACATCACATGCAATGTCCTCTAGTCCAAGGCACTGGGGAAAGTATCTGATTGCAAAGTGAACTAATTATCTAAAACAGTTTTCACATGTGACAGTGTGCCAGACAGTTGGCAAAATAGTGTAAATAATAGCCATACATGTGTACAGTTTTGCTATGAGTGTGTTGATCATTTGGAAATTCAGTGTAAAGCAGTGAGTTGTGTTAACAGTTCTGCAAACTTTGCTGTGCAGTGGATTGTACCTACAATTTTGCAAAGTGTGTGTTACAAAATTGCAAACTTAGTGCAAAGCAGTGTTTGTGCTTTTAATTTTGCTAACTCAGTGAGTGGTTTTGCTATAAGAATTAATCGCTTTTTAAATTGTGCTATGAGAATCTCGTTTAGGGTTTAAGCATTCAGAAAAAACTGTAATCTATAGGTCCAGATGTCTAAAACATAGTAAAATCACCATTAAATTATTTATTGTGGATGCTTTCTGGCTTCTAGTTTGAAAGAAGATTTCCTAAAAGTAAAAATCCCCAAACTGACCACAGCATGAAAAAGTAACAACTTTCCTTCAGTATTACAGTTTTTCTCAGACGCTTTGGTGCATTTCTTACAACACTATTTACATTTGCACAACATTTAATGCATTTCTCAAAACAATTAGTACAAACTGCAAAACCTAGATGATAACCTGCAAATAATAACCTGTCACTTGCTCAAATTGGACAGCTCATTCCTCAAAAGCAAGTATTCATGTCAATGAAAGTGTCAGTGTCATCAAGATGAAAAGTCCTGCCACCATTGTTTATGAACAAGATAGTAAAATGGCTTTGTCCTGTTTTCATTCTGACAGTTCTACATTTTTTCCACTGCAAAAAAGTCAGATTTTGGTGCCACCTCCTGAAAATGCTCAAGACAGCACTATATATTATTTGCACAGCCATTTAAAAACTACACTAAAGTTAGACATCACTGCATTTAGTGAGGTATCTGAGTACAACACACTGAGTATGTATATATGTTGAATATGTTTCACATTTTTACTGTATATGCTCTTTACAATTGTAATTTATTCACAGCATTGTGCGAATATGTACACCCTTATTTACAACAAACATAAACTTCCTTTGGGTAGAGCTGTGCACAACTGTAAACAATATTGCAGTACACATTGGAACTGATCCTACAACATACACTGGTCTGTAAATCATTCATCAAATTGTTCAATTTAGAAGACATTTTCAAGAAAAAAAAGCAATTTAAAGATTTTTATAAAATTAGCTTGACAGATTTTGACAACTAGTTGTTTGTATGTAATGACCCAAGTCATGAAATGAGGACTATTAGTTTTAAATCAAAATGACTATTCAGCATTCACAAGTTCAGTTAATTTTGACTGACATGACATAAGCAAATGATAATGTTACAAAACAGCAGAAAGTTGTATGAAAGCAATTGATGCATGTCCAAAAGCATTTGGAATTTGCTGGAAGGAATGAGAAACTGCTACTATGATGTGCACAAATGACTAATTGTTTTGAGAAATGCATTAACTGTTGGGCAAATGTAAATAGTGTTGTGAGAAACGCACCAAAGCAGCTGAGAAAAACTGTAATATTGTTCATTGCTATAGACCACTGTTGACTGATAACTGTCACACACCTGTGTAGTGTCCTCCATGCATGCCTCCGTGATGGTTACACACAGCGTACAGGTCGTACAGGACGTCTGTTGCATATCTGCCAGCTTCAGGCCTATGATGGGCCTGCTTATTCCAGCCTGGTGGTGCTCGGGCACAGTTGCTTCTCTGGACCATGTGGCGACCCATATCAAGGCCTGTGAGGGGGAAGTGGACAAAAGTGGAGAGCTTGTTTCTGCGCTCTCCCACCTGCCGGAAGCGTTTGAGGTGGAGGATTAGGATGTCTGGTAGCGTCCACAAGCTCATCTGCACCGTGCCCTGCTGAAGCTGCTTACAGTGAGGACACTTCCACGCATCATCAGGGGCCAGCTGGATGAAGACAAGTAAAAAAAATTAGGACAAACGTCTCAAGGATAGATTATCTGAGTGCTATTGGCTTAAATTAAGGTGATAGTTTGCCCAAAAATTAAAGTTGTGGTAATAGAGTCTGCCTTAGGTCATCCAAGATGCAGGTGATATTTTTTTCTTTTGCAGTATTAAATAAAATTAGATTTTTATCTGAAACTGTGGTTCTTAGCAATCTGTTAAAGGGCACCTATTTTACCCCTTTTTCAAGTTTTAGGATAAGTATTTTGTGTCTCAAGAATGTGTCTGCAGAGTTTCAGCTCAAACACCCATCAGATTATTTATTTTATCTTTCAGAATATTATTTCTGCTCTGATTTCAATGTAGCTGTTTGTGTTGCCTGTGCCATTAAGGCTAGTTCTTCCCACCCACTGTTTCCACAAGACTGTCACAGTGTGCCTCAATCTCCACCTCGGCTGCGTCAGATACACAGCACAGTGACAGACTTGAAGCAAGCAGATCTCACGTAATGTTTGTAAGAACTACTACAGTAAGAACTTTCCCAATGATTATTTGACGTATTTGTTGTGGAGTTAATTCAAGCCTTTCTGGGACGATGAGTAATTTCAATACGCAGCTGTCAATCATTTCAGTGGGCGGGAAAAAATGGGAGGGATTTGGATCCTATTTTAACTTCAGGAAATTTTAAAAAAGAGACTTATTGTGTTTATTTCACTCCAATATGACTGTGGGCACACTATACCTACACACAGTTCTGTCCAAACAGCTTACAAAAGATGATTTTCTTCATAGGTTTCATCATTAAGAGAGTAAAAAAAATCATACAAGCAAAACTGAATTAACATGTGTGGCTTCTGATTATACACTGAGGTCTTATGAAGCAAATAGTTCTGTACAAGACATTGAACTTTATTATTAATAAGTGATAGGAAGTTCATATGGCGCTTATTGGAGACGTTTGCTGAGGCTATGGATTAAACGCTGTGAATAATGATTTTTGCACAGTCTAATCCTTTTGCTTCATAAGACCTGTTTTGCCAGTATGTGCTTTTTTCTAAATCTCAAAGAATTGTACCAATTGCTGTTAGCTTGCAATTTAATAATCACAAGGGTACCAACAAATTTATCTTCTTTAATGTTATATTAAGGAAAAAATGTCACCCACATCTTAGGTGACCTGAGGGGAAATACTTGAACAGCAGATTTTCAAGACTTAAGGTTATTGCACACTGAATCCAAAATGTTCCTTGAAATTTTCGCACCACAAAAAAATCTATTTCACCTCAGGCAGTGTCGATCATATTGACACACTACCTCTGAAACTTTTGTCAGTCATAAAAAAAAATCTGATCGGGTTCGATTTTTTTCAATTTTCACATCCAAAAAAGCTCTTCGAGAGGTGTTTTGGCAGTTCAGACCTTCCATACAAGCCAAAGGCAAAATGCAAAATGCACTTGAGCCTGGAGCACTGACCACTTTATGACAAACAGAGTGTGAATTGAGAACCACTGCAGTAGACTACTGTATACTGGACAGCAATTTGTGTTATGTGGCTAAAGTATTATGCAAAGTGAATGTGAGAGTGCATGAGTGTTTCCTAGTACTGGGTTGCGGCTGGAAGGGCATCCGCTGAATAAAACATATGCTGCAATAGTTGGTTCCACTGTGGCGACCCCTGATAAATAAGGGACTAAGCCGAAGGAAAATGAATGAATGATAATCCCACGCAGCTCTTTAATGAGGAGGTCAACTCTCCTTCCTCTCCGTGCAGTTATTTATTCCTCTTTCTTTTTCTACTTTGAAAGAGAGCGAGGAAAACAACGCATCACTGCTTGAATTGACTCAGAAATGTTGTGTGTTTTTTTGGAAAGGATTAATAAAAACACATCAGACTCAGTGTGCAAGGTTTGTGTACATGACAAATTTTTCAGTTGTGAATACAGAAAAAAAATTTACTTCATGTGTGCCAAGTCCATATTATGTGTTCATTCATTCATTTTCCTTTGGCTTATTCCCCTTATTCATCAGGGGTCGCCACAGCGCCATTAACCCCCAACTTATTCAGCATATGTTTTACACAGCAGATGCCCTTCCAGCTGCAACCCAGTACCAGGAAACATCCATACACACTCATTCACACCCACACATACACTATGGCCAATTTTAGTTTATTTAATTCAGCGCGTGTCTTTGGACTGTGGGGGAAGCTGAAGTACTCGGAGGAAACACGCACTAACACGGGGAGAACATGTAAACTCCACACAAAAATGCCAACTGACCCAGCTGGGACTCGAACCAGCGATTTTCTTGCTGTGAGACGACAGTTCTAACCACTAGGCCACCATGTCGCCCTTATATTTAATGTTTTTAATTTAAATATATACATTATAACATTGTTTCTCAACCACGTAGGTCCACCAGCTCTGCACATTTTTCATGTCTCCTTAACCAAACACACCTGATTTAGATCATCAGCTCATTAGCAGAGAGTGAAAGGCCTGGGTGTGACAGACAAAGGAGGCATTCAAAACATGCAGTGTCGGTGGTCCTCCAGGAACGTTTGACATTTATTCTATATTTATTTGTGTTTAATTAAGATCATTTATGTTCTGGATGTATTTTCTGCAAACCAATATTAAATTAGTTTTTAACATCAAAAACAGACAATATTAAAATCATATATTAAATTTTCTGAAATATCACCATTTTCTATTTTAATATATTTTTTAAATACTTTAGCATTTATTTTTGTGATGTCACCCAGCAAGCATTTATTTGTTTTTAAAAGATGTCTAATAGTTGTCTAATAGAGGTTTAAACATAGTCTGTCAAACAATCCTTCACAAATTGATCTAATTAATTTGGTGTTCAAGAACCATTTCTTAATATTACTGTTTACTGACACAAACCTTAGAACAGAAGTGTTCAATCCTGCAAATGTGTGTAACAAGACAGATTTGATGTTTACGAGGTCAAATGAATGAGAGCAGACCCAGTTTGAAATCAAGACTCAGTGAAACGTGCTCATTCCTGCTGCTCCAACAACCTCAATATGCAACTTCAAGGTGATAAGTTGAAAATTCTCATGTAGAGAAAGTGAGAATTAATAAAAAAGTGTGTTTTGCATGCAAATTTGATGTATTTTGGATGCAATTTAAATTTCTTTGCATGAAAAGATGTCTACTCTACATCGACCTGTTTTTTAATCCTTTTGGACCTTGAGGCCACTATATAGTACACTCTCAGAAATAAAGGTTCACGAGCTGTCACTGGGGTGTTACCTTTTCAAAAGGTACACATTTGTACTTAAAGGGTCCATATTGGTACCTCAAAAGAATATATTAGTACATAAAATTTTTAAGAGGAACACTTTTGTATGTTTTTGGTAACAATATGTACCCTTGAGGTATTAATATGAACCTCTTAGGTACAAATTTGTACCATTTGAAAAGGTACCACCCCAGTGACAGCTCGCGTACCTTTATTTTTGAGAGTGTATGTTTCAAAAAAGAGCAGGACACTTTTCTGTCCTTCACAAATGATGATGGTTTAAAGTCCTCGTGTGTTGATTGCATTCCATTGTGCTATAAAAAGCACAGTGCGTTTTGCCATTGTCAATCTTTTCCTGTATTTGTCCTCTATCAAAAAGAAAAAAAACACCTGCTGAATAAGAGTGAATGTCTCTCATAGTTGCTCAAAATCAAAGGAAAATTTTACAATCATCACTACATAGTTTGACAAAATGTGCAGGTCTCAGCTGGTATTCATGTTTATGTGAAAGGATTCAAGTTGCTGGAAAAGAGGAAGAACAGTGCTTGAATTTCCAGGAGGCCCGGATTAAGAATTCAGAGGCCCCTAGGCACAATGTCTTGTAGGGTCCCCTACCAGGCCACACCCCTATAGTTGAATTAAAAAATAAGCGTAATATATTTTTTAAATAAAGTTAATCTATAATGTATTGCCCACATTTATAAAATACATGATATAGTACATATATTTACAGTCTACAAATATTTAACAGATTTTTAAAGCATTTAGAGCACACTTTGAAAAAAGAAAAAATACTAATACAACTTGTGAAAATGAATGGTTTTTAATATACAGTTGAAGTCAGAATTATTAGCCCTCCTTTGAATTTAGTTTTCTTTTTTAAATATTTCCTAAATTATGTTTAACAGAGCAAGGGCAATTTCACAGTATGTCTGATAATATTTTTTCTTTTGGAAAAAGTCTTATTCATTTTATTTCCGCTAGAACAAAAGTAGTATTTAATTTTTTAAAAAACATTTAAGGGACAAAATGATTAGCCCCTTTAAGCTATTTTTTTCCGATAGTCTACAGAACAAACCATTGTTTTACAACAACTTGCCTAATTACCCTAACCTGACTAGTTAACCTAATTAACCTAGTTAAGCCTTTAAATGTCACTTTAAGCTGTATAGAAGTATCTTGAAAAATATCTAGTAAAATATTATTTACTGTCATCATGGCAAAGATAAAATAAATCAGTTATCAGAAATAAGTTATTAAAAATATTATGTTTAGAAATGTGTTGAATTAATCTTCTCTCTGTTAAACAGAAATTGGGGAAACATTAAACAGTGGGGCTAATAATTCAGAGGGGCTAATAGTTCTGACTTCAACTGTACTTGTTCAAGTTCACTGAAGCAATTATATTTAAGGGTATTTTTAATGTATAATTTCAAAAAACTTATAATGCATATGATTTGGATATACAGTAACACCTCTCCAATCCAGTTCTATGAATCTGAGTCTTCCATAATGCACACATTGATTAATGATTCCTACTATCTCCCTCGTAATAAAGAGTAGGCAAAAAGCACTTTATAATTATTATAAAGCTGAAATCACACACACACTATACCAGTTCTCTCCAGTCTCTCTCCTCTTCAGGGGCTTTTTCTGTCTCTCTCTCCTTTTTCTTTCTGACTTTTTCTTATTCAGACACACAATGAGTCTAGTCTGCGCTGCGGTTAGCTTCCTTCGCCTGGTTAACATTAGCTTGATAGTTAGTTCCCTATAGTGTCTTCTATACCCTCATTCTCCTCATCATGGATCTGTTTGAAAAAGGTGTGTGTATACATAGAACATGCCTCAATAAAGATGCTTCCTCTCCTCTTTTTCTCTTGCATTTGCTGAATCCACTTGTCCACTCATTTTGATCTACGACCACTACTACACTGCAGTCTGCCCAATTCAGCGCGGGTTATTTCAAAACTGGCGTTTCTGCTCTTGACCAATTACAGCAGACATAGTAGACATTTATTATACATGATGTCATTTTCTGACCATTTAAATATAAAGATCTCTTTTTTTTACATTTCAGTTTCATCTGCTTAAAGTCGATTTAATTGCAAATAAACAAATCATTTAAATTTTATGTTGTTTTTAATTATAATAACCTATATATATATATATATATATATATATATATATATATATAT
>CAIGQZ010016425.1:13647412-13658932 GCA_903798205.1 Danio tinwini
ATATATATATATATGCAATTAGAAATAAAGCTACTATATTCTCATCACGTTTATGGTAACCAACTCAACACTTGCAATAAATTAACACTTGGTTGTGCTTTCGGCTGCTATTATTCTGCCAGATGTGTGCTTTTTGTGTATTACTTGTTCTTCTTTGGTGTAGAGCTCAAAGCACTCGTCCAGGGTGCAGCTGTGTTGCTGAACGTGGTGTTGTTGTTGAGCACGAACACTTTCTGAGTCCTTCACCACCTCCTCCTGGATATTACCAAACAGGCTGCACACAAACACAGTAACCCCGGACCATTGGACCATCAGGCATGTTTTGTTGGCTTAATGTACTTTAAAATGAGGTGCGGAGAGAATCGCACGTACGCACAAGGAAGTGACAGATTACATTACCAGTCTTTGATTCTGTGCTCCCACTCAACAATGAGCTTCACATGTGGTGGTCCACCTGATCCGCACAGCTTCAGAGCTCTGACCAGAAAAAAAAGACCCTGTTAATATGTTTTCTCACAGATTTTTAATATAGACAACATATTTGGTGCATTTAAATAAAAACAGCTCTATTCATTAAAATAAGACTTTGGTTACTAAACATATTTAGGAATAGAATGATAATACATTTAAATTGAAATAAGGTGTTGCAAAAAAGAAATAAAATTACAAACTACTAAATTTCTCTGAATTTATTTTTAAGTTATTAACTAAATGTGCATGGTTTCTCTTGATTTTTCCTTTTTTTTTTAATTATTTATTGTTTTTCCCTAACATAATCATTGCAGTGTACACATTTTTACATGATGATCTTAAGTTATTTTGTTAAATTAGTTCCAGTTTTGGGTGACACAGTGGGTAGTACTGTCGCCTCACAGCAGGTCGCTGGTTTGAGCCCTTTGGAGGAGTTTGCATGTTCTCCCTGCGTTCGCGTGGGTTTCCTCCGAGTGCTCTGGTTCCACCACAGTCCAAAGACATGCAGTAGAGGTGAATTGGGTAGGCTAAATTGTCCGTAGTGTATGAGTGTGAATGAGTGTGTATGGATGTTTCCCAGAGATTTGCAGAGGGTTGCAGCTGGAAAGGCATCCGCTGTGTAAAATATTTGCTAAATAAGTTGGCGGTTGTTTCCTCTGTGGTGACCTCAGATTAATAAAGAGACTAAGCTGAAAAGAAAATTAATGAATGAATGAGTTCCAGTTTTGGTGCTGACTCAAATAATGTATAATCACATACTGTATCTTATTGTATAGAATCCTATAGAAAACATTAATAAAAAGAGAGATCGATATGCGATGTACTGATTTATGCTGGACACTGTATATATAAAATTAAAGACATTTTAAAGTGTGTTTGTTATGTGTTTGTGCTCTAAAAATATCTAAATTTCTTTTCCCTTTCTCTGCAAGTAGCCCAGTGAATTAAACATAAGATTTTGAAAACAAAAGCAATGATTGCATGTAAAACATACACCAATAACCTTTAGGTTTGTTTTAATTCACATAGTTCTTATCATGAATCCTATGAAGCTAGACAAAAGTGTTTTGTATGGTTGCTAGGTTGCTAATGTGTTGCAGATTAGCCAAATCTGGAGCTTATCTGACAAAATAACTTATGATAGCGGTTCAAAAACTAGTACACCCAAATTTATGTTATAGAAAAATATTAAATACAAATTTAAAAAGGAGGAAAAATCAAGAGAAGTAAAACAATTTTTTTGTATTTTTTTTTTTAAGTATTTTTTAATTGTATTATCTTTCTAAATATGTTTGGTGACTAAAACATTATTTTAATAAAATATATCTGTTTAATAAATCTGTTTTGTTTAATTGCACCAAAATATATTGCCTATATTCACTGAGAAATGGATACAAATATTCATTTTCAAAATGGGCTGTACTCAATTATGCTAAGCACTGTATGTTCCATCTGTAGTCAGGGCTATAGACCCTTTTCACATTTTGGGTTTCAGTGAATGGGAAAGTACAACAAATACATTTTTTACAACCCTATTTGCTGAAATAATAAAAGAAAAACTCTACGAAGGTATTATCAAGACTTTCATAAAAAATAAACAATTGTGTGAGACTGATGATGGCAGCCAGAGGAGAGAATAACATCAAATTTACTCTCAGCTCCATAGACGCTGCATTAGAAACACCTCGCATAAGCAGTAATACGTTTTTTGTAATTTGACACAAAGATGATATACTACATTAATAAATGCATATAAATGTACATACATTTAAAAAAAATCTAAAAATAAAAACTTTCAAGGATTTAGGATTATGATGACCATTAAACGCGTCATAACAGGCTTGTGAAAATGGTCCCTACTATGCACAAAAAAGTTCCAGGTCAGTAGCATCTTTGTAACAGAATTAAAAACTGCCTCAAGGCTTCTCTTTGTTTCTTTAAAATGTTTTTCTTTGTGTGGTACTGTTTTGTGTATATTCAAGCTAGCAACAATATTTATCACATTTGTGCTTTAGAGCGTTTTCAGTGAGTTTTACCTCAGAAACACTTCTATGAAAAAAAAATACAACCATGCATTATTAATGACATAACATTTAGATGCAGATTTCCCACTGGTGTATATGCTATTATTTCTGAAAGAGGAACTGCCTCTCAGACCAACACTTGAGATGAAAACGATTGCTTTGATTCTAAATGAATCAGCTGTTTTGAATGAATCACTTTAATGGATCCTTCAATCAATCACTTCTTAAGTTAGGGATATACTGTCACCTACTGGCAATTCATTTTTATGACAGGCTTGTACCAGCTAAGGTAACGGCACACTAAACAGACTCAGTAAAATAGATACATTTGTGTTTCTGTTCAAGATACATTTGTTTTTTAAGTCATTATTATTCTTTGTTGATTTTATTTTCCTATACTTTTGTATTTTAAGTTTCTATGTTTCTTTTATTCTTGTTTATGTAAAGCACATTGAAATACCATTGTTTATGAAATGTCCTATATAAATAAACTTGCCTTGCTTTTCTAAAAAAAATGTTGCTATAAAATGGTGAATTAGATTAAACACTATGACATATTACAAAACTAGAAAACGTAACTTCAGCAGAGAAAATCAACAAGAGAATCAAGAGAAAATTTGTTACAAGACGTTAAGATGATTATGAGATTAGTGTCATCATCGTCTTTAAAGACTCAGCTGCCAATATTTTATGGCTGTTGTCATTATATAACCTTGTGTGACGTAAATACTGCTTAAGGGCTGTGAAATATTATGAGGGCCTTAAATATTGGCGGCTGCTCAAATGTTGCATTTGACATTAAAAGTGAAAATATATAATTAATTCAGCAACCTATTGGATATCCTATGAAAGTGTGGATAATGATGAACACTGCATACATTCAAAGCTCTGTTTCATATATAAAGTATGAGTTCATATATAAAGTATGAGCTGTTTGAAATGAAATTGATTTGTATACTGATCTGCCTGACTGCACACGCAATATTACCTGTCCACTGCAGGGTGGAAAAGCGGCCGTCCATCTTGGGGATTTAAGTAGCTATAAGATGCAGATCCTCCAACAACACGAATCTTGAACAACACCCTGAAATTCTAATGAAAAAGATTTGAAGTCATTATTAGGAAAAGGTGAAAGAAGCATAAAATATTAAGCAGTTGCTTTTGATTTTGTGCCATTTTCATGAAAATGTAGCTATGTTAATGCTTAAATATTGTCCTACTGTGAAATTATGTGGTAGAAATATTTAGACAGAGACACAGACTACATGAAAAGATGTGTCTTCAACCATAATAAGTAACAACAGTACATTCACGATCAAATTAAGTATTATGGTTTAGCAATAGCTGTATAAGCTGTAATTTTTATATAAATATATTAATCTAGGAATATTAAAATATATTTATAAATGTATAAAAATGTAAACAAAAGTATTTAAAATGTAAAAAAAATATATATATATTTAATAAAGTCATAAAAATATACTTGTTTCTTTACAGCTGTATATATTTAAATAAACCATCATTGCATTTTTGTTAAAAATATGCAATCTGCAGCTGGATTTGCATACAAACTGCACCTCAAGAACTTAATACTATAAAGTCTATAAAGGCAATGTTAACAGAGATCAGAGAAGCGTAAGAAGTTAACAGATGTGCAGATATGAGAGAGAGACATGCTGGTCCTGACAGTCTTTTTACAGTATGATCACAGGTGACAGGAGCCAAATGTAAAAACAAGAGATGCAGTCATTTTAACCTTCACTCATTTTATTCTTCCATGATTCCCTAATACTTTCAACATTACATACTGTACAGAACACATTTAGGCATTTGGCCAGTTTTCAGTGCATTATTTGATCACTTGGGTTTATATTTCAAAGTCTAAAGCTTGAGTAAACATCTATATTTAATATACACCGGCTTTGTTCAATAAAATTGTGATCTGAAAATAAAATTACATTTTATATGTGGATTATGGTAAGTTAGTAGGCTGTTTTGAAAAACTGGTGTGTTGTTGCTGTGTGAAATACTGGAAGAAAATCCTAAATATTGTTGTGTGTGAGGTATCTATCAGTGAAACATACTGTCTTAATAAAAGCTTAGACAGTATTAGATTAAAAAAAATCTAAATTATTATATACATTAAGAAACTGTGAAATATTTTTGCAGTCTGGATTTTTTGATAAAAGAACAGAATGTCTTTTTTTAAATAGATATAATTTGTAATAAACTGTCTTTAACCGTCTCTTTTTACAGTTTTTACTTCCATTGATTTTAGTCCTTCAGATTCTTCCACATCACCAAGTCATTTGTTCACATCATAAAAGCATTTTTCATTCTTTTGAACAAATTGTGATTACTCTGGTACAGTACAATCAAGCAGATGTTTATAATGAGTTGTCTGCTGTTCCCTTCATTATTAAAGGGCCATGAACCTCCCCCCTCTTTCGGTTCAAGTCTACCTCAGAATTAAAAAAATGCTTCATGATGCATGGAGTGCTGTAAGCAGAGGGAGGAGTGGGCGTGGCCGGCAGAGCAGAGGAAAAAGAGGGGAGCAAACAACTGTTGTCAGTTGGCAAGCCGTGAGGAGACCTATACTTTTATAGTTTAAGTTAAAAATCAAGTAATTTAATGCCCTGCTACATTTGTTATTCCTAATTTCATATTCACATAACCACAATTTGTTTTATCATTATAAAGATAATCATGCTTATATAAACCAGTGGTCTCAAACTCAATTCCTGGAGGGCCGCAGCTCTGCATACTTTAGCTCCAACCACCTCCAACACACACCTGCTTAATAGTCTCTAGTAGTCTTGAACACCTGCGTTTGAAAACTGTGCAGAGCTGCAGCCCTCCAGGAATCCAGTTTGAGACCCATGATATAAATACTATGAGTATTGAGGAGGACTTCTCTCTACCTGAATCCCCAGGTCTGAATGCAGACACAGTGGATAGCAGTGCAGAAGGTCTCTTGCCCTGTCTATTTTAACCATTAGCCCTGCTGGTAATCTGGAGGATTTTAAAAATAAGTGAACACAGAGAGCAGCACGGGTTATAAGCTGAATGGTAATGAACTCAGCTGATAAAAGACAAAGTCTGCCATTCTCCAATTTTTGTACTGCTCTTGCAACAAAAAATGCTTGCTGCTAACCAACAGCTTTGCTGTATCGGCCCTGATAGAATTGTGGGAAAAACATGCAACAAACCCCATGGATCATGGAAACAAACACATACAACCCTTCATGAACGGCTAAATACTGTTTGCCGTGCGCAGTAATTGGGTCTCACAGCTTGGCAAGTCTGCCTTGCCTTCGGAGAGCACATGCTCTCATGAATAATTAAGCAGCAGGGTCTTCTCATAGGATAAGAAAACTCCATTATAAATAATAATAGGAAACCGCGCATCATCACTCCACTAACAGATTTGCACTGTCAACGATTTTGATCTCGCCCCAAAAATTATTTTAAACCCGGAAGATAAAATTAGCTGACAAAAGCTCAAAATTATGCAGTTTTTCCCACAATTAAAGTTGACAAGTGCTAATGTTGTTTTAACTGATGCTCAACACACACAAATATGTAAAAATTTCAAAAAAAGTACTCATAGGTTTGTTGAACCCCTAATTGCTCATGTCATGTTCAGAAAAGAAAGATTTTCTCATTTTTCTGTTGTCTAACCCCTCGGAACATCACTTGCGTAGGTCTTTTCAGATTTTTTTAAAAGCAAAATACCTGAACTAGTTAGTAATACACTTTTAAACATATATTTTGCTTTCAACATTGCTATCAAATATAAATATAAAATATAAATTTATAAATTGTATACAAGAACCTTGAATTTTACTAATAAAGGGGAATGTATAAAGTGATATAGCAACCAATAATTAACCAGTTCTCTAAAATGTTGTACTTCAGAAATGAACATTCAACTGACAGATAAATAGCAAGAAAACTTGTGTCAGCACCTGAATAGAAGTGCATATAAAAATGCATTATGGAAGAATACAGTGAGGCAAAACAGATTAAGAACTTGAATAGGCCAAGGACGCAGGCATGTTTCTGATTAAATAAAGCCAATGTTCTTAATGATGTCCTTGCAATGGTTGTGTCAAAAGGTGCAGCTGAATATTTGCAAATCAACAACGTGCTCCTTCATATAGGTGTTTCGTAAACAGAACATGTATGTGATCCAGCAACTTACAAGTTATTTTATACTGTATGGTGCATTTCTTGTAACGTGCCTGGAATTACACTCACTAAGTGCCAAAGGTGAGCAAAATCTGCATCTGTGTATGAAAGTCCAGGGTAGGCTGGTGACTTTAATTAATTCTAACAATGTCTGAGCATGTGATATGGTTTATAAGCAGGATAATCTACTAGAACAGCATTAAACACTTTGAATTAATTTCTCATAGGTTTGTGTGTTCTTTGCCTCTATTTTGAACATTAAGGGCTCTATCATACACCCGCCCCAATAAGGTGCAAGACGTGTTTGGTGTTGCTATTTTCAGACCAACGCAACCCTAATTTTCCAGTTTTGCGCGACATTGTTTTAATAGTAAATCAATTTTCGCCACTTTGTGGACTTATGGGTGTTCTGGTCTAGAAACTAGGTGTGTTAAGGTGCATTGTTGGCAAGTTGCTATTTTGAGGAACTAAAATAGACTGAGTAATTGACTAGTTAAAAGTAGTTGAAAACGCATTAGTTGTGTGTCTTAAACGTGTATACATTGCCTAATACACACAGAATGTACAGCAATACACAAATATCTTTACAAATGAAAAAGAATTAAAGGATTAAAATGTTACAAAAATTATTATTTTCTAGATAAATATAAAAACTAATACCTCCATGCCTTCTTCATCTAGGGGGGGCTTATTCAGATTATTCCTGAAAGTTTGCTTTTGTATAATGTTATTATTATCAGCAGTATTATTTATTATATGCATATTTATATTTGTTTTAATAAAAACAAGTTTAGATTTTGTTCACCTGTTGGGTTTTGGAGACGTGTCAATCACCATATGGGGCATAAGAATAGGACGCATGTTTGGACATAACTCAGTTTTTTGACCACACTTCATAATTATTGTTCTTTTATTCATTTGCTGGAAATTAGAACTGAATTTAGAAATAGTTTTGAGACAAATCTTTGTGCTTAACAAACAAAATAGGTAGGCTAATGGATGTCTTCAATGGAGTGTGATACAACACCGTTTCCTTACTCCATGAAATTAAAGAAGTTAAGAGAAAGTAAAGAGGCGGAATAAAGGGGGTTCATTCTTTATTCTCGCTGCGGATGGTCTGTTTTCTCTCTAGTAAAGCATTCAGTTTTTCCAATCAGTTCCACTTAAAAAGTCCACTATGTAAATAGCAAATGCGCCACGACACCACACAACTGACTCTTAAATGGAATGTGAGATGAGACTCTGATTGGTTTAATGCACGTTATGCTCAAAACACACCTATAACTCGTTAAGAGAATAAGCACAGCCCTGTTAGACCATGCGCCAGGGTGCTATCCTTAGAATAGCAAAAGTGGATTCGGACACGCCCTTAATGCTTTTGGGTCATGCGCTTTAGACTCTGCGCCTAGACCGTTAAAATAGAGCCCTAAAACTTATTAATGCACAGCTACTTTTACATCTAATAAGCAAGTATCGTGCAATCAAGCAATCAATAGAGCACTGTTTGTTTGTTTGTTTGTTTTAAGCACACCTTGACACTGTGATTTTCCCCCCAACAAACCTATCAATTCTTAAGGTGTTAAGGAGTTTTTAACTGATAAATATATTGTGCATACAAATGCATTTTACATTATGTATATTTACATTTTACATATATATGATGTATATGTATATATAATTTATATACGTAATCTATAAAATTGCCACAACTTGAGGAAATGATGTCTATTTCTTAAGGCCATGTGTTAATATAATGTCAATTGACTAGGTACGAACACACAAATACTATGTGGTATTTTGAGAGAGTAGTTTGGAAATGTTAAAGATGATTTAAGAAATGCATCAAATCACACAAGAAGATCTGTAAAAAATGTAACATACATTCTAAATAAAAATAAAAAAATTATTACAATAATATATATATAGTGTATGACCTATTTATCTGTTGTATGGACCTTTAGGAGCCCGTAGACACCTACACAGAAAGTCCCAGGATGTGAATTAAAATATAGTACAGTATAGTTTACCCAAAATTTTAAAATTTGTCATCATTTGCTCACCACTCTCTTGTTGAAAACCAATCTGGGTTCTTCTGCTGAACACTAAAGAAGATATTCTGAAAAATGCTGTTAGCTGGCATCCATTGATTACCATATATTTTTTACTATGGAAGTCAATGGGTTCCAGCAATCAGCATTCTTCAAAAATATCTTCTTTTGTGTTCAACTGAAGAATGATATTTAAAAGGATTACAAACCACATGAGGGAGAGTAAACAATGAGGTTATTTTAATTTTTAGGTGAACTCCCTTTAACAGTTTTGGCTTGTGTTTCTAAAAAGACACCAGAAGGGGGCAGCAAATAGCAAATGATCAACAAAAAAGTGTCCATCACAAGACATCGTAAAGGAGGAGGAGGATTTTTTTTGAGGAAGTTTACTCTGTCACCTGCCTCCAGCAAACCTCAACAAACTACAGACCCTGAATTGTTATTGTCTTTATTTTCTTGCATGTACTGTATCTCCAGCTTAACTCCATCGGCTAAATGATAATCTTGATGAAGTGTGGTATAGTCTTACATGAGCCTGTGAGCCGTTGATCATGAGATAGTAGAGTTTGCTGAGGATGCTCTGCTGGAGCTGATCCCACGACACTGATCTGTCCTCTCGCATCAGAAAAGGAGGACCGAATCTGCAGATAAACACATGTCAGGTTAGTTCGCTAACAGACAAACATTCATCATGTTCACAGATAAGAGACACATTTTACATTTGTTAGACTACGGTGGTACATGAAAGTTTTTATGTCAGTGAATACTTTTCATGATTTTGTATTTTGTGAGGTTTATTTCTGACAATCAATTTCTGTATAGATGCTAGGGCTGCACGATATTGGAAATTTTTTTACATTGCAATATTTATTTTTCTCTATAATAACTTAAATAGCTCTATTTGTCATTACTTGGGATAATTTTGTAGTTATTTTTCTCTATAATAACTTAAATAGCTCTATTTGTCATTACTTGGGATAATTTTGTAGGGGATTAAAAAATTTATATATTTTTTGTAATTTGTTACTGTATATACATATATAATAAACAAATTACAGTTATAAACACAATGGAGCAAATAATAAAGTAAAATAAACCATGCTTTATGGTTTTCTGGAGAGGAGCAGTATTTAGGTACAGAAATTAAATAATCAAAAAATAATTAAAGTAAAATAGCACTGTGTAGTCTTAATTGAATAAATAATTTAATAAAATTAATCTTTTAAAAACTTGTTAAATGCTTTAAACTCTTCAAATGCTCACACAGTAACAGGCCTTAAAACACATGGACATGATAAACTTTCACTCTGTTATGGTTCAATTTCGCAGTGTCTCCACAAATCTCCTTTGTTTTAATGAATTTAATGAATAGAAAAGGGGTAAATGCAGCAATTAAAAAGTAAACAAATTAGAAAATGTTGATGAAATGTATTTTCTACACTTGGAATGGATTATTATAGCTAATTATTAAAAATGTCTAGTACAATTGACATCAGATGCATTTGTATGTATTTTTCATTTCATATTTTTGTTTCAAGGCCAGCAAAAAAATAATTAATGGTTTTGGTTTATGTTTTAACTCAGTATGCAAGTTCAGATAACTGCTTCACTGTCACATTAACAGATTTCAATTATGTAAACCAGTTGCAATGTTAGCCTCATAAAATATGCAGTTATAGGCTATGGAACTTACATTACTTTTGACAAGGCTTATATTAATGTATTAGAAGTCCTTGAACTTAAAAAGCCTAAAAATGTGGTCACTACCTGAAATCTATGTAGGTTTTTATGTAAACATTTTAGGTCATTTTTTGAGGTGTTTATTTGTCAGATAAGCGTTTGCCTACGTCCGGACACTGTCCTCAAAAATGTCCTTAAAATCCACCCCACCCTGTTTAGTTTATTTGACTTTTCTTCTTCCAGCAGGAGGCTAGTGATTAAGTTCCTAGCCAGATTTCTGCCACAGGAGCATGAATAAAGGAGACAAAACAAACAAAAGTGAGCTGAGGGAAAGCGAGTCTTTCAGAATGCGATAAACACGTAATTGTGTTGGGCCTTCGCCTCAGCCAAAAACAACTGTGGAGTTTTCCCTGACAGGAGGCAGAGAGAGAACTGAGATCTGAACAAACACGCTTTGATGCCGTGAACGTCACAGTTCGCTTTGGGCAACAACACTGTGAGATTTTCACCAAATTATACAGCAATAAAGTGTCTGTACGCCTATCTAACTGTCCAGCTACCATGTCTGATGCTGCACACTCTCTGAACATCAAATACACAAATTAAAAAAAGAAAACAGCATTTGGAAAATATTTCAGTAACATAATGTGGTGTAATTACATTGCAGATATAATAAATTAATACTATCTTTCAAAATCAAAATA
This sequence comes from Danio tinwini, assembly GCA_903798205.1. Taxonomy (NCBI): domain Eukaryota; kingdom Metazoa; phylum Chordata; class Actinopteri; order Cypriniformes; family Danionidae; genus Danio; species Danio tinwini. The sequence goes on from CAIGQZ010016425.1 coordinate 13,658,531, forward strand.
CTGATATTGAAATTAAGCTTTTTTTAAAACATTATTTTTAAATGAGCCGTTTGCCCTAGTAACTATGCAATTATTCAAATAACAGTATGATTTTACTAGTAAAAAGTTCATTTATAATGAATGGAACTTTCTTTTTAAGATTAAGAAATTTTATGTAAATAGCAGATAACAGTTATTCAGCTAGTAAAAATGCAGTAAATTTTTTTATATAATAAATATGTTTTTACTAAATCAATATTTGTGTATATCAAGAATTTGATTTCTGGAAATTATGATTTTTTTGCTAGTTCATAATATCAAGAATTATCATTTTAAGCAGAGATATTAACATTCTAGAAATAATTATGAACATGAAGAAATACATTTACATATATACATATATATATATATATATATATATAT
>CAIGQZ010016425.1:13663932-13683828 GCA_903798205.1 Danio tinwini
TATATATATATATTCACTACAGATATGGAAGACATTAAGAGAAACTGAAAAATCTTAGTTTCTCTTTATTTTATTTTTAATTTATTAGGAATGGTTTTGAATGTTAAAATATCTTTCATTACATAAAGCTCTTGTAAATTTCTCAAAATATATATAAACAAATTCTGAATATTTCTTTTTTCAGAAAATGACAGTACATGTAGATCAGGAAAAAAATCTGTGTTACTGCACCAAATGTATTTATTTTTTATATATATATATTTTTTATATAAATATTGTTTTATTTTTTATTTACAGAATTAATTTATTTATACAGGGACAATGTACAACATGACAGGTTAGGGTGCCAGAGCCCTGGGCAGGAAGTTGTAACAAGTTTAACACTCATCAACAATTTTTATATATATACTTTACATTCATTCATTCACTTTCTTTTCGGCTTAGTTCCTTTATAAATCAGTGGTCATCACAGCAGAATGAACCGCCAACTTATCCAGCATATGTTTAGCACAGCAGATGCCCTTCCAGCCGCAATCCAACACTGGGAAACATCCATACACTCTTGCATTCACACACATACTGTACACTACGGCCAATTTAGCGTACCCAATTCACCTATAGCACATGTCTTTGGACTGTGGGGAAAACCAGAACTCCACACAGAAATGACAACTGACCCAGCCGAGGCTCAAACCAGCGACCTTCTTGCTGTAAGGCAATCATGCTACCCACTGTGCCACCACGACACAAGTTTAACAATATAAAAAAATACTTACAATTACACTAACAGTACAATACATACAATACATCATACACTGTAAAAAAAATTGCTGTTAAAAAATGGTCAGATTCTCCAGTAAAATAATGTTTTTTTCACTAAAACAGTGATATTCTGTTAAAAGCAGTGCATTCTGGGTAATATTTTTGTTTTCGAGAATATAACCAACAGCAGAAAACTGAGTTAACAAAGCTCAGATTCGACGTTTCAAGTCTGTGTTTGAAATCCCACTTTATGCCCTTGTTCACTATTCCATACACTAGTTTACTAATATAGTTTACCTGACAGAGTTAATGAACACTAATGTGTGAATTCAGACACTGATGAACACCTCCTGTAATAATTACAATCACTGAAGGAAAGAGAAATAAGAAACACAACGAGCGATTTCAGTTACAACATTAAATAAAATCAAGTAAAATAAAACACTTTCAGTCTCAGCAGAGGATTATTAAACAACACAAACAACAGCAGACACACTTATTACTGACTGCTTTGACTTCCATACCATTCTTATTGAGAACCAACAGAAATTTAGGTGTTTTATTTTTTGTGTGTGTGTGTGTCACCGCAATGGAGTAAGGGGCTGGTTTAGTTGGGCTCTTCACCCTTGAATTCGTAAAGTTAGCTTCTCCAGCTGTGGTAATACAAAGTTTATAAGACACTTTTATTATAGCAATAAAGCTGGAAAGCCAATAGGTAGATAAATCTAGTTGTCTGAAATTTGTTCTGCTAAATGTTTTGATAATGGTCTGGATGACGGGCCTCATGCAATAGTTTTTACGCTTAGTGCAGCTATTATTTTATTAATGATAAGTGGAAACAGGAAAAATACTTGAGTCTTTTACAGAGTTAAGAAATAACAGACAAAAACAGTTCAGTGATGACAAAGTCACACTCAGACCTCCTGAATCAGACCTTGTAAGGCAAGGCAAGGCAAGGCAAGTTCATTTATATAGCACATTTCATACACAGTGGCAATTCAAAGTGCTTTACATAAACAAGAATAAAAAGACAAGTGTTAGAAGATAAAAAAGCAAATAATAAGAATGATTAAAAACGTGTTAAATGGGTTATAAAAGAATAAAAAGAAAAGAACAATAGTGCGATCTGTCGGACGTAGCACAGTGCTCATTCAGTAAAGGCACAGCTAAACAGATGTGTTTTCAGTCTGGATTTGAATGTGTCTAATGTTGGCGCACATCTGATCATTTCTGGAAGCTGATTCCAGCAGCGAGGGGCGTAGTAGCTGAAAGCCGATTCACCCTGCTTTGACTGAACTCTTGGAATTTCTAGTTTATATGATCCTAGAGATCGGAGTGATCTGTTAGGTTTGTATTTAGTGAGCATATCTGTAATGTATTGAGGTCCTAGGCCATTTAGTGATTTATAGACAAGTAATAATACTTTAAAATCTATTCTGAATGTAACTGGGAGCCAGTGTAGGGACCTGAGGACAGGTGTGATGTGCTCTGATTTCCTGGTTCTAGTCAGAATCCTGGCCGCAGCATTCTGGATGAGCTGCAACTGTCTGACTGTATTTTTGGGAAGGCCCGTGAGGAGGCCGTTACAGTAATCCACCCTGCTGCTGATAAAAGCATGAACAAGTTTTTCTAAGTCTTCACTGGAAACAAAGCATCTGATTCTTGCAATGTTTTTGAGATGATAGTATGCTGACTTACTAACTGCTTTGACATGACTATTGAAACTCAGATCTGACTCCAGAGTCACACCAAGATTCTTGACCTTATTTTTTGTTGTTTGACCCGAAGTGCCAAGGTACGCATTCACCTTGAGAACCTCATCTCTGTTCCCAAACACAATGACTTCAGTTTTCTCTTTGTTTAACTGAAGAAAGTTTTGGCACATCCAATTGTTCATTTCATCAATGCATTGGCAGAGGGTTTCAACCGGGCTGTAGTCATTAGGCAGTAAGGCTAAGTAGATCTGAGTGTCATCAGCATAGCTGTGGTATTAGATTTGGTTCTTTCTCATTATTTGGCTCAGAGGGAGCATATAAAGGTTGAACAGGAGAGGTGCCAGAATTGAGCCTTGTGGGACTCCACATGTCATGGGTGTCCACCTCAACCTATGGTCACCTATACTGACATAGTGACCTCTCCCTTCACGATAAGATCTGAACCATTTGAGGACCGTCCCAGACAGCCCAACCCAGTTTTCCAGCCTATCCAGAAGTATGCTGTGATCGACAGTGTCAAATGCCGCACTTAGATCGAGCAATACCAGCACTGTTAGTTTGCCTGAATCTGTATTTAGGCAGATATCATTGATTATCTTTATAAGAGCGCTCTCTGTACTGTGATGTGCTCTGAAACCAGATTGAAAATTGTCTAAACACCCCTTGGAGTTTAAGAACGTGTTAACCTGGTTGAAAACAACTTTTTCAATAATTTTTCCAATGAAAGGGAGATTTGAGATTGGCCTGTAATTGCTCAAAAGTGTGTTATCCAGGTTGCTCTTTTTCAAGAGGGGTTTAACAACTGCAGTTTTAAGTGAAAAATTTGGAAAAATCCCTGAGAGAAGTAAAGCATTTACCACTTTTAAAAGATCCATTTCTAGACAGTTAAACACCGTTTTGAAGAATGATGTGGGGAGTGTGTCAAGACTGCAGGTTGATGTTTTCAGAATTTGCACAATCTCTTCTAAGATTTTACCATTAATTGCCATGAAATCAGACATAATGTCAGATTTCTTAAGTTGTGGTTGAGCTTGTCTGACGTCGATACAACTTGGCTGATTGGATGAGCTGATTGCCTTTCTGATATTATTGATCTTATCAGTAAAGAAATGAGCAAACCTATACTTTCCGAGAGTAGTTCACTGGGAATCCTACTGGGGGGGTTTGTGAGTCTCTCTACCATTGCAAAAAGTGTACGAGCATTATTTAAGTTGCTGTTTATAAGGGTTGAAAAGTAAGTCTGCCTACCAGTGTTTAGTTACACATTAAAAGCATTAAGGCTGTCTTTATAGATATTATAATGGATTACTAGTTTTGTTTTTCTCCACATACGCTCAGCTTTTCTGCACTTTTCTGTCTTTTCATCATCTTTACCGATGTTGACCTTGACCAAGGTCCTTTCAGTCTGCCAGTTCTCTTCCTGACTTTAACAGGAGCAATGTCATCTATGACATTCTGAACTTTAGAGTTAAACAAATCAAGGAGAGAATTAACAGAGTCTGCAGATATGCTTGGTGCTAGCGATATGGCCTTCATAAACTGCTCACTAGTGTTCTCATTTATGCATCTTTTTCTGACAGAGACAGATCTGTCTTCAATGGCTGGAGTGATCAATATATCAAAGGAAATACAGAAATGATCAGATGCAACATCCTTAACAGCAGTCGATGAAATGTGTAGACCCTTAGTTATAAGTAGATCAAGAGTGTGTCCATGATTGTGTGTGGGTCCTTGAACATGCTGAGTCAGATCAAAAGTGTTAAAAACAGTCATGAGTTCTTAAAATCCCCAGCAATAGTAAAATAGTCAAAATCAGAGGTTACTATTGATAACAGCTCTGTAAAATCATCAATAAAAGTTGGAGAATATTTTGGAGGTCTGTAGATAATGATCAGTAAATTGTGTGGAGCACCTTTTAGTGCTATACTTAGATATTCAAAGGACAAATAGTCACCAAATGACACTTGTTTACACTCATAGACATCTTTAAACAGGGCAGCGATGCCTCCACCTCTCCTATTAGCTCTGCAAATACTCAAATAATCAAAGTTTAAAGGAGCTGTTTCATTCAGAACTGCTGCGCTACAACTGTCATCTAGCCAAGTTTCATTTAGAAGCATAAAATCAAGGCAATTTGTGCTGATAAAATCACTGACTAAAAGTGACTTATTGTTAAGTGATCAGATGTTTAAAAGTGCTAACTTAACAGTTTTAGCTGTTTTCTGTACAGTAGTCTCAGATTTACATTTAATAGACACCAGATGTGAATGATTTGCTATACGGCCTGAAGAAGTCTTTGGTTTTCTGTCTCATAATACAACACATATCTGCGAAGAGAAAGCTATAGGCACACTGGGTTCCTGCTTGTTCTGTAAACATCTGTTAAAGACACTATTATCTAAGCAGGCACCGGGACACATCAATGGCAGCTTTTAAGTTCACCAGCTGAAGATAAGGTGTTTTTTGGGACCTGCCGCTGTCGCAAAGACCTGAGGCCTCTCCTTGGTGTAGGGCGAGGTGGGTTTAGAGATAGGTGTGAGGGTGGCTGACTTTTGGTTGCTAACTGGGGGCTTGCGGCAATGGAGTGTGAGAGTTTAGTTCCAGCAAACACCAGTTCCTCCATCTTTTTTGAAAAATTCAAGAGGGGCGAGCAAGGTGACAGTGAGAATGTGTCTGGTGACAGAGGCTGTGGGTCTGGGGTTTCTGGCTGTTGAGATATGTTGACCTGGCTGTTTTCCTGGAGATCATCCATGAGTGCTGAGAGTTGGTGTTGTTTTGGTGCGTCATAGTCTCTCTGTGTTAAACTCTGTGTGCAGGACTCAGACAGCAGTTTGTCCGTTATCAGTGGTTGCTGTGTCTGCGTGGTGTTATCGCTGTCCTTGTGGGATGCGTCAGCCACAAATCCACTCAGGAAAGTCCTGTAGTCATCCGGACATTTGCTAGGTGTGTGTGTGCCATTTGGGTTGAGTTCAGTGGCACACACAACCAATGGATGATGGAGGGAGAAATAGATGTTGTCCTTCAGCACTTTTGCACCAAGTTTGTTTGGGTGAAGGCCGCCTGATGTAAACAGTTGTCTTTGGTTCCAGAAGAGATTGAATTTGTCAACAAAATTCAGTCCTTTCCTGTTACATGTTTTCTGCAGCCATACATTTAGTCCAAGAAGCCGTGAAAACATATTTGTCCCTCTTGCAGGGAGTGGTCCACTGATGAATGGCTGAATCTTCAATCTTTTAACTGTTTCCAAGAGCTCACAGAAATCTTTCTTGAGCAGTTCTGACTGTTCCTTCCGAATATAATTTTTCCCCACATGGATGATAATCCGTTTTGCATTCTCATGTTTCCTTAATATTTTCTCAAGCTCTTTGTTTTTTATCAGAAACTGTTGCATGAGGGAAGCAGTATGTCATTGTTGCTCTGCTTCTAAAATGTTTGATTATTGAATCTCCAACAATCAATGTTCTTATCTCAGCTGCGATCGGAGCAGAATGCCGCTGTCTAGTTGGCCTTGAGCCTCTGTTCCGTGTAGAATTAGCTGCTGAGTCATGTAATCTCTGTCTAACTGCATTTGGGGATTCTTCTCCCATATTACTGAGAACTTCATATCTGTTCTGAAGCTGTATTTGAGTCCGAGCTGTATTTGGGGTCAAGGACGCTAATGCAGTAGCATATGATCTTTGTGATCTGACCCCACGAATACCCTTTGGTCTCGCACCTTGTTTTTGCCATTTGTTATCACGCTCATTTTCAACAGTTTTACACAAAACAGTAGCTGGAGTAGATTTATGGGACTCACCGGCTGTATGCTGTGAGGGTCCATAATAAAGCGGTGCTGCGTGATCTGGCAGTTCTGGGCGGATCGCAAGTAACTTTGTTTCAAGGACTGCAATCTTTTGTAGAAGTTTGTGGCAGTTTGTGCAGCAGGGAGATTCTAAATGAATATGCTCCTGAGCCATTTTTTTACAGCCGTGTTTTCCCGTCTCAGGAATGTGAGCAGCTGGTAGCGGGAGGATTGTTTAGACGATAATTCTTCTCTTGTTGGTAAAGTTGTATTCCAGAAAGTTTGTAGATTCGATGTTGATCTTCAGGCTATGTTGTTTGAGCACTGTGCTGATAGGCTCAAGTTAAAATTAGAGTATAAAATATAAAAGCAAGAGTGCAAGGAGCGGAGCAGTAGGCAGAAGCTTCCGAACAGTAGCAAAGCAGGAAGTAGGTAGCAACAATGGTAACAATTAAAACGTTTCAGGCCGCAATGCATGCTTGGTGCGGCATAGTACAAACATCCCAGCATGCATTGGGGCATGAATAAATGATGTAGTATAATTGTCTTACAGATTTTTTTATTTGCATTTGATTCTGCTGTTGTTTATGTTAAGACTTTCAGTAGCCAGTTTGTGATGTTTGTGAGTTAAACTGTTAATTTTGTTAGTTGTCACCGTTGTTGAGGTTCATACGCTGATTATTGATGTCTCTTTGTGTGCAACTTACACCATAGAGCAAAGTGTTTTTGTCCAAGATATTTTTTAAACTTCCAGAATTCATTGTCACATACAGGCATGTTATATTGTTTAACAATAAATAAAACATTGGATAAGAGCATTAAATTATTTTAAATTAGAACAGGTTCTGCCTCATTAAAAGCAATATGAACGTCAGCAGATCTTATTTAGTTTTTTGGCTTGCTTGCCATATCAGAAGAGCTTTTTAAACAAAGTTCTTAACAATTGCAGCAGCCAAAATAAATTAATGTTAAAAATGTCAGGGCTCAGAGCCCAACTAAAGCAAACTCTGTTCTCCATGATGGTGATGTAAAATGTTAACCTTTATCTCAAGAAGAACTTTAGTAGATGTTATACAAAAATAAACGTTTTAGTAATAAGTGTAGCTGGTGATGCTGTTTGTAGAGTTGTTTATTCATCTGCTGATAATTTTAATGATTTAATCATTTGTTGACCTTCAGGTCATTTCATTTCAAAGCTGTGACTGAAGTTTCAGTTTTTTGTTACTTTATGCTCTGTTCTTGTTTTTTCCCTTCAGTATTTCTTCATGTGTTCATCGCTAATCTTCAATTATCATTTAATTAGTCATTTAATTAATTAATTTACTTCAGCTTTGCTCTATGTTTCTTGAACACTCAGAAGTGTGGACACTTGGAAGTGTTCAATTAAAACTGAGGTATTTGCTCTGGGGTTTAAAGGGTTAAAGGTATGAGAGGTAAAAACAGTGTAAAAATGTATTTTAACAGTAATATAATGTTAATTTAAACTACGGAAGTAGACTGTAAAGAAAAACCAGTAGATTGCTGGCAACCACAGCTGCCAGTAGTTTACCGTAAAATCAAGGGAAAAAACAGTATATTACTGTAAAACCTTAAGCAAATTTCTTCTGTGTGTCACAGAGAGAGTAGAGCCAGTGTTTGAGTCAAAGATGAACTGCTGATGTTATTCTGCATGTTTCTTTACTTAGAGACAGTGACTGAGTTGCTGAAGCTGTAAGAATCTCTCTGTGTTAATTCCAGCTGTACATGCATGTGTGCTGCTGTGAAATTTAAGACATTTAGGTTAAACAGAACTTTTCTAATTAACTAAAATAAGTTATCATTATAAGTATGCTTCTAAGCATATATAGCACATTACTTCATAAACTCATACAGAAGTTGGCCAATTTGAGGCAGTCACTTTCAATGAACAAAATGAGTTCACTTGAGTATTGTGTATATCAATGTAGTCCATGTATTTTTACAGCAACATACTGTAAAATAACAGTACATTGCTGGCAACTGCAGCTGCCAGTAACTTACCGTTTTTTAACGGGACAATTTTTAACAGTGTAGCCAATAAAATGAAATCAAATCAGTGGGTGCATATTAGATTTTCTTTAATCCAAACTTTAAGCACGGTTTAACAAATATTAAAAGCGATACTCTTGCTAATATACACTGGTATTTTATTCCATCTGTCTGCTGCTCTGACTGAAAAAAACTGACTGTCCAAAAACAGTTCTCTTGAGTTTAACTGAACAATTACTACAATGGGGGGCCAACACAGGGAGAACATGCAAACTCCACACAGAAATGCCAACTGGCATAGCTGGTACTCGAACAGATGTTCTTGCTGTGAGGCAACAGTGCTAACTACTGAGCCACGTGTCACCCACTATATATTCATATTTATACTATTCATCATCGCCATAAACAGCTGTGTATGCACTATTTCAAGCTGTGTGTCTTATGATGGAACATCATTAAGTCAAAGCAAAGTAATCGGTTTAACACATTTACATAACATTTTTATTTTGTTCAGTTAATAGAATGAGTTATACTACCCTTCTCAAAGCAATTACAAGATAATTTGGATTGTGCATTTTTTTTCAGTTGAGGTATACAGTATACTGTGTATGGGGCATTTTCATTCAGACTTTTAAACCAATTAAAATTCTCCATGTAGATGCATATATTTACTTGGTCACTTAACTTCTTACTTTTTTTTATCAGAGGTCGCCAAACACACTACAGCCAATTTACTTTACCCACAAACAGTACAGTAGTCAGCATTTAAAGTCGATCAAAACATGATTAAAATGGTCCCAAAACAAGAATAGATGTTATTCAATATTTTTACACAACAACTTCTCTGAAATGTTGACTAATATATAAAAAGCTAATCTGAGCACCCACATCTTGGCCCAAAAATGAATAAATCTACTGCAAAATTCAAGTTTTGGATTAATTAAATGCTTCATAGTTTAGTTATAGCTAAAAATAACAACACTAATCCTACTACTCATCGTGGGTTTTATATGAAACCTCAGGCAAATGCATCCTTATGCTATGTGCCTAGTGTTAACATTAAGTCTCTATTTTGCCATTTAATGAACTCACAACTATAGCTGTACATTAAAGTCTTTTCTAGACTCTTTTTCTGACAAAAATGTATCAAAAATATAACTGCCTTCAAACTGATATCTACTCATTACTAGCTCATCTGTTAGAAACAACTGCATGTTAAAAGTCCCTCTCTGTCCCAAGTGTGTTAGAAACTCATATAACAAAAGGCCATGGAACTAAATTAGATTTCTGGAGGCATTCACACCTAAGAGAGTATTGATCTCTAAGCCACTGTCGCTGTCAAAAGCGTCTGAGAGATTGCTCTGACGTGACGACAGTCAAACAATCTTTGAGGAGCTTTTAGAGCCAAAGTGAAAAGGTGAGGTAAAAGTTGTTATGATACTGTAGTACTGTACTGATGTTTGGCCAAGCTTGCATTTTCTGGTATAAAGAAGCTACTTTTTCCACTTGTTGATGTCTTCAAAAGTACACTGATAAAGCTAATTATTAGTAGTCTCTGTACATTTACTGCATATAAACCCTTAAAAATAAACATTTTCCTTTCCATTTGAGTCTGCTTTTGTAAATAACTTGCCTAAAAGGAAATTCATGTTTTTTATTAACATCAACAGACAAGATAAAGGCATTGCAAAAATTAGTGTGCATATTTAATAGTTTAATATAGTTAATATAGATCTAAACCTATATTACTTTAGGAATATAAAACATACTATTGGTGAAAATATGAATAAAAAACTATGTGAAAAAATGTGCCAACTATGTTTTTGAGAAAGAAAATTTGAAAACCTATACACAGCATGTAGTATATGTAATATAAGCAGCACTGACACAAAATGATGCAAAAGGATAGTGTTTTGAATACAACCCAGGCTCATTCGTACCATATATAAATTTCTGGAGAGCGCCAAATATGACCCACCCTCCTCCTTCCCTAAACCCAACCAATAGTGTTTTAAAAAGCACCGATTGACCCAGCCACGCACTTCCCTAAACCCAAATGCAGGGTCTTGAAAAGCAATCCAGAAATAAGAAATGCCCTCGCCTGATTTTACCACGCTTTCAGATTTCACCACATTCTCACCCTGTTATTTGCTTTAACCATGTTTTTGGCTTACGCAGTTTCTGGAACCGTTCTTCACTAGACTTAAACCCCATCATCGCAGTCAACTCTACTCTGCATCTCAAGTCCGCCTACGTACAAGTTGAGCTACCGGGCAAACTGGTGACAGCGAAAAAAAACGTCCTTACGGAGGTAATCGGTTAGCTGGTAAGCAAAAAAAGGAACAGCGTCATACCACCCCACAGCATTCGTTTTAAAGATGAAATGCAGCCTTACATAGCTCTGGCTACATAATTCGCGATCTCCAGAAATGTATATAGGACTACGTTTTCAGAATGAGCCTGTGTTATTTAAATATGTTAGCAATGCACTAAAACACGGACAGTAACTTAGTTTTAGGACAAAAACTAACCTGTAACTTAGTAATTTTAACATGTTTTTAACATAGATTTATTTTGGCCATTTTGTGACTTTCTCATAACAAGAAAGTAGCTTAAAAGAAAGTGTAGTTTTTTAAAGTGTTGTAAAGTAAATTTGAAGTATTTGTTCATCTAAATACAGAAGCTATTTAAAATGTATATGTTGGTGCATGTTTCTTTATAATTTGCTCATATTTTTAATATAAGCTAAATTATTATTTCTGTCTAATAAATGTAGATGTCATTTACTTAATAAATCTAGCACAAATTAATATGACTTGATGAAACACACACAAGTCATAAGCATTTTTTGTCAATATATAATAACCATAACCAATTGCAATATAAGTTAATCCATACATGCATTTGTTTCTTTATATGTTGACACATTTAAATGAATAGAGAGCTTAAATATGCACATTTTTCGTATTTCTATTGTCTAACAAGATAAATAATCAAAGCAAAACTTACAAAAAGAAATGAAAACGACATTATATAATATTTTGAAGTATATCATTTCAACATTAAGATAATAAAACTTTGTTTAAATCAATAGACAAAATGTTTTAATATGTTTTTGCACACTTGCTAACACTTTTTATTGTTCTGTCAACTAAAACTGACTGGGCTAAACTTCAGGTTACAAAGCATCATTATTTGGAGAATTTAAAATGAGGTTTCATTGAATAACTCTTAGTTGCAACCCTAAAATGCAGTCAGTATTTTGTGCCATACCTCACTGCCTGCTGTCCCGCTCCGGCTGCATTACACACCAGCAATAGGACCTTCAGCATCCCATCAGCCTGGTTCAGGAACTCAGATGACAAAGCACCGGACGCGGCCAGACGGTGACCCTCCGGCCCAGACGAGGAGTATGGAGAGGACGGAAGACTGTGGTGAAACCCTGCGAGGACATGAAGAGCTAGAGGTCACCTCCCAACACGGGCAGATTTATTGTCTGCGGCTCTACATAGCCGAATAATGTCAAACTTTATTGTGCTACAAAACAAGGTGACATACAGATGGGTAGAGAGAGGAAGAGAGTGAAGGAGAGAGAGAAAGACAGATGGAGACATGCAAATAGAGCACAGCAGACAGCAGACTGAACACAGTAGGGTGTGTGATCTGACGCCAGCCTTCACACACACACACACACATAATGGACGTCAAGCTTTCAGATGTTGTTTTCCTCCCAATAAACAACGACTGGGAAGCAGTTATTATAAAACATGAAATTAAGTATCTAGAATAAACTAACAAATAAAAAAAGGTCAAGGGCAGCTATTTGATTTCCCCCAGTTGAAGGACAAAAGAGACACGTAACTTCAAGGTGACAATATTAAAAGAGGAAGTGCAGTTTAAAAAAAAATTGGATTTTAGAAAAAAATTTGAAATGGTTTTTTTAATGGACAAAATTGTAATTATGGTGGAGCCAGTCAATTTGTCAGGCTAGTCGGAAAGTGTAAACATTTAAGACATAATAAAAATGCTTTCTGGAGATATAAATTACAATTCTCTCAACATATTACATGTAGACAGTTTCTAAATTGTACTTATTAAATTAGACTAGCATGCTGACACTTTATTCATTTAAAATCAGCTAAGAAAAAAAGATTGTTGAATCAGTTCTGTGATATGATACACACAATGTTCAAAAGTTTCAGATATGAAATGTCTAGAAAGGGCGGCACCGTGGCTCAGTGGTTAGCATTGCCACCTCAAAGCAAGAAAGTCCCTGGTTCAAGTCCCGGCTGGGCAAGTTGGCATTTCTGTGTGCAGTTTGTATGTTTTCTCCGTGTTGGCGTGGTTTTACTTCAAGTGCTCCAGTTTCCCCCACCGTCCAAAGACATGAGCTATAGGTGAATTGAATAAACTAAATTGGCCGTAGTGTATGAGTGTGTGATGGGTGTTTTCCAGTACTAGGTTGCATAAATGCATGAACGCAATGAATAAATGTCTAGAAAGAAATCTATATATTTATTCAGCAAAGATGCATTTAATTAATCGAATGAGACAGTACAGAATATTTATAATCTTACTAAAGATTTCTACATAAAGACAAAAAACTTAAAAATCATGAATTGTCCCAATTATGTTTTGTTTCATGGACTTTAGGTTTATAGTACCTTGTTTTTCTGTGTTGTGCTCTTGTTTCTGAAGTTATTTGTTTCGATATTTAATAATTATGTTGAAGGCTGTTTCTAGTTTTGTTCTCACGTACACCTGAATTTTGAGTGCTAATTTTGTTTATTTCCCTCCTTGTCATGCGTAATTTGTAACAATTATTCACACAATCCTACATTATTCTAAATACTAACTGAAATAATATAATTAAATAATTAAAAACATAATAAAATGATGATGGAAGACTACAGTCTTTCCTTTATACTTTGACATTTAATTTTCACAACATGTATTTGAAACATTATATCTGACACATTGCTTGCATGCTTTCATTCATTTTCCTTCAGCTTTAACCACTTATTTATCAGGGGTCACCACAGAGGACTAAACTGCCAACTATTATGGCACATGTTTTATGCAGCAGATGCCCTTCCAGCTGCAACCCAGTACTGAGAAACACTCTCACATTCACGCACACACTCATAGATTACAGCTAATTTGGTTCATCCAGTTCACCTATAGCGCATGTCATTGGACTTGTGGGGGAAACAGGAGCACCCGGAGGAAACCCACGCGAACACAGGGAAAACATGCAAACTCAGCACAAAAATGTCAACTGTGCCAGCCGGGGCTCGAACCAGTGACCTTCTTGCTGTGAGGCAACAGTGCTAACCACTGAGCCACCGTGCCGCTCTGCTTGCATGCTTTACTTGCATGTTATGCATGTATATAAAAGTACTTTTGTAAATATACACTGTTAAAAAAATCCGTTAAATTTACGGAAAAATACCGGCAGCTGTCGTTGCCAGAATTTTTCCGTAAAAAATATGGAAGTTTAAAGAACTGTTAAAATTTACGGAAAATAACCGTATTTCGTGAACTGATACAATGTTCAGTTCACAAAAACATAACTTAGTGCATAAAAACGTAAAGTCATTCAATGCACTAATGTGTTCATGTGTGTTTACAATTAGCAAACAGATTTTTACTGCATTGGTAACTTCACAGTTACCTTTAAACAAAAGAAGATGCAGCATAACATCAAATACTCTTAGTTCATCTTGGACTTGCACCCAGAAGTTACTATCCTCCACAATAGTGACGCAAAAAATGGTTTACAGTATTTTGCTGTTTTTTTCTTGATTTTACGGTAAAATATCAGCAGCTGTGGTTGCCAGTAATCTACTGTTTTTAACATTTTTTTCCCATTAAAAATACATTCCACAATCTGTATTTTTTATCAAACACATTTAACCCCTTAAATCTCAGAGCAAAATCCTCACTAGTGTCCTCACTACAGAGGGTTGAACAGTCAGACAGTGATGAAGTTAATGAGATAATTAAGTGTCTAATTAAAGGAGAATTGAGAATTATTGATGAACAACTGTTAACAAGCAGAATCACTGAAGAAAATAAAACACAAAAACACAGCCAAAACCAGAGATGAAATCAACTGAGAATAAAACTCTCAATAAAATAATTATTACTAAAATAAAACAAATTACACAATAAAAGTAATTTCTCAAGATCTCAGCCGAGATCCTTAAACAGCTCCACAAACATCAGGAGCTTCACTTATTATTGACCTTTGGCTTTATTTCTGTCATATGAACAAAAACTCTTAATAAAATTCCTGTTGCTCATTTAAAGTCACCATGATGGATGACAGAGTCTGCTTTAGTTGGGCTCTTCAACTATTTGATCTGCCACTACTTTTTAAAATTTTGGCTGCTATAATTAATCACACTATTTGTATAGCATGAAGAGCCAGATGAAAAAAACAATAATAAGTCTGATAAGATTAACTATGATTTCAAACCACCCTAACCTGCTTATGCACTCATTGAATATCTTGTTAGTTATAAGTGAGAAATAAATACCACATATATGTGAAACCACTTGACCTACAGCAGCCAAAGACAGTTTACCAGATCTTAATACACCATTCACAATGAGAAAGTTTGATGTACGGCAGAACTTGAAAACACACAGACATCAACAATTAGCCTTTGAATCTCAACAATGGTGACAAATAAAAAATAAAACAATCTACTGAAATATTACCCCCAAAAACAACATAAAATAAAGGAAAAGAAAGAAAATTGTAAGAACTTTAAGCTGCAAAATATAATCATGTTGCAATGCATGCTGGGATTTTTGTACTATGCTGGCAAGTACTATTACTTGTACTAGCTTCTTTTTTTTTAGCAACCATGATTAAGGTTCATTCTTGATGTACGTATGCCATAATATGCAGCAGGAGATCTTAAGGTTTTGTGCATGAAACTAATTACATTTACATTTTTTATTAATTCCTTAATTGTTTGTTGAACCTTCATGGAAAACTGTAATATATCCCAAACAATATCAAATAAAATTATTTTCTATGGCTTAACTTATAAAACACTAGACATTGATCATTACATCTGTAATGATCAAGTACACACATTATAGGTTCTCATTGCCTTTCTTGCTTTAACTGATGAGTTTGAAAAACACAGTTATAACAGCCAAAGAAATATTAAGATAGACATGTAAAGATTCAAGAGCCCAACTAAAGCAGCCTCTGATCTCCATGATGGTAAGGTCAAATGAAATATTTTCAATAAAAATATAAACCTCTGTTAATTATCAAATATTCTTGCAGATATGAGATAAATGAAGTCAAACTGTAATCAGTGAAGTTGCTAATGCTGTTGTTTAATGGAGTTGTTTAATCTTCTGTTTTAATTCAGTTGGTTTGGTGAAAGGGTGTCTTTATAGTTTTATTTCTTGTTCTTTCCTTCAGTGATTGTGCTTGTTAACAGCAGGTGTCCATCAGTGTCTGAATTCAGTCATTTGTGGTCATTCACTTTGTCTAGTGGACTAAACTAATTGACTAAGGCCCCGTTTACACTAATGCATTTTCGTTTTGAAACGGCGTTTTAGATCAAAAATGATCCTCGTCCACACTAGAGTTTCATCAAGTGTTTCTAAACATATCTCCGTCCACACTTCTCCACCAAAAACGTATATCCCGTGACCATTCACGCACTCTGGGCATGAGCGTTCAAGTATAAACAGGAAGCATGTGTCTCGCTCGACATTTGGTTATTGTTAGTCAACAAACGCTGGTTGAACGATGAAAGCGAGCGATTAGTGAGTGCTCGAACAATAGCTTGCCTCTTGCGAATATATAGAGCTGCTGTAGTAAAAAAAAGCAGTTTAACTGCACAATGGCGCCTAAAACGGATAATAGTGCAAACAACGCTCCCATTTCTGTGTCCATGTAGTTGTTTACATTAAAGGCTGGTTTGCCGTCATCCGGTAGCGTTACAGTCATGTGATAGGGGCTTGACGAATAAGGGAAGGATACGCAATGACCCAAAAGCCCCAATCAGGTAGCAAATCTCAGCAGCCACGCCTCCGTTTTCAGATGTCTCTGTTTTCCCCCATCCACACTGAGACAGAGCAGCAGCATTTTTGAATGAAAACGACCTCTCCAGTGTTTTCAAAATGCTCCGTTTTTGGGGCTCGAAAACTCCGGCACAGTGTGGACGGATGGCGTAACCGTAGCAAAACGCATTAGTGTAAACGGGGCCTAATTTAGGGACTAGTGAATGAGGATGTGTGGTGAGATTTCAGACACTCCAATAAGTTTCTCGAAAACAAAGGTTAGATCTGTTACAGCTATTTTCCGTATTTTGTACAGAAATAAGCTGTTAATCATTTAACAAGTTTTTACTGTAGATTGTACGGACTTTTCTGTTAAAATCACAGACATTTTTTACAGCAAACAAATACAATTAGAGAAAGCATAAGTTGAAACCAACATACTGTACTCTGAATCCATCAGCAGCTTATTGCACCTTTACAATGGAAGACTGTTGCATGTAATGAACACATTAATTCAGCAAGGTCACATATGCCATCAGGGACAGATGGAGGGCAGACAAGCCTTTTAATCAAGAGAGGACATTTTTATGGCTGAACATCAGGACAGCTGTGTTTCCCAGCATTCCATCTAAGGGTCTTTTCAGATCCAGTTTTAGAAATGAAAAACATTACGGTATATCAGAATGAGCTGTGCTGAATAATAATATGTTCATGCAATCTCTCTCACTTTACAAGCCCTACTCAGTGTGTGTGAGGTTATCACTCAAGAGTAACACAGTGAGACTGTTAATTAAACACCTCTGCTCTCCACAGATCTCCAGTACACAGAGCACCGCCCCAGAAAACCACCTGAACCAACACTGGACTGTGTGTTATCTCTTACCCTCCCGCTTGTTCCCTGTCTGCCTCTGTCAATAAAAGTCTTTCTGCACCTGGGTCTTAATTCACAGGGCTCCCTCTTTTGTGATGAAAACTTTGTTTTTATAGTAATATGAAAAGTCTGTTAGCTCTGCAAACTGTAAGAACTTTTAGATATTTTTTATGTTATTTAGAGAAATAAATGTCAAATAAAAAATAAAACTAGGGGATCTAAACATTAGTATCTAGTAACTTTATTTACATTAGTATCATTAGTAATTTCTAGTGCTCTATTTTTGCATAAGTTTTAAAATTGTAGCGTTACAGTTTTAAAATATATTTTATGGTGATAATATATATAGCATTTTTTATTATGTAATTTATTCAATTGTTTATTATCCACGTTCCTGGAGGACAACCAGCTCTGCACATTTTCCATGTCTCCTTAGCAAAACACACCTGACATTCAAAACATGCAGTGTTGGTGGTCCTCCCAATTCACATTCATGAACTTAATGTGAGCCATTTAAATTTATTTTCCCAACCATGGCAAACACAGATTTTGTCATGTCACAAATCAATAAAAATGTCCAGGCCTTCCATCACATTTGAACCAAAATATTGGACACTGGACCAAAATCAAAAGTTAATCTAAATAAATATTGTAGAATACAGTGTCAGACACGACGACGCAGTGGTGCAGTAGGTAGTGTTGTCGCCTCACAGCAAGAAGGTTACTGGTTCGATCCTCTGCTGGATCAGTTGGCCTTTCTGTGTGGAGTTTGCATGTTGCAAAATCACATTTAATTACTATGGAGACATACATCAGATTCCAGAATAAGTGACACATGGGTAAGGAGGCCAAAGATAGTTCTCCACCAATCAGATTTGAAAAACAAAAAGAGCTGTTGTACAAACATACATATAATATACATATATATATATATATATATATACATACCTGAGATTCGTGCAGAGCCACCCCTGATGTAAAGGGGCAGAGCTTGGAAGGCATAGATGATGTCACTCTCTGCTATGATAGTCAAGTCATCGTCATCAAAAAACGAGCGCTGGAAGCCTGTTGTGTAGATCTCTGTCAAAATCACCTAGTGGAAGACAGAGATGAAACTAAGTGTTCATTCTTGGAGCACATTGATTTGTTCAGGTGATAGATTAGCTGCAGGCATGAGGTCGGTCTGTGTGATGCTGTGTGTGCACCTGTCACCTGATCAGGAGAGATCTTGCCCTCATCTGCTACCATCCTGCGCAGGCAAGCCAAAGAGCCGAACAGAGGCACAGCGAGCCCGACTCTCAGATAACGCTGTCCTTTACTGCTGAACACTAAAGTCACACACACAGGTCTGCAGAGAGAGAGAGAGAGAGAGAGAGAGAGAGAGAGAGAGAGAGAGAGAGAGAGAGAGAGAGAGAGAGAGGGAGGGAGAGAGAGAGAGAGAGAGAGAGAGAGAGAGAGAGAGAGAGAGAGAGAGAGAGAAGAAAATGCACGCTTTAAAATCTAAAACAAGCTTTTGTATGTTAAATGCTAGTGATAGCAGTAAAGGGCATCTCAATATCTCAAACATCCTGTTTCAATAAAAGCTAGCTAGTGGGTGTGTCTTCAGCAGGTGGGCGTGACTAAAGAAATCCACTTGATCAATATATTTCTGTCATTCAAATGTTGCTGTGTATTACAAACAAATTCACAGTCATTTTCAAAGTTAAGGGGTTTTTAAGACTGTTAAATATATACGTTTCCTCCTATAAAATATTTTTGAAAGGTAATTTTTTATGCTGATCTGCAGCTCAAGAAACCTTAATTATTATAATAATTTTTTATATTAATAATATGTCCATTTTGAGGAGATTGTGATTTTTTTTCTGAACAGGAAGTTTAATATAACAGTTTTTTATTATTTGAAACTAATATTTAGTAACATTATAAATGTCTTTTCATTAATTGAATCCATCCTTGCTCAAAGCATCATCAAAATACCATCATCTTCAAACCAGTATAAAATTTTATCCTGGTATTGACCCTCTTAGCAGGAATAACCAGCATTGTCATACAATACTGTATATCATGACAAGCTTGTTTGTATAATTGTGTATTAAAAATGTTTAATCTGATTTTGTAGTTACTGGCACAATAGCTTTGTATTTGTAAATGTGAGGGTGGTCATTTCCTTCTCCTTCACCAAAAAAAAAAAAAAAAAAACCAAAACAATTTCCCTGGCAATCGATATATTTCTGTTGTTTTGATTGCTTCATTGTTTTTGAGTACAGAAAGGCAACAAGTTAGCTAAAATCACACAAACACAAATTTCTGCATGATTCAGATGCTTGTGTTGGCTAGAATTTAACTCACCTCGTCTGTCTTAGAGGAATTGGGAGAGAAATGCAGAGAAAAGGATCAAAAGTGTTGCTCTGCTTAAGACAATGAGGGCATGTCAGAGACGACCTGGAAAAAAAGAGTAATAAACATAAAAATAGATCATAAACACAAACAATGAAGTGAAAAAGGGCTCAAAGAGAATTAAGTGGAAGAGAAAGTGATGTCACAAAGAAGAGGAAGCACAGAACATCTCTAGGGAGAAATTAATGTTGTAGGTGCGGAAAGCATAGCTCACAATATCCCAGTTGCAATTTTTGCTTCATTCTTGCTGGTCAGTACAATGAGGCGTTATGTCAATCAATCAATCAATCAATCAATCAATCAATCAATCAATCAATCAATCAATC
>CAIGQZ010016425.1:13700205-13721964 GCA_903798205.1 Danio tinwini
AATAATAATAATAATAATAATAATAATAATAATAATAATAATAATAAACTATAATAATTAATATTAGAGTGATTTCTGAAGGATCATGTGACTCTGATTGAAGTAATGAAGCTGAAAATTCATCTTTAAAATCACTGGAATAAATGATTCAGTTAAATGATAAACTACTTTTAAACTTATTTTATAGTGCAATAACATTTTACAATTTTACAATCTGTACTGTATTTATAATGAAATAAAGGCAGCCTTGGTGAGCAGACTAAGCTTATTTTAAAATATTTAACCCAAACTTTTGACCAGTTGTGTATATATATTATAAGCGTAAATGTGCAATTTAAATTTGACACCCACAGACATCGTCACCAAATATAAATCAGAGAGGTCAGACTTTCTCATACAGAGTCCATTTCAGTTGTCAAGTTTTGTAAAAATCTACTGAATTACGTAGAAACGTTGGCTAGAATTATGCATTGTAGGCTTAAATTATAGAGAGAAATAACCGATGAACCGATCATCAGATCATGCATCAGATCATGAAGCAGATCAATGTTGATCTTTCTTTCGAGCTGTCAGTGCAGAAATTAACAAAACAGGCCTAATACAACATATTATAAAATTAAAATAAGGAAAGATTATCAGATGGTAACTTCGGTCAATCTTCCTAACTGATAAACAGTTCTCGTTAATATTTCAGAATGCTTTCACTTTCGTATTAGATATGAAACGCACATTTCCCACCCTGCTCATCATTTCCTCTTCGTATATGGATATTACACAATCATAATACACTGTGATATAGCCTGGGTCCTTAGTTCGTTGGATTGTTTTCTCACTACAATCGATCCGCTCAATCGAGCAGAGACCACCTCATTCAGGCGATCTCGGACCGATTGATTTGGCGCGGATCCGAGCACGATTCCTGGACTCGCATATGCCAAACGAACCGCGCTAACTGGGGGAAACGAGACAGATTCCGAAAACCAACGTCTATGTGTGAAAGCACCCTAAGATTGTATTTGCACGCAATTGACAGACAGTCGCAGCCAAACTTTTGTGACAAGGCAGCAGGCATTATTTTGTACACTGGCCCGAGTGTCTCCCATGCTGGCCCCAGGCCATCGGGCAGTCTTTATTGTCGAGCCCTGTCATGTGGGACTCTTAATCTGCATCTCATTTCGGAGTCTTCTACTGTCCACCGAAGGTCGCATTTCAGTCACACATACATGCTTTAAGAGCCTTTCTGAATGAATGAATAGAATATGTGGTTTTCCAACAAGGCAATGCAGGGTGCTGAAATATAATTGGCTAAAGTGGCATTGGGCAGGTTAAAAGAACCAAAACAAAGACAGACGTCCTAGCACGAAACACCCATATTAAAAGCAGAATATCTGACTTCAGCATCGTTTTTCAGATAAGCAATCGTTCAATATGTTCACTTGCCACTTTTCTTAAATATCTGCAAACATATATGCTATTTGTATGCTTTAGAATAGTTTAAAACTTACAGAGCACCTTTAATCATCTAATTTATTTAAGTCAGATAATACTACATGATCTTATTCATTCAGTTCTGATTCATTATAGTTTAATGATTCTTAATCATTATAGCTTTTTTACTCATTTTAATTTACTGTATATACTGTCTGACATGCACTGTTTTTATTTTGTAACACTTTACTGTTTTCTGACAATTATTTTTGTTGAACTGGAATAGAAATAAATGGGAGATGTAGTTTAACCGCTTTAAAATATTAGCTGTCAAACCTCTAATAACATCAACCTGCAGTCTTGACACTCACATCATTCTTCAAAACAGTGTTTAACTGTTTAGAAGTGGATCTCCTAAAAGTGGTAAATGCTTCACTTCTCTCAGGGATTTTTCCAAACTCACTTAAAACTGCAGTTGTTAAACCCATCTTGATAAAGAGCAACCTGGATAACACACTATTGAGCAATTACAGACCAATCTCAAATCTCCCTTTCATTGAAAAATCCTTGAAAAAGTTGTTTTCAACCAGGTTAACACATTCTTAAACTCCAAGGGGTGTTTAGACAATTTTCAATCTGGTTTCAGAGCACATCACAGTACAGTACAGAGAGCGCTCTTATAAAGATAATCAATGATATCTGCCTAAATACAGATTCAGGCAAACTAACAGTGCTGATATTGCTTATCTTAGTGCTGCATTTGACACTATCGATCACAGCATCTGGATAGGCTGGAAAACTGGGTTGGGCTGTCTGGGACGGTCCTCAAATAGTTCAGATCTTATCTTGAAGGGAGAGGTTACTATGTCAGTATAGGTGACCATAGGTCGAGGTGGACACCAATGACGTGGAGTCCCACAAGGCTCAATTCTGGCACCTCTCCTGTTCAACCTTTATATGCTCCCTCTGAGCCAAATAATGAGAAAGAACCAAATCTCCTACCACAGCTATGCTGATGACACTCAAATCTACTTAGCCCTACTGCCTAATGACTACAGCCCTGTTGACACCCTCTGCAATGCATTGATGAAATGAACAATTGGATGTGCCAAAACTTTCTTCGGTTAAACAAAGAGAAAACTGAAGTCATGGTGTTTGGGAACAGAGATGAGGTTCTTAAGGTGAATGCATACCTTGGCACTTAGGGTCAAAAAAATCTTGGTGTGACTCTGGAGTCAGATCTGAGTTTCAATAGTCATGTCAAAGCAGTTAGTAAGTCAGCATACTATCATCTCAAAAACATGGCAAGAATCAGATGCTTTGTTTCCAGTGAAGACTTAGAGAAACTTGTTCATGCTTTTATCAGCAGCAGGGTGGATTACTGTAACGGCCTCCTCACAGGCCTTCCCAAAAAGACAGTTGCAGCTCATCCAGAACGCTGCGGCCAGGATTCTGACCAGAGCCAGAAAATCAGAGCACATCACACCTGTCCTCAGGTCTCTACACTGGCTCCCAGTTTCATTCAGAATAGATTTTAAGGAATTATTACTTGTCTATAAATCACTAAATGGCCTAGGACCTCAATACATTACAGATATGCTCACTAAATACAAACCTAACAGATCACTCAGATGTTTAGGATCATATAAACCAGAAATTCCAAGAGTTCAGTCAAAGCAGGGTGAATTGGCTTTCAGCTACTACGCCCCTCGCTGCTGGAATCAGCTTCCAGAAATGATCAGATGTGCGCCAACATTAGGCACATTCAAATTCAAACTGAAAACACATCTGTTTAGCTTTGCCTTCACTGAATAAGCACAGTGCTACGTCCGACAGATCACACTATTGTTCTTTTCTTTTTATTCTTTTATAACCCATTTAACACATTTTTATCTGTTTTAATCATTCTTATTATTTGCTTTTTTATTTTCTTATTCTTGTCTTTTTATTCTTGTTTATGTAAAGCACTTTGAATTGCTACTGTG
Organism: Danio tinwini; assembly: GCA_903798205.1. Classification (NCBI taxonomy): domain Eukaryota; kingdom Metazoa; phylum Chordata; class Actinopteri; order Cypriniformes; family Danionidae; genus Danio; species Danio tinwini. The sequence goes on from CAIGQZ010016425.1 coordinate 13,703,619, forward strand.
TATGAAATGTGCTATATAAATAAACTTGACTTGCCTTGCCTTATAAGAGAAGTCATTATAATTTTACTGCAGAATGTACTCCAGAAGATCTCTAATGGATTTTTTATTATTCCTCAACTCCACAAACAAGGAATTAATAGTGTATTGGGAGTTTTGCAGGATCAGATTTATGGTTGATGCCTCAGATTTGTTTTTTCCCCTTTGTTGCCCTATGATGTCTCCTGAGAGCCAAGTGCTGTATTATTAAGTCCCATGAAATGCCCTCCGGTGCTTGTATACATTCCATTGTTATCTGTGTACAGTAAAAAGGGGGAAAAGACTTGAGGTTGTTATTCAACAAGTGGGCTTATCACTTGACTAAATTCTTCTCTAGGCCCAGCCTGGTTAATGAGTGTGAAGGTCTCAGAAGATAAATGCTCCCAGACCCTTGGTAGAGAATGTGTCTATTGATAATAACTCAAACAGTGTACCATGCTGTTGGAGAGAGAGAGAGAACCTGTGGGCTGCCTTCGCAGACACATTCCCAGTTACTAGCGTGTTAAATCTGGCTACAATTTTAATGTATTATTTTCTAACATTTTCAGAGGCTGTAAGTTTCTCATAATATGACAGTAAAGTAGATTTTCTCACATGAATGGTAAAATCCTGGTAAAGAGATCAAAAGCAGCTCTGATGATGAAGCCCTTGTATTCGTGTCCTCATATAATGAGATGACAGACAATGAAAACATCACAAGCTTTTGACTTATTCTTTTGTGACATGCTGCATTATACAACTAATTCATTTTTATAAGTGGATTCTGTGTCCATCCACAATTTTTTGCAATGTGAAAATATAGGGCACTTCAGATGTCCAAGAATCAATGTGTGAATCATCTCAAAGATATTCCACCCAATAAATAATGTTTTTATTTTATCTTTAATTCACATGTCTATCACTGGTTTGCAACAAACCATTTTACAACATTTATTAATTCATTTTCCTTCTGCTTAGTCCCTTATTTATCAGGGGCTGCCACAGTGGAACGAACCACCAACTTATCCAGCATATGTTTTACACAGCAAATGCCCTTCCAGCCACAATCCAGTACTGAGAAACACCCATACACTCTCACATTTACACTCAAACACTACAGCCAATTTAGTTTATTCAATTCACCTAAAGTGCATGTCTTTGTACTGTGGGGGAAACGAGCACCCGAAGCAAAGAACATGCAAACTCTGAAGCGGCACACAGAAACGCCAAGTGGCCCAGCCGAGACTCGAACCAGCGACCTTCTTGCTGAGAGGTGACAGTGCTGACCACTGAGCCACTGTGCCACCCACTAAACGACATTTGTAAATGTTTTTAAACTACACAATACTGTTTTCATACTTTGTTCAATCAGTCACTTTTTTTATAATTATTTTATAGGGGTTTTTACCTTTATTGATAATACATGTTCCCCTTCGGGAGGGGAACTTCAATGCTATGTGGAAACTTCCACTATGGGGATTTCATTCAGAAAGCCAATCATCTAAAAAAGTATGTAAACGGGCCAATGAAATGCCAATGAGTTGGCAGCTTCAGCTTGCGCACCTGATGCTCGTTGCAATCAATTTGCTATAAGAGCACAGCACGCGCAAAGCCAAGCATCATTTTCACTTCAGAGACTTCAACAGCCTTCTGAGAGAGTTGATGAGGGTTCCTCCAGCTGAGTTTCAGACAGAGAGTGAACGAGAGCGATCTCCCGGTCCAGAGTGTGTGACACGCAGCGGCAGACGGTCGAGCTGGGTTTCTCCCTTGCCTGGCGTCCTTTGGGTCCGGTCCTCCAGAGCGGTATGTATTGTTGCGAATTTCCTAAAAGAGCAACACGGTCGTGCAGCACGTCTTTTTCAAGACGTCGCTCCGACTGTGCGTTTCTGGATGCGGTGGTTTCCTGTCCTCGGATGATAGGCACGAGCACTGCGTTTCATGTCTGGGGGTCCAGCATGTTAATGCGGTGCTCGCGGGCAGTGCATGCCATCACTCGGTGGCATGTCTGTCGCGCAGTTAAGATCGCGGTTCGCTCTTGCAAAAGAGCCACCCACCCCAGTTGTCCCCCGCTCCGCGGTGGGCACTCGGGCAGATCTGAGGGTTACAGTGAGAGTAAATCTGCCGCCCTCGGGCTTGTGGACCTCTCGCTCCTCCACGCGCTCCATCCAAGCTTCGAGTGAGAGAAGCGGTCCATCTTCGGATGGCCGCCCTCTCACTTGATGACACCGAGGCTCAGATGTCCACCGCTGCATCGGAGGCTGGGCTGTCATGCTCTGATGAAAGATTTTCCCCCCCTCCGCTCCCTCCCCTCGGGAGCGAGCGCGGCGGCGGCCGATCTTGAAACAGGCATGATAACCGTGCTTTCCCGGGCTGTTTCGGTCGTGGGTCTGGAGATGGTTTATCCCCCAGCCCCGCGGCCGGACCGACTAGATGGGTGTATGTGGAGGATTAAAAGGCAAGACCTTCCAGCCTCCCATCCCTTTCTTCCCGGAAGTGCACAGTGGGCTCACGCAGTTTTGAGGGCATCTTTCTCTGCCTGATCTGCGTGCGCCTCCGCCTCACCACCCTTGATGGTGGCGCAGCCAGGGAGTATGAGTCGATTCCCCAGATTGAGAGTGCCATCACGGGCCCGCGTGGTGCCTCCTTCTGCTGGAATCAGCCTCGACTCCCGTCCAAAGCGTGTTGGTCCTCTGCCTCCCGAGCCAGAGCCCACACAGCCGCGGACCACGCTGCTTCCACCCTGCACGCCAGGGTCCATGCGCGCGCGCTGGCCCAGCTGCACGAGGGTGGTTCCGACCCAGGCTTGTTACAAGCCCCGCACCGCACCCGACTGAGCTCCACGGACCTCAAGTCCGCTGCGTGTGCCCCGGGAAGGACGATGGCCCCGTTAGTGGTCCAGGAGCGCCACCTCGGGCATAAACATGGCAGAAATATGCGCGGAGTCGACAAAGTTCACTTTCTTGACTCCCCCATATACCAGTCTGGCCCGTTCGGCAACACCGTTGGTGGATTCACCCAGGAATTCACGGGGGTGCAGTCGGATACGATGGACCATCCATCGGCGGGGATGTAAGACCGCTCCCCCCCGCCGAACCATCCACATCCACTGCTTGTTGCTGAGAGCGCCCGTCTACGAGTGCTGCTCCGCCCCCGCCTGCGCCTCTGGCCAGCGGTAGCGCCGAGCACCTCACAGGCAACCAGCACTCCCCGTCCCAGAGTGCCGTTAAGTCCGGTTACTGGACCGCGAAGCGCTCCTGAGACGGGCCATCTGGAGAAGAGGGAACCTGCTCTCTCCCCGGTGGGGGGCCGGGCTCCTCAGAGAGAGCATTTTTCCCTTCCCTGGATGTGATAGCCCGAATACTGCCAGTCTGGGACGCGATGAAAAGCCTTTCAGCTCGCAGGATCGGTGCACTTCGCCAGTGGCTCACGGGGTCTGGGAGGACGGTCTCCTTTCTCTCACACCTCCAGCCCTCCCCTCCGGAGTCTGGGTGTAAGGTGAGTGAATCTCTCGCCTCCAGCTCTTTCGCGGGACCCCAGCGCTCCCCGGATCAGCACTCCTACTCCGCGCTGCCCCACTGCTGGTACGTCAACGATCGTAGTGATGCAGTCATTAGCGAGAGCTCTGCCTGCCTGGTTAGCGCGGGCCAGCCCTTCGCGGTGGCTCATATGCACGATCAGACTCGGCTACGCGATTCAATTCACGAACGGCCTCCCAAGTTCACGGGTGTGTTTCTCACCAGGGTCAGCCCTGTGCCCGCCCCTGTCTTGCGAGAGAAGATTACTGTCCTCCTGGCGAAGGATGCAATCTAACCGATCCCTCCAGCCGAGATGGAGAGCGGGTTTACAGCCTGTACTTCATCGTACCAAAAAGAGCAGTGGGCTATGGCCAATTCCAGATCTGCGCGTTTTGAACCGCTGTCTGCACAAGCTGCCGTTCAAAATGCTTATGCAGAAGCGCATCCTCTGGTGCGTTCGTCCTCGGGACTTTACTGTGTAAAGTCAGGGAGGTCGAGGAACAGCTCTCGTATTGCGCCTCTCTGGCCCAATCGGACCTGCTTTTTACTCTCCTCGTGATGGTCCCTCCCTGGCACATCCCCTGGAAACAGGGGACAGGCACCGTTTGGCACCCGCACCCAGATCTATGCCTCACGTACGGTTCATAGATGGAGTGCGGAAGACTTAGGTGACCTACCGATTAGGTGGTTAACACTGTCACTCAGGCTGCGCACCCTCTATGAGGCATGCCCACGCCCTGAAGTGGAGTCTATTCGCTGTGTGGTTAACTTTTTCCCCGAGAAGGAAACCCCGAACATGCCAGATCAGAGTGATGCTATCCTCCTTCAGTTGACTGGAGCTAAGGCTGTCCCCTCCACTCTGAGGGGTTGGCGTTACGATCATCCCCGCTCTAAGGATGCGGCGATGGCGGCGCGCTGGGAATTATCGTCTCATCATCCAGTTCCCAGAGGCGCGAGACATGAACATTAATTATTCCTGTTTCCCTCTCATACCCACTTGGAGATCTCTTTTAGGAGAGATCTGCTCGATCACTCGACTCAGTATCTTAAGATTTCTGTCCAGGTAGACAGCTCTGCTGGTCGCGTTCGCATCGGCCAAATGGGTGGGTAACTGGGGGCATTTTCGGTCAGCGAAATGTGCCAGCGTGTTGGGCCGGCCCACTCTCACGTTTACCTGAGACCTCCGCTCACCTAGGTGCTCTAGGTTCCTACAGCATTCTTTCAGCTATGTAGTGAACCTGCAAGCGCTGCCAACGAAGGAGGCAGACCCAGCCCCTTTATTTGCTGCGTCCTTCGCGCTTTGCGTATTATACGGACCGTACTCAGCTCTTTTATCTGTTACAGTGATCGGCAGAAGGGAAGTGCCGTATCCAAACAGAGGTTGGAACATATCCACTGAACCGTGAATGCCATCTCCCTCGCTCATCTGAGCCAGGGCGAGCCGTGTCCCCCAGGAATGAGAGCGCGCTCCTCGAAGCACGCATCCTTTGGGCGTTAGCACGCGGCGCCTCTCTAACAGACACTGTAGAGCTGCGGGCTGGGCGACACCTTGCGAGATTTATTAATCTTGAGGGGAGCCGATTTCCTCGCGGTAAATGAGAAATTCGGTTAGGTGTTGTAAAACGCTTGCTGCGCCATTCTCTCTAACACGGAGATACGTGCGCTTTTTCGCTCTGTCAGTAAAGTTCCCCGCTGGCGAACCCTGCAGATACTCCTCCGAGGCCCCCAGCATCTGACTCAGCGGAGGAGTCAGGCGCTGGCCCGTTACGTTATTGGTCTGCCCGCTGGTCAGCCCACGTTCTGGGTATAGGTGCCCGCTATGTGCGATCCCATATGCTTATACTGCCACGGTGCAGTCCCCCCTCACAGGCGGACCCGTGTCTTCCCTCACCGATAACCATCTTATATTCATATGCGTACTCCCCCTTCTCAGGGCTAGTCCATATGCTCTCTCGCCACTAGTCTCCCCACTTGGGTAGCAGGTGGCCTCCGCAGCGTCCTCCCTATCGGGACTGCACGCTCCCCAACGTACTGTCGTATTAAATTCCTAGAAATTATTCTAGACGCATTTGCGGCTCCCGAAAAATATATCTAAATCCATAAATCTTCTGTTGAAGTGGGATAAGTAAGGGCCAGGGAACACGTTGGAAGACCGCGCCTCTGGTGACGCAGGTGTGCTCACGCTCTCTTTTGCCTGGCAAACCTCTCATCGGGGGCGAAGGTAAGGTTCAATCATTATGGCGTTTTCCAAACATTTCCCCATAGTGGAAGTTTCCACATAGCATTGAAGTTCCCCTCCCGAAGGGGAACGCTCCGGTTACTAAGGTAACCCTCGTTCCCCGAGGGGGGGAACGGAAATGCTATGTTCCTTCGCCATAATGATTGTCCCTTAGCTGTTGAGGTGAAAGTCTCTTCCGCTAAAATATGATGCTTGGCTTTGCGCATGTTGTGCTCTTATAGCAAATTGATTGCAACGAGCATCAGGTGCGCAAGCTAAAGCTGCCAACTCATTGGCATTTCATTGGCCCGTTTACATACTCTTTCAGATGATTGGCTTTCTGAATGAAATCCCCATAGTGGAAGTTTCCACATAGCATTTCCTTTCCCCCCCTCGGGGAACGAGGGTTACCTTAGTAACCGGAGCGTTTTTACTGTCATTTACATGACCAATCATGACATTATATTGTTACAAACTTTTAAAAAGTTACTTTGTTGTTTTTTTCTATTGGTTTGAAATTGTCACATATAATATAACAGTTTAAAATGTTAAAAAAGTTGTACAAAATGTTTCAAAGAGTTTAGAAATCTTAGAAATGTGATGCAGCCAACATCAGGACTAGGGCTGAACGATATTGACAAAAAATCTGACATTGTGATATTTTGTTTTTCTGCAATATGAATACAGTTTCACCAGATGGTTTGAATAACTCTATTTGTGAAAAAAAATCATTAATTCAGATCGGTTGGGTTGATTTTGTAAGGTGTGAATCATGTAGAAAAAAAAACAAAATAATAAAATAGCAAGAACAATTACAATAGAGCAAAGAAGTAAAATAATTTCTAGTAAAAAAAATAAAAATAAAAAGTCTATTTAACTGAAGGTATTGTAATTACATTACAACATCAATGCTGTAAAAACAACCTTGTGAAATTTGAAAATTGTCACATTGAGCTTTCACCGGAAGTTTATCGTTGGCTTTAATACTCTGCACTCTCAGAAATAAAGGTACAAGAGCTGTCACTGGGGTGGTACCTTTTCAAAAGGTACACATTTTCACTTGAAGGGTCCATATTGGCACTTCAAAAGTATATATTAGCACCTGCAAATTTTAAGAGGAACACTTTTGTTCTTTTTAGGTACCAATATGTACCCTTGAGGTATTAATATGGACCTTTTAGGTACAAATTTATACCTTTTGAAAAGGTACCACCCCAGTGACAACTCGTGTACCTTTATTTCTGAGAGCTGTGCATAGAACCTATTTATTTTGAATTAAGTCCAATCATCGTTCTTGTAAGTTAATGCTTGCATGACATTACAAATTAGTGATGCAGAACGTCAGCCTCTGTTACTGTAGTTGTACCTCACTACTGTCATATCTTGCTACTTGATACAATATGTTGCTCACGTTATATAGCCATAAAATTGCATCATCTAACGTTATGTAATGTATTCAATACATTATTATTTATTAATTCAAATCAACATTTCAACATTTTATGTCAACTTTTTTCCCACAATCAACCCTTTAGTAATCTGTTAAACAGAGTTTGCCTGAAATAATTAAAGTTAGATTTTGAAGTTGCACTGTAAGTCTTGCCTTGCTATAATCATAGTCTAAATGGTGCAGTCAGACACACTGTTGTTAAGTCAAAGGATAAATGAAAAGCCTAGCTGATCTTGATCTTGCAGTACAATATATTGTTCATGCTTCAGGAAGAACGAGACCAACATCAAAGGGTTTTGGTGGACCCACAATGTGATCGTTGTTTTGAATAGAGGTGGTTGTGGATGAGTGAACTGGTCCAATTGAAGTAGGAGGGCACAGGCTGCTTGAAACACAGCCAAATGCACCTGGTGCCAAAGGTGGCATTTGAAAATGGCAGGTCGACAGCACTTTGATGTGTGGCATCTGGAGTCTTTAAGTGTGTTTAGGAAAGCTTCATCTTTAACTGCTTCCTGACCAGGGATGCGTTTTCGAAAACAATCACAAGTTGCGTTGTTACAAACATAGTTTGTTGATTTATCATTTCCCAAATCCGTAATTTCAACAAACATTTACAAAATGTGTCGCAAACTTCCATGCTTGCAACTAAACCTCTGGAACTGTAGTTAGAAACATAGTTCCTGGCTGTGTTCTATTTCCAGTTATCCCCCTATGCCCTATTCGTTTATAATATTCTAACATTTAAACTTGGAATGATAAAAAAAGCATTAAAGTCATCACTCTTAGGTGTAATTTGCTTTCAAAGCATTTTTTTAAATTCTGTTTTAGCAATCTTCATGTTTACAATTGCGCTCTCTTCGCAGTGCACTTTGAAAACATTATTGTCATTTTAAACACAGTCGTGGCTCATGACAAAAGCTATAGGTGACCTATTATTTAAAAATGGAATTCACGTTTCGTCTCCAAAGCTTAATTGCGAAAACAAAAAACATAGCATACATTCGTTTAAATTGAGTGTCGTTTACACAAACATCGTTTAAATTTATAGCAGGTTATTTATTAAGTATCTGTACTGTATAGGATATGGGCCTGTTGGTTAGAACATTTCTGCAGTGGTTTACATCTGTCAAATTGTAAAAGTAGACTTTTTAAAAAAAAAAGGACAATATCCTACTTCTAATATTAGAATACCTGTTAGCTTTTGTAAGTAATTTTGTTAATTTAGAATAGAATATAAAATATTCTCAATAATATTAGTAAAGCAAACATAGTTTGTAATGTAACAAGTTGTTACCACCCAGTAGAGCATCATTATGGGCATTTTACGTTATAACTAATGTGGTTCAAACTATAGACCTGCGACAGAGAAACTACAGGTTTTAGGATACACTCGTCACTACAGTACATCATTCTTTTCCCAAACGATGCACCGTACTATGATAGTTTAGCCGTGAGTTATGTCGTTGTTTGGGAAATGCACCCCAGATTGAGGGTCACTTCTCCTGACACGCTATTAATTTAAATCTGGCATTATTTTGAATGGAATAATCTAGTGAGTTATGTATGCATAGTATTAATTATTATTGTATGTAGATTCAAATAACTTTCCTTTTCAGCAGCATCTTATTAGTGATGATATTACTGGCATGATTGCCTATCAATCACATGAGATAAAGCAATAGCCAACCACAACTGTTTAATGAGTCAATCAATGCCTTAATGATTTGACACTCATTTGGGGAATTTAGGACAGCAGCAGAGCTAAGGGCGTACAATATTTACCATCTGCTTCAATACTAAAATTGTTGTGTTTTGTGTTGGCTTGCATTGTTGCTTGCTTTGAAAAAAAAATGACTCTGTAAATACTATTATTATTATAACATTTATTTTACCAGAAAAGACACATTGAGATTTAAAATCTCTTTTACAATAGTGTTCTGGCCAAGAATAGGCAGTATAATCACATGGGTCTAACAGACAACAAACAAAAACAATTAACAGTTAACATGAATAACACCTTGACAAACTATTCAAAACATCTACAAACCTGTGTTTCAATTTCTAAATCATTTATACTGTTTTTAAAAGCATTTAGTGAAATTAATTCTTTAAATTGCAACTTTTTTGCAAATTATTCCATGCAAAAGGCGCTGCGTATTTAAAAGCCTTTTTTTTCTATCTCAGTCCGCACTTTAGAAACAGACAGTAAATAAATATCCTGTGACCGAAGGCCATAGTTAAGGACAGTTTTTTTTACAGATGTAATCCTGGAGATATGATGGGAGTAAACCCAATATAGATTTGTAAACAAAGATATGCCAATGCTTTAGCCTATGAATGGACAAAGCAGACCAACCAACCCTAGTATACAATACACATGACGAGTAAGGCATTTAAAATTAGTTATAAATCTTAGTGCACTATGGCAAACAGTATCCAATGCAGGGGTTTGTCTTTATGCACTTCTTAAACATCAGGCAAAGTCTTAAATGGCTGATTAAAATTCTCTAGCCATATCAACCTGCAACCCAAGACTGATTACTCACTGAAGCTAAGCAGGCCTAAGCCTGGTCAGTATTGGATGGAACCTCAAAAAGGTTTTTGTTGGAAGTGGTGTTAGTAAGGCCAGCAGAGGGCGCTCAACCTGCGGTCTGTCTGAGTCCTAATGCCCCAGTATAGTGAAGGGGACACTATACTGTCAGTAAGTGCCATCTTTCGGATGAGACGTTAAACCGAGGTCTTAAAGAGTAGGGTTGTCACACCGCTGTCCTGGCCAAATTCCCTCCATCAGCCCTTACAGACTCTGAAATAAAGCATGTATATAGATAACATCACCGTAGTCCAATATCGACATAAATGTTGCATCAACCAGCTTAGTTTTAGCATCAAAAGAAAGGCAGCTCTTAATTCTAAAATAGAAGCCTAAAATCACTTTTTATCACCAATTTTTTCACCAATTATTGAATGTGATAACTCAAAGAAAGTGTATCATCAATTAAAATTTCAAGATATTTGTACTAGGACACCAATTCAAATATGGTGGCAAAATGCCCTTTAAATGTTGTTTTAATAACAATGTCATGATGTAGTTAATATAAGATATATTAAATAAAAATCGTTTTAGCATTGTCAGTTTTGTCATATAGATTACTTTTATTATGCTCTTTATGACGTTTTTGGCACTTGACAGCCTCATGAACGAAAGTGTACATTTAATTTTTTCATCCTTTTAAAGTTTTAGATTATTGCAATTAATGGAGCAAAACTTGGTCTAAGAGCTGGTCTAAAAAGTTAAATTGAATCCAGTATGTAGATTTATTCTGCAATCATTAGCATATATGCAATAAGTGCATTTCTGCAAGACTGCACGGATCGCCTTTTAATTAAAGCACTGTGACATTAAAAATGAATAGAAGAAGTTACATTTTAAATTAGCAAATAGGTGAAGCAGTCAGTTTTTACTTCCCCATTTGTTCTTGTAGTCATTAATACTTTCTCTATCATCTGCCTTCCTAAATCAGCCAAAGTGAGACTTTATCAGAGTGTTTATGTCCAGATGCTATGCACTTCTTCAGTCTTGATAGTTATCAGATATGCTTGTCAAGGAAACAGCACTTTTCTGTGAAGATGTTGTGAAAGTACATGCAAAGTATAGACAGGCAATGCATGCTGTCACAGTAATGGCATAAAGATGAATAATTCACAGGCCTGATCAGACAGATGGATGTGTACCTTGTGGAGGGATGGATTCAGTGCATCTGTTGTAGTGGCCACGGCTCAGTGTGGCCCAGATACGCAAAAAGAGCCTTTTACAGCTTAAACAGAGACACACAAATGGTCACACGTACACCGGAAACATTAATGATAAATGAACCTCCCACTCCTTAGAGAAAGACTACCTGCTGGGCTCCAAACTAAAAATATCCCCTTTAAAAGATGGAGAGGATGAACAATGGCACCTCTGCTTATGGCCTACAGGAGACTCTATAATCGCTTTCATCTTACAATAGAAAGCTTGAAAAATAGTAGCAGGAGCTATTCTGTGAGGATTAACTAGTGAGCAGCAATGGAGTACATCTTGTGCAATGTCTTGAAAAATCCATAAATGCAATGTATCGTTTAACAAATGATCAAACTCTGGAATTTCTTTAAAATAATCATTATTGCACTTAAAAATTGTTAAGATACATTTTAAAGTAGATATGCTGTTACAAACTGTATAAATTTATCATGAAAAGGGCTGTACTAGTAGGACTGAACAGTATATTGTTTGTCGCAATGCGTTTATCTGCAATAGTCACAATGCAGGATTAGTTTATTTATTAAACATTAAAAGATAAAGATATTATTAGATAATATATATATATATATATATATATATATATATATATATATATATATATTTTTTTTTTTTAATTTTATTTTTTTTATTATTATTTATAGAATGGTGAGCATGTTATTTTACATTTGATTGTTCGATTTCTGTACTTAAATACTAGCTGTTACACACCCCAGAAAACCACAAAGTACAATTATGGTTTATTTAGCTTGTAATTAATTATAATTTATGAAGATCCACTGCATAGAAAAAGACTTGATCATCCCAGTAAATCTAAATTAATAAAATATTTCCAAATAGAGCTATTTAAGTCATCTAGTAATATTATATTCACATCGCAAAATATATATCGCAATATAACAAAATATTACAGTCAGATTTTTCCAATGTCGTGCAGCCCTATGTACTGGTAAAACTTTGGAACATAAACTTGTTTTTATTTTTGATACATAATTATTATTATTTATTTAAATTTGTTTTTACATTTTCTTTATTTTCTTACATTAGTTAACCTTCTTAAACCCTTAAATTTTCGATACCCCCCCGCCCCCCACACAAACTTTTTGAACATAAACATGAAAATAACATACTTTAAAAACTTAGCAACTTAAATGATCAATCTTCAACCAATCTTCCAACACTTTGGTGAATAGATTTAAACTTGGTCTCTTCAACCAATGATAAATCTTGATCAACACTTTGGTGAAAACTTGGTCTCATTTTAAAGATTGTAGCTAAAGAAAAAAATTCCAAATATTCAATAAAACAAAGGTTATCTGTCTTTGTTTATGAAAATAATAAAAGAATAAATGTATATTTTACTATATTTTTAAAACATGTATTTTAAAATACCACCAGATTAATACTTATTTAAAGCCAGGGAGACATGGTAGTAACATGGACATTTACATAATGTTCATTCAGATGGCTTCAAACTTCTCAAAAGAAGAGAAATCTGTAGATTTTAGCCACACTTATGATGTGAATGCCTATATATTAGAATGACTGCCATGTTTGTATCAAGTACAATGGTTATTTTGTGTTTCATCAGTCTATTTTATTTTAATTTTAATGCAAAGACATTCAGACATTTAAAGTGTTGCATGAAGGGACAGTTCAAAATAGAATTTACTCGCCCTCTGGCACTCAAGAATTAGGTGAACCTTTTTCTTCATCAGTAGAACAATATCAAAGGTACTGTACTTGGTGATTTTATCAAATGCAAATTTAACAACTTCAACAATTTATATAAAAGTTGCAGAGCAAACAGAATACCTAATGAGTTAATCTATGTAATTTGCATGATTTTGTTTGCATTTTTCCTTTCAGGCAATTAAGCATTAACTATGTAAATATACTGTGGTAAAACATGGCGGGCGTTTAATTAAAATAATTGTGTGCTGTCAGTCTGTCAGAGACAGTTGTTAAATGATGTGTCTGCAGCTGTGGATGTTTGCCTTGCTAATGTTAGCTTAGCTCAGTCAGAATGTAAGCAGGGGAAGGACTGAAAGACTACTGTCAGTGAAGATATGCTGACTGGACAGAGTCACTGTTTATACTCATTCAAAAGTGTTTTCATGTGCACCCGTCAAGTGTAATTACAAGATCTAAACACTATTTTAACTGAAGATGATATCTACCTCCTTCCTCTAGCAAAGAACTAGAGGTTCTAACAAAGTCTTTGGCTTGAGCAGTGATGTTGGATAACAGCTGTAACGTTGTGGCTTTTTATGAAAATTGACTTACAGTATTTTTGTTCTTTTTTTCATCAAATGATGCTTTACATGTCATTTTTATGTTGTGTTTTAACAAAGACTATAGAATACACAGGACAAGTCACTCATATAGTTTTAAAAGGGGGCAAGTGTAACGGTCAATATGATGAATGAAACCCCACGTTCTAGTACAGGAGCCAATTATCGATTGCTATTGACCTTAATCTTCAATGCGGAAGTACTCTCGTTTTTGCGATTCGTTTTAAAACTTCCGATTCAGTTGCCTATGGGAGAAATGACTAGGAATAATAAACAGCAGAAAATGGTCAAACTACTTGCTCTACAAACAAGTGTTTGCATGACTATACAGACAATGTGGAATGAGATAATAAGAAAATATCAGTTTGCAACATCAAGCAGCAAAACGAGCTGTTTTGAACTACTAAAAATGAATGGAAGTGAGTGAGACCGGAAGTCTCAAACCAAAATGATTCAAATGGCTGCGCCCGCTCGTCCGTGGAGAATAAGGTGAATAGACTGACGTTTCTTTGGAGGTGAGGCTGGGACCAGATGTAAATTTCTGCAGATTTTGAGTGACTTAAATGTTTAGAAATAAAACTAAAGAGACAACTGTTGTTTAATTTTATTGTTTTTTTCTTAATATGAACTTTAATCATAAGCTTGGCAAACAGTTTTGGAGAATTTCCCCATTCAAACAGAATGATTAAGCATACTGCCCGAGAGGTGTTTCAAATATGTATGCCAAATGAAATGACTTGCCTTAAAGGCACTTTGGTTTTAATAGAGTGGGGGAACTATGACATCAATTTGTATGCAAAAACCCAAAAGCGAGTTAGCATTTTAGCAGTTCCGGTTCCCTCGTCCCAAAGTCAATGGGTTTTTTCAATGAGATTTCAGTTAAATCGCTTAAATAAGGTCTGTGGCTAACACAAACTCAAGATACTTTCACGTTTATTCTATGACATAAAACACATCAGTAAATCACACTCTTGATTTGCGCTGGGCATTTGGATTTGTCTGTTATTGAAGTATTTTCATGAGTAGTATTTTATAATTTGTAGTATATTTCTAATTGGGAATTTATATTGTGTGTAGATAATGCCTTCACTTGTAAAGACTGTCAAGACAGATTCATTTGTTGATCATTTATTTTAATTAAACAATATTATGGGGATACCCCTTACCAGTGGAGCCTGTCTCTTTCCTGCTCTCAGTAATGCAAACGTGTGACTAAATATGTAATACATTATAGATTTTTCATCAGTTTTTTTTTCATCTGAACACATTTAACTCTGTCATAACTGCAGTATTTACACTCCTCCTTAAAATTTATAGCATATGTGACTGTATGGGCTGCTTTTCGCTGTACTCAGTGACAAAAAAGAATATTGAATGTTGTTCTGTGCCCGTGGTGGAACTTTCAGGCATATAACATTAGACTTGTCCCTCACGCCTCATTTCTGTCGTCTATTACTAAGATAGGTGGGCTGTATGCACGCCAGCGATTACACTTATTTAAACATCTCTTATGACAATACTATGTAGGCACATTTATATGTACAGTTTTAAAACTTTTACAACAACCGTAAAGCAAAACAAAATGTTTTTCCCACGTAAAAACTATCCAAAAGGTACGTAGGTCTATGTGCTTTTGCCTATTTATTTGTATATAATATATAGCATGGATTATAATATAATAAACCGAGAGCGTAAATCATTGTCATGGATCATGCTTGAAGAGTTGTCTGCAGCAGGGTGGTGCTGACGTCACAGGCGAGCGCCCCGAAGGCTGTAGTCTGTTTATAGCCTAATGTTAGCTTTTCAGTTCTTGCGTTTGCATTCAAGATCCAAAAGTACTAAAAGTTGTATTTTCATGTGAGGATTTTACGGCTGGACAAAACGTGTAAATATAATGAACTGTGTTTGAACACAGAGCTTATTATTTGCAATTTTCGAAAAGCCTATGGGAAAATCCTATAGGGAATTTATAAAGGGAACCAGTTTTATGCTAGCAGGAGATTCGCCTACAAGGTGATGTCATAGTTCCTCCACTCTATTGGCCTTTGATTTCATAGTTACGATTGGGCAGGCTGCCTGTCAATCAAACTATTAACAACAAAATAGTGCCTTCCCAGCAGGCACAGAATGTTAATATGACATCAGTTTGATGTTGTACCCCAACGCTGGGACGTTGCATTTTGTTTGGAAATGAAATTTGGTTGATGTCAGAACCCAACGTCAGGTTGACGTTGTGTGGACGTTATCAATATCAAGTCTATTAGACATTGGAATTTTGTGGCCATACCTGAAGAATAAATGTCAGTATTTGACGTCAATATGACGTTGGTTAAAGATGTTGGCTCAATGCTGGATTTTGGTCACTTTTTAACACAACCTAAAATCAACAAAATATCAACATCATTTCACGTTGGACATCAAAATATATTTGTCTTTAGATGCTGGCGACCTAAATCTAACTTAATATTAACATCTTATAACGTTGCGTGTCTGCTGGGTTAGTAAAGTTTGGACTGATTTCCAACTTACCTAAAGTATATGAGCCATCAAGTTAGACAAGAAGAGACTGTAGCAGTATTATTGACATCAAACATATTGGCAGCCACATCTTTTTCAACCAATTAATGCTCATTTTTACTTCTATTGCTATTGGACCTACAATAAATGTTTGTGCTAGAAAAAAGACAAGAAGTTGTTTGTGTAAAAGTTTTTAGTGTGAACAATCTAGACCAGGGGTGCTCAACCCTGTTCCTGGCGATCGACCTTCCAGCTGATTTTAGCTCCAACCTTGATCAAACACACCTAAACCAATTATTTAGAACATGAGGAGCACTTGATAATTACAGGCAGGTGTGTTTGATAAGGGCTGCAACTTAAAAATGCAGGAAGGTTGATTGCCAGGAACAGGGTTGAGCACTTCTAATCTAGACGTTTCCTTGTTTTCTGCAGTTAAGGATTTAAAACAAACCAGTTGTCCACTGCATTTTGATTTTGTAATCAGGCTCCAACAAAATTAAGTATTAGTCCAGAAAACACTTTTTAAAACCAAATGATCTTTGAAATCCTAATTTGTGTTGAAAAACGATCCCTGAATATTAGAGCATTCTTGTCCTGCCTGTGTGTTTGTTTGCTTTGTTTTCAGATGAAATGCTCCAAATGAATATTTTAGGTGTTTAGATCTCATTAGTGTGACGGATCAATAACATTGTGCAAACAGACAATCTCCCCCATCTGTTTAGGAAGAGAAAGTGAAGCTCTGCTAAGCAGGAGCTAAAAATAGAAAGAGTCCAATAAGGATGTATGCAAAAAAATACAAATAAATAAATAAAAATTGTGTCTCTTTCAAAGTTCTCTCTGCCTCTGTGTCTTTCCCTAGAGGTGGCCAACAATTCATCCAGCAATGCTGCAAGACTTTGGCTTCATACCTTGTGCTGGTTTCTATGGAGATGCCAGTGGGCAAATACACAAAGAGACACAGAGAGAGACGGAGATAAAGAGAGCAGGGAAAGAAAAGCTAGTCCTCCGTGGAGAAGAGCTCTTGGCAAGCTTTCAGAACTGGATGCAGAGCAGCGTTTATTTCCTTTCAGACATCGACAGTGAGAACTGAGGAAATGTGAAATGAATAATAATGAAGGGCACTTCATGAAGCATATTTACCTCTGCGAGGCACCTGTGAAAAGGGAAATAAACTGTAATGAAGGAAAGACTGGCTGGCAATGGCACTTCTCATTTATTCCTCACAATTCTGAGTATTACAACCCTACTGGGAACTCAAAGCTTTATTGAATTGAGCAAATTGCTTATATTCAATATTTTTTATTCATTGTTTAACATTTCATTTGAGCTACTTGCAAAATAAATTGTACTCACTTTCATTAGTTAAACTAGTTGCACAAAAATATTTCAAATTAAAATAAGACAATAAAATATCTTCATAAATATATTTAATTATTAATTGTATATAAATGATTAATAAACAATGCTAATACATTATACTTTGTAATAAAAAAAATAATAAAAACTGTTAAATATATTATTATATAATTTAAAAGGTATATTTATTTATGAAGACTTGTTAACTTTTATTTCTTAACTAAATTTCTGTTCTTACCTACTGTAATTTGTTATTCCAGTTTAGTTTGTTATATGCTTGTGTGTATGTCGCGCGTATAAAAAAATACAGAACAGGGAGGATCTAATTGCAAGGTCTTTGTTGACCGAATGAAACAAATAGGTCAAAAAACAAAACAGAAAAGGGTGCAGGGAAGACAGAACAGGTCCAAGATGTCCAGATCTGAAAGATCTTCGGGACGACAGGCAGATCCAAAATAATCAAGCGTCCTAATAAAACACAGAGAGCAATTGAGCAACAACGAACTGACCAGGTACAAAAGAACGCCAAGCACATATATAGCAGATATAATAAGATACAGCTGACACAAATGATCAGTGGAGCTGATAAACAAACCACATGACATAAACAGAGACATACCAGGAAGTGCGCACAGACTGCAACCGTGACAGTATGTTGCAATTATTGTATGAAATTGTATGTGTTTTTTGTTTGACACAAATGTCTGATTGTGTGTGGGCCCAGTTATCAGTAATGGATTCTTTTGAGCTGCTGTGGCTCTCCAGACTGACAGAAAATCGCCTGAGCCTCAAGCAGATCAGCTGTGTGATGTGAAGCTTAACACCTCAGGCTGGACAATTCACCTCTGACTTTTCTCTGGACAGCCTAGTGTGCTGCTAAGGTTTGGATTGCAATACTTTAATCTCCCTGGGTAGTTTCAGAAACTCCCTGACATCCAGCACCGAGCCCTTTGTCGTGCAGATGTTCCACAGCAGGTGGTTTTCCTCACAGCAGAAGTCCTGCAGGAGCTTCCTTTACCCTTACTCATCTGCATTACTGGTCGAGTCCACAAAAAAACATCTGCAGGTGCCACGACCTTGTGTTATATCTGTATAGAGACTGAAAAAATAAAAACTCACAGTCCCATAGTCTTCATCTTTCTTTCTTTCTTTCTTTCTTTCTTTCTTTCTTTCTTTCTTTCT
>CAIGQZ010016425.1:13721974-13746315 GCA_903798205.1 Danio tinwini
CTTCAGTTTTCAATGCATTGTTTTTGCTTTTATTATTTAAAAATAATATTTCAGCTTATTGCCATATACATTTTCCTCATTTTCATTTTAACTTAAAGGGCACTTGATGAAAATTATCTTTTGTAAGCTGTTTGGATAGAACTGTGTGTAGGTATAGTGTATCCACAGTCATAATGGAGTGATATAAACACAATAAGTCTCTTTTTTTTTAATTCATATTCTGACGTTAATAATAGGATTCAAATCTCTCCCAGGCTCACCGCAATGTGACTTACAGTAAGAGTGCGGTTTCCCTGCCCACCGATTTTGTGTGTGTGTGTGTGTGTGTGTGTGTGTGTGTGTGTGTGTGTGTGTCTGTGTGTGTGCGTGAACTTTGTAACGACATTGTTTGTGACTCATTGTTGCATTGTTAAAACCTTTTTAAAACACTGTATGTTTGTAATTAATAAAATGCAGTAAAAATGCTGTGTAATTTATAACTGCTGAAATTAACACAACTGCACAGAAGATGCTTCAAGTAGACATACAAAAACAGTGTAAAGTTAAACGTGTGTGTGTGTGTGTGTGTGTGTGTGTGACAAAGTGCAAACTTTGTAATGGCATTTGTGTGTGACCCATCTTAGCAAAAAACAATGCAAACTCCACCACAAATATATCAAATACACTTACTTGCTATAAACTGAATCCTGAATCTGCTTCATCTGTGTTTGTCCCTGTCACTGTGCTGTTTATCTGAAGTAACACAATAGCTGACATGCATGCGGGAACCATGGGCAGGGAGAATCATTTGCATTTAAAGGCACGGGCTGCAAAAACAGTTACACTGTCATCTGAGCCTAAAATAGACTAATTCAGCAGGCTATAATAAATGATCTGATGGGTATTTTGAGCTAAAACTTTACAAACACATTCTAGAGATACCAAAAACTTCATGTTGTAAAAGGGATAGAATAGGAACCCTTTCACAAACTTATATAAATTATTAAAAACTACCAACCGCATGTAATTAGTGGTTTGGATAATTTATAATATTTTAATTAATTAATTTATTTTACTTAATGTTTCATTAACTTCCATTTAGCACTGAAAATTTTAGTAGCAGTTGGGTCCAAAATTTAATTTTCAACTTGTTGCCAATGTTGGCAAGAGAAGTCATGAATGTTGACAACTAATTCTGACACGCTGCATCATGAAATCCAGCCATCATTTATGGACAGATGGTTGTACATGTATCTCCAGAGTCTCTGTGATAAGCAGCCAGATAAACTAAAGACAATGTGTAATGTGGTAAAAATTCTAGAGCCAGTGGTAATGGCATCACTGTAAATGAATTTGAGGGCTGCAGGGGGGCTTTTGCACCTCTCTCTATCGCTCTCCTTTAGTCCATATGTCCAGAACAAGCGCCTCTTTCATCCACTCGTTCACAAAAGCCTCCTTTCAGTCCGCTGAGAGATGGCTTCACACCAGTTCTGTTTCCAGAGTGATACCCAGTAAACATGGCGAAGGGAATGCCAAAAATCACTGGCCTATGGGTCAGTCTGTGAGACAAGGAGAGATGGTGAAGCAGAGAGATTGAGCTGTTTGTTTACAGCCATGCTCTTGTCAGCCTCCATTAGGATATGTATAATGTATGTGTTGAAGAGCCCACTGGGCTCTTACTGTGTCTTCAGGCTCACTGGTATGGAGGAGTTTTTTGCCACTCTTGCATGTGCACTGACTCTGAAATGAGGGCATTTTAAGGCACCCCCATGCTTGTGACCTCAGCCTGACTCTAGATACTCTGAATCCAAAACGGAAGTGTAGAAGTGTGGGTGGGCGGCCAAAGCAGAGAGCAGAATTAGACTGAGACTTTGGTCTCATTTGGTATCTTGTATAGAGTTTGTATTCCAGAGCAGTTGAATGTTAAAGATTGAAATAGAAATAGAAAATATTTTTTAAATGTCAAATTACACACAAGAAAACTATGCAAAATTAAAACTAATACAATCATTTTAATTATTATTATTTTACTTTGTTATTTCAGTACATGAAGTTAAACAAATTTTAAATGAGGAAAAAGTTCCTTGGCAATCATTTCAAATGCATATTATTTTAAAACGTATTGTTCATCTAATAAATTAAAATAAAATAAAAATCCCAGTACTGGGTTGCAGCTGGAGTGTCATCTGCTGCGTAAAACATATGCTGAAGTAGTTGCTGGTTCATTTCGTTGTGGCCACCCCTGATAAATAAAGGACTAACACGAAGAGAACTGAATAAATCAATTAATTAAGAAAAATAAAATACGCGTTTTTTGATTTCTTACGCAATAGCAGTTGGCCGCAAAAGTTAATTTTCAACTTGTTGCCAATGTTGGCAAGAGAAATCATGTGCTGGACAATTAATTCTGACACGATGTATCACTAAATCCAGCCATCATTTATTAACATATGATTTGTACATGTATCTCCAGAGTCTCTGTCATAAGCAGACAGATAATAATAAAATAAAAATAACTAAATAAAATTAAAAAAGAATCGCAGTACAGGGTTGCGGTTGAAATGGCATCTGCTGCGTAAAACATATGCTGGAATAAGTGGTGGTTCATTCTGCTGTAGCGACCTCTGATAAATAAGAGACTAAGCAGAAGGAGAATGAATGAATGAATGAATTTAATTATATTAAATTAAATGTGTTTTATGGTATTAAAGCATTTGCCAAGTTTTATTACTTGTATTAGTTTTATTACTATACTTTAACAATGTTATACAAATGTTTTATTTTAATTTTTATGGTAAATCATCAACAAGCTAACTTCTGACTCCTCAGTCTCTGCTAAAAGGTCTGAGCTAAAAGGTCTGAACTACCTTTTAAAGGGGAATGTTGCTTCACCTTCTCAAAACAGTGTGGTCTAGTTTGATGTTCAAGTGGTTTCTCAGATATATTTGTACGTGAAGAGAATAGGGATTCAAAGGCCCACTTCATCACACAACAGATACCATGGTGCTTGTAAAGGCTGTAGTACTGGTGTCATTCCAATTTGAGGCTCCAAGTAAAAAAACAGATCTCTACAGCAGCATGACACATAGCATGCATCAGAACTGACTTTTAATTATATACTTCTGTTTCTTTCACTTGACCTTGTGATGACTTTTGAGACTAGCATATATCCCATGTTCTTATAGCATTACACCAACAGCCTTTATCTATGTGCCTGCATTATAACGTATCTTAAAAGAAAAAAAAAAAGAGTGGGCTTTTAATAATGGATCAAGTTGAGTCAAAAAGGGCATCAACAGAGAGTAGATGAAAGTACAGCTCAGAGATAATAAGGCAGGCTGTAGCCACAGGCATAGCCAGAGGTACTGAACCAGCTTGTGACACAAACACACACAAAGATCATCAATTAAAGACAGTTCGCCGATGCGCCACCATACTCCTGATTAAATGAGCTGTTTTATAGAAAAATCAAAGACTCTTTACTAAGCAGCAGCTCCAATTTGTGTCACTAAACAAATTATTAATTACTGAACAAAACCAACAACATCAAACCCCATCTGATAACCATTTGAGAGCAGTTGAGATCAAAAAGAGACAATCAGCATGGTGCCCAAGGCAGAAAATCGTAGGCGTTTTATAGCGTCTTTGTGCTAAAAAGCCTTTTAAATCTAGTAAATGCTTGTGGAAGTTGGTATAGTCTTTTCTTTCCTATTATGATTCACATAAGTGAAACAGTTTCTCAAGCAAGAAAAGAAATGGAGGATGTACTTGTGTATTTGATTCCATTTGTCGATCAGGAATTGATTGGAAGGTTTAAATGTTGTAGATGTCACGTGATTGACAGGTTGATCCTGGCCTCGAGCTAGTAAAGGGGACACTAATTAAAACAAATGTGCACCGAAGAAAATAATAGAAAGTACTGAAATATATATTAAGTAAAACAATTGTTGATTAAAAACAAACTCTTCATTTGAATATGAGTTAACAATTAGGTAGTGGTGGGTTTCTGTCCACTTACATACAATCTCTGGCTCATTTATTTATTTTCTTTTCGGCTTAGTCCCTTTATCAATCAGGGGTCGCCACAGTGGAATGAACCGCCAACTTATCCAGCATATGTTTAATGCAGCGGATGCCCTTCCAGCTGTAACCCAACACTGGGAAACACCCACACACTCTTGCACAGACTCACATACACTTCGGCCAATTTAGCTTATTCAATTCACCTATGTCTTTGGACTGTGGGGGAAACCAGAGCACCCGGATGAAATCCATGCAAACACGGGAGAACATGCAAACTCCACACAGAAATGAGGCGATTATGCTACCCACTGCGCCACCATGCTGCACAGAAATATGAACGCAACATGGATCAAAGACATATAAACAAACCAAAACTGGTTTTAAATTCAGTTGTAACCATACAAATGACAATGTTCAAACACAGTACCTGTGTTTTAGTACAAGTGTTGAAAATGTTACCTTGCAACAGACATTTGTGCCCACGAGAGGATTTTAGACAAAATGCTGTCAATTATATTTGTCTATTTTTGCTACAAAAATATGGTTGTCAAAATAAGCCAAAGCAGAATCTCCAAGCAACACACATTTACATGTTTTTTTTTTTGTGAATTAGATTTTTTTTTTTTACAAAAAACTGTGTTTTAAAAGCAATCTAGAAAAAGAAAAGCCTTCGTCTGAGTTTTACCACGTTTTCAGATTTGACCACATTCTCACCCTGTTATTTATTTGTTTGTTTATTTATTTATTTTTTGGCTTTTGCGTTTGTCTTAACCACTTTCTGGAACTGTTCTATACCGGACTCGAACTCCATTGTCGTGATCAACTCCTTTCAGTGTCTCAAGTCTGCCGACGTACTTGCCGAGCTACTGGACAAACTGGTAACAGTGGGAAAGCTGTCCATTTGAAGGCAAGCGGTCAGCTAGTAAGCGTGAAAAGGAACAGCATCATAGTGTTCATTTTAAAGACAAAATGCAGCCATATGTACTTTTTGACAACAATTGAATAATTCACTCACAAACAAAATCATATTTTGATTGTCATAATCCGACTCATATTTAACAAATCATTGCGTTAACAATTTAAAAATATCAAAAATCCAAATGAATGCATAAATAAAGCATCAAATTTTTCAAAACATTTAAAAGAACAAATTTTGCAAGCTTAATTTTAGGCATTACAAACTGCATAAATTAAAGTCATTTGTATTTATTTTTTATGAGTTCTCTCACTTTGTCACTGCTATTTTGGCATTCTTGGGCAATATTGTATTTAAATTTCAGATTTTTATTTTAACTGCATACCTCATAATAGTGATAAGTTTACTTTTTAGTCTCTAATGTTTTTTTGCAAAAATACCTCATCTGACCTCAGAACAGAAGTCATCTCCAATCAAAGCTCTTGTAAATGTTCAGTGAACTTCAGCTGCTTATGTTTGTGATTTTAAAAATAGAACAGCTTTTCGTCAGACAAGAAGAGATTTTAAAGTTAGTATGAGAGCAGACTTTTGGAGATGTTTGGCCTGTTTGGATGATCATTAGTCGTTTGTCTGACAGAAGGCACTTAACTTTATTTTTATTTACATTATGAGTGCTACTGTATATGCTCTTTAAACTCTAATAGTGCAATAAAATTGTATAAACTAACAGTTATAAACCAACTTGCCTTAATTGCATAGATGTTAACATTTGTTTTACTAATCTGACATGGCAAAATTAAGATTTTTCCACTAAAATAATGTAATCAACAACAAGAGCATATTGCATTTTTCTTCTGTAGTGGCAATAATTGCAAAGGTTTTGCAACTTGCTACCAAGGCGATGAGGCTCCATTTGAGGTCCAATATGAGTGGAAACCTAATAAGAATGGAGACCTTACACACGCAGATGTAGGCCTAAGAAACGCTGTGGGTTTCGAATCAATTTCAGCACCAATCCCCATGAATCTCGCCTTGTGAAGATCACAGCCAAGCAGTGAAAAGCTATTCATCTGGGTAATTCCAAGGTTACATATGAAAAAAGCACTGTAGCTCAATGCACGCTGTGGCGCTTGGCATGAATTTCCATATTTCATAAACAGATGTGTTGTTTACGGGTGGCAGAGGTGTGTAGACTAGACTATTTGACCTTGCAAAGTCATGGTAATGGCAAAGGCAACAGCTGTTTGGCCATAAGCAGATTTACAAGAGACACTGGTAACTCGTACTTATTATCAGTTAAAATTATTTCCTCTTATCGAAGGTATTTCAGATGATAATTTGTGGTTTAGAGCATAATGACATAACATAATGTGGGGAAAATCTCATTTTTGAGTGTTGCATCATTTCATTTCTTTCATGCTCTGGCAGGTTGTGTGATGGCCTCTTACCTTGCCACTTGATTTGTTTCTGTTATTCCCATTGGGGACGACTGAAGTAGAGTCTTCATGGAGGCGGTCCAAAAGCCAGAGCAGGAATTCCAGAGCGTCATGCTGGGAATTCCCTCGAAACTGAGCACCATATTTAGAAACCGTCATCTGGACAAGACAAAAGATAAATGTCACACAAACAATACTGTCTGATTTTGTAAACAAATCTTTTTTTTATTTAGTCACCACACTCCATGTAGATGTTTCAGAGTTGCCTATTCAATTCTCTAGAAAAATTAATCCTGGAGTCTTTGAATAATAGCCTCAGTAGATCTGACTCAGAGCAGATGGTTTGTTAGATACTGAGATGCAATGGAGAGCAGATGGAAGATGTAAATTGCATTCTGCTAAACAGTGAATGATGCTATGTTGATCATGACAATGAATAACTAAAGAATCCTTTTTACATCTGTGATCAGAAAATTATTAAATGTGTTGGAAAAAAACAATAAAAGTGATTTTTGTTTTGCTTTACAATATTTGTATTAGTAATAGTATTTACTATTTACAAATTCAATTTCATTCCATGTGTATATACAACACGTACAGAGTGTCAAGCCTGATCTTTTTTTGTAAAATTAATAAAGTATTCAACATTTCCCATCAATTCAAATTGACCTATGAGAAATAGATTTGCTACTATTTTATTGCCACCACAAAACCCATTGAGTACAAGTTAAATGATGGCAAAAGTCATAAAGTCTTGTACCACTCAGATGAGCACTCAATTTAAAAAATAAATAAATAAAAATGAATTTTGGGTCAAAATGACCTACAGCACAGATGTCAAACTCCTGGAGGGCTGCAACTCTGCAGTTTAGTTCCAACCCTAATTAAAAACACCTGATTAAACTAATTGAGTCCTTTAGACTTGTTTGAAACCTACAGTTAAAGCAGCAGTCACACCATAGACTGCCATTTAAACTTGGTTAACTCTGACCAGCGAAATCGCATCAGGTGATTGCATGAGACCAATCAAAGATCAAAACATGACCTCTCTATACAGAAAATTTAAATATGGACTCACTTTTGACTTTACATATCGCTCACTTTTTTAATGTCCAATCATTTTGTTTAATCCCACCCTTTTTGGCAGGCCCGTATGACAGAATTTTGCATGCTCAAACTCTTGTGACCACCGCTTAAGCATGTTGGAGTGGGGTTGGAACTAAACTGTGCAGGGCTGCAGCTCTCCAGGAACTGAGTTTGACACCCCTGACCTAAAAAGAGGGGGTTTAGGTTTTGAAGGCGATAAGATTATTATTTCTTTATTATTCAACAAGACTAATTAATCACTAATTAATCAAGCATTAAATTAATCAAAAAGTTAGTAAATACATTTATAATGTTCTTTTGAACTCTACAGTAATAGCCAATAAATTCTAAAAATGAACCATATGCTTACTCAACAACATAAAGCAGCACAAATTAAATATTTACATGACATCTATATACATACAGAAACTTTGAACTGTAATATTATTTCAGTGTTTTTCCTGTATTTTCATCAAATGAATCCAGTCTTGTTGAGGATACCTAAAGAGTCAAAAAAAAGTATCTTACAGACTTCAAACTTTTATATAGAAGTTAAATTGTGCAAATAAATTGTGTATATCATATTACATCTCATAAACCATCACTCCAACATGACTTTCAGGCAGCAGAAGTCTCAATATAGTCCACATATTTTCGTAATCCAGTTTTAAGTAATCTTGAATGTCAGGTGTATTTAAAATCACAGTTTTAATGCTGAGTGACATAAAGATTAATTACTGCAGAATTAACCACACGAACTCAGTCTAGCAGCTGGGAGCAAATTGCAGATAATAATATGAAGCTGTAGGCCTACAGACTGAGATAACGTAATAATCTTAATATTAGTCATACTGAGTAAAAATGGGTCATGTGGTCACAGAGTTTAAGCCCATCCTCAAAAGAATGAAAGCTAGTTTTCTTTATAGTATTCCCGGCTAAACGCCTCATCCTGAGAGGAGAGGAACAACAATTTATTTAGAGCACAATTAAGAGCATGTGACAGAGAAACTGCTATTTATGCCTCACAGGAAATAAACAGGTCAGAGGTCATTAGACTTTTGTTGTGTAGATGAAAACGTAGTCTAATGTTTCATTTATATCATAGTACAATTTTTATATATATTCTGTAGTGACTATGAATTTTCTTTGGCTTGTATGAAAGCTTTGAGAAATGTAGGCCTCCAGTTATCAGTGGCATTAAACTGAGGATTCCTGTCAGTTTTATGTGAAAAGAACAGCTTTCTTTTCATCGCTCAGCCGGAAGAGGTTTGCAATATGACAGCGGTTTTGTGCAGAAATGTATAAACTAGTATTAGTATAAAAGCTGGTGCTTAAACTTAAATCTCACCATTCATTTTATTGCTTTTTTCTTCTTTGTTTCTTCTACAGTGGTAGATGTTCACAGCCTTTTTTGTCCCATGATTCATATTGCATACACTGTATCAAACACATTTCTGTTTTTATCAAGCGGCAACCTCTCGCTCTCCCTCGTGAAGCAAATTCGCAAGTAACTGAAACTGCAATTCATTGGAATCCTGCTTGTCCTGGCTCCATAATAGAGTAAATTTCTATTGAGCCCACTGTTAAAATGTCCGTTTCATTTATATTGAGTCTGCATAATTAAGGGCATGGCCACTTGTTTGACAGCTAGGTCTCGCTGGTCACCGTCACTTCACCTCAGTTGATTCTGGCTGATTAGCTACTGAACTCGGCATATACATTGTATTTTCGATTTGTTTTATGTGGCTTTACTCCAGGGGTGTCCAAACTCGGTCCTGGAGGGCCGGTGTCCTACAGATTTTAGCTCCAACTTGCCGAAAACACATCTGCAAGGATGTTTCTAGAAAGCCTGGTAAGAGCTTTATTAGCTAGCCCAGGTGTGTCTGATTGGGGTTGAAACTAAATTTTGCAAAACACCGGCCATCCAGGACTGAGTGTGGACACCCCTGCTTTACACAGTCAGTTGCTTTTTGGAATAATTTCTTACAATTATCAGATGATATGGCATGCTGTGTGCACTTTATTGTGCTCACAAACCATTCACGTGGCCTCCATTTCCCAGGTAAGTGAAATTACATACTTGTATACTATATCTATAAAAAAGTATTTGTTTTATTTAAGATAATTTATCATTTATAAATGTTCTTTAGACCTGTAATGCACTCCAGAATCTGAAAGATTGATTAGCTGTAAGCTCTAGAAAATTAATCTGAAACGTTGTCATACAGTGTTATGCCTGGATTTCATAAATAGCCCTGTATTTACTAACACAGACTTTTTTTAAGTGTTGGAAAGTAATTTGCATTTTCCTCCTGTAGAAAAAAATGCTTAGTGACTCAATGTATTACAACAGTGTTTTTAAAAGTCTAAACACTTTATTGATATAGTGTACAACCAAGCACATGAGGTGAGAACACAAACGAGTTTTAAGCATTTCTCCCAAAGAAAAGCCCATCTAAGCAAAATGCTAGCAGGTGTCTGTAGCTCCGCTCATGCTCCACCTCTTTGCCCTTGTTTGGAATCCCCCAGTTAGTGCGATGATGCACAAACAAAATGGCGACAGTTGGCCATGCCTACTTGTAGCTTCTTTTGTGTTCTTCAGAAACATATGGGTGACATCACGGATACTACATCCATATCTTTTACAGTCTATGGTTTTATACATTTAAGGTCTAGACTCTAGAGGAAAAAAATAGACTAATTAAAACTAATTAAACTTTTTTTTTAACAAAAAAATCATCAAAATGTATAAAAAAAAATATTAAACTTAAAGTATCAAAACCTAGAGTTTTTAAGGCATTTTTGCTCAACATCTTGCCAGTGAAGCCGAATATAATAATTACATTTTTGACCAGATTGAAATTATTTGACAATGCACTTTCTTTTGCTGTGCTTATGTATTTCATTAAGAAATATGGATTAATATGGACGTCATTTGTGATGAATTTTGACCCATTTATAAACCCATAAACCCATAGGAAATGGGTTAAAATAACAAAAAAAGTCTTTATTATTAATTTTATTTTTCCCCCTGGATATTAATTACAGATTTCCAATAGGGCAAAAATGAAATCTCGATTACTATTTTCTAGGGGTGTGACGAGACGCCTACTCCACGAGACGAGACGACAACTCCACGAGACGAGACGACACACAAGATTGGGTTCACGAGAATGAGACGAGACAAGATTTTTTACACTATTTTAAAGAAATCCTTAATGATGAATATCAATGGAATAATCTTAGAATTCAAATATTTTGCTAATATATGAATGAAAATAGATTTTTATAAAAAAAAATAATACAACAATTAGGTGCTTTTATTAACTTGTAATAAATTTATTTCCATTTTTTATGTATACAATTTCCATAATTATTCCCATAATTTTATGTATGCAATAGTTTTATATTAGTTTAAATTGAATTCTATGCAATAAATATGCAAACACTGCAAAATACTTGTTAATATTTAAATAGAAAATAGCAAACTCTACTGACAGGCTTTTCTTCTATAGCATTTCACAGTATTTACATTGCAGACCTTGATGGTCAATTTGGATTTTCTGACAGTGTCAGATTTTTTTTGATGACCTGCTTACATTTATCATCTTTTACATGCGACTCGTACACAATTGACTGCAATTACACAGCACACGACAAAAGGCTGTGTACAGCTGATAATGAAGCACTCTTTTTTTCTTTCTTTTTTCTCCATTCCTGTGTTTATTCAGTTTGCATGGCGGATGCTGCGCTCTCTTTCTCTCTCATGAACATGCTTAAATACTTGTGCTACATCACACATATAAAAGCTTTTTTAGTCCCTGTGTGGAATTTGGTCACTTGAACCAGAAAAAGAAAACGTCCGCTTTTCACATACAGCATAAATGTGTTTGTTAATGATGAAGGCGGGTGTGTTGAGTCTCCAGCAGTTCAGTATGTGTGTGCGCGCTTAGAGATGTGTGTAGGTGCAGAGAATATTGTGTCAAACAGCTGTGTGGACTGTCCTATCGCAAAATGCGGCTAAAAGTCCTAAACGATTGTAGCCTAATAGTTTGATTTCGGTGTTTTCATCTATGTACTGCACTTCAATAATGCGACTTTCAGCACATCTAAAGTGACATTCCATCGCGTGGTAATGTCCACGGTTAATTTGAGTGGCTATAGTTGCAGCCTCTGCTTGGACATGAATAACGCAGCAGCCCTTTGCCTGGTGAGAAAAAAAAACGGTTACGTCACACCCGCCCGCCCAACCGAGTGGCATGTGCAACACAGAGGCCAGCCTTACCAGGTGTGTGCAAAGCACTTGATTTGCGGTTTAAATTAAATCCTGCTTCCAATCTTCTATGCTAATTTTACCCTCATGCTCCATCATGATAGCATCTACTCATGAGACAACTTTTCACCTCGATGAGAAATCTCGTCATGATTTAATCTCGCGAGATCTTGTCCAATGAGATCTTGTCACACCCCTACTATTTTCCATATTGAACGATAACTATATATACTTTGATATAAGTTGTTAATGCTTCCAGATTTAAAAAAAAGAGCTCCTCAACAATGACTGCAGCCACAGAAATTAGAGGGTTCATTAAATTGTATGGTGGCTGAAAATTCGGTACATCTCTAGTATCAACACATTTTTAGATTCCCATTGTTGCACATTTCTGCTGTGTGACTGCCTCTTAGATCAATAAAGAGTAAAAAAGTCAAGAGCTTATGATTGTTTTTGACAAATTTTATCGCAATTCAATATTATATCGTTATATCGTTTTATCCCAGCCCTAATTTTCGTATACCCCTCCAGACAAGACGAGACTTTTTTTCTGTGAGGTAAAGGCTGTGAATTTAAATGCAAATATCTGCTTGTTTCATCATTTATTAGAAAGATTTTTAGTGAAAGCCAGCAGACTTGTACTGAAATTTTGATTGCAACCTTTTTATTCCCAATACTGACACAGCAATGATTTAATGTTGACTCTAATCAACCATTAACTCGGCTACGCTACCTTGCGAGAAGGATTAGCTAGACATCAGTCAGGAACTGTACACAAAATGACCTTGTGATCTGTGAAATACCAGTCTGTCATCCATCAACCACATGCCATCTCTACCAACAGCCCCTTTTATCCTTTAACAAATCATTAGTTTGAGTTCCAGCTCACAAGTAGTTTTTTTTTTCACAAGATATTGCTTTTCTGTGGCATTAAAACTGCATAATTTAACCAGTCACCACTTGTAATACTTTCACGGTGTAGTTCAGGTTCTCTGTAGTCTAATTAGAAATAGATTGCACTTTACGGAAAGCAATATTAAGCAAATGAAGTTAAGCGCAGTGGGAGGCTTAAATTATAGGGCAGAGCTCTTGATTGTTTATAGATGGCTCCCCGTATCTGCAGTTAGGCACTCATTAACTCTTGTAGATGTCTCAGAAGCTGAGAGAGTTTATGTTGTTTCTATACAAGATAGTCTGGCTCTGTCAACACAGGAAAAAGCAAATCATGTCTCAGGGGGCCTCATGAAAATTTACAACATGCAAGTCATTAGACTCTGAATCACATGAGCTTGTTAATGTGGTCTTGTTATAGTTAAATTTAATAGATAGTTACAAGAAAACTTGGTGTTAATTTACTCACTCTCAGACAATGTGTAGGTAACTTTTGTAATTATTAGATCATTTGAAGATTTTTTTTTATTCATGAAATACAAGACAACAGCTTGCAGCATTTTAAGAGTTAAAAAACAAACAATGGCAAAAAGTTAAAGAAAAACAAAAAGCCTGCAGTGGTACAGCAGTTCCTAAAGTGTGGGTCAGGAGGACCCCCTGGGGGGTCACGGGACAATGACAGTGGGTCGCTTGATTTAAAACGTCAAATAAATTTTATTAAACTATAAAAATTACCATATTTTAACCATAACCCACAGAAGATAAAAACTTTACTTTTAACAGTAAAAAACAACATCATGCAAATGAAAAGCCATCAGCATTTAAATTATTTTTTTGCAGGATCGGCGTGCTTATGTTAGATTAACAACAGCCATAGTGTCAGCTGCAGCAAACCAGGTTAAACTTTCTGACACCTTTATGGCAATCAAATACATTCTAAAAAAATAGGTCAGTAGAGCTGTGTGATTTGGGGAAAATATCTACTGTAATTGCGATTTTTTTTTTTTTTTTTTTTTTTTTTTTTTTTTTAATTGTTGGTAACACTTTACAATAAGGTTCATTAGTTTATGTTAGTTAATGCATTTATTAACATGAACAAACAATGAACAACATTTACTACAGCATTTGTTCATGTTAGTTAACATTAGTTAATGAAAATACAGTTGTTCATTGTTAGTTCATGTTAATTCACGGTGCATTAACTAATGTTAACAAGCATGAACTTGGATGTTAATAATGCGTTAGTGAATATTGAATTATGATTAATAAATGCTGTACAAGTGTTATTCATGATTAGTTCATGTTAGTAAATGCATAAACTAATGAACCTTATTGTAAAGCGTTACCTTTTTTTCAGATATTGTGATTTTAATTTTGTAGCTTCTGCTTAATAATCTGTATCCTAGTTTCTAACTGCTAAAATGCAGTGAGTGTTAGTTAAAAAATAACTGTAAAATTATTAACTTCTATTAGCAAACAACTCTAAAATTGTACTTTGCTTGCTACTAGATTGAGAAACCAAGATATTCCCATATTACCGGCGTGCTGTTTTTCTCTTATAATTCATCTATTAATGCTTCTGAAGCACCAGATGCCACCATCCGACTCGTACGTGCTTTGCTGTTTGTTTGTTTTTATTCTGGATGTTCCGCATAGTTTGGTTGCGCAATTCTGATTGGGCAGAACGAAAGTGTACTCACTAAATTGCTAGTAAGACGGCAGTCATACATTTGCTGTGGGTGGGAAGTAAAATAATACATATTTTATATCGCAGCCTCTTGCAATTAGCTAATCAAAATGTTTCAAATTGCAATTCGATTTCGATTAATTGCACAGCCCTACAGGCCACAACTGAACATTGAGGATGATCTCTGATTAGCGGTCTCCAAAATTAAACCAAGAAAATACTTGTGCTAAAAGCATTGTGTCCACCAGTTTCTTTAGTTGAGGTTAATATGTAATTAAACAAATTAATAAATGACTATAAAAGTGATATGGTTGTTAGACTGTTGCACTTTTTGTGTTGTCAATATGCTCATGTTTATATAGGCCTATTGTTGTATGAGCAACATTTGCATACATATAACCACCAAAGAGGAATTTGGCTGTCACGAGTCACTGACATTTTAGGGGTCACGGGCTGAAAAGTTTGAGAACCCTTGCTATAGACATCATATACAGGTAATGTGTATGCGCATAATTTCAAAGTTTTGAAAAAAAGTGCATTTTTGTAGTTTGCTGAAAGTATTATGCTACAGATTTTTTAATTAAATGACACCTTTTAACCCAATAGACCAGTTGGTATGTCCATAGCAAAATGTTGGGTTACAGCAACACATTACTTTTTAGAGTGCACAAAGGGCAATTTAATACAACCAGGATGCACCAGGAAGATGTTTTGCTAATAAAGCAAACATGCCAGCAGACTAGCTTTGATAACCTGACCATTTGTTCTCTCTATATCATCCTAGCCAGCCTTTATTATCTAGGAATTAACATGGTTTTAAATCATGACAAGAAACTTTGATAACACTTTACAATAAGGTTGTATTGGTTAATGCTTTTACTAACATGAACAAACAATGAACAATACATTTATTACAGTATTTGTTCATGTTAGATAAACAATGCATGCAGTCATTCATTGTTAGTTCATGTTAACTCCCAGTGCATTAACTAATGTTAACAAGAACAAATTTGGATGTTTATAAGACACTAGTAAATGTTGAAGTATAATTAAATATTGTACAAGCAATGATCGTAATTAGTTCATGTTAGTAATGAAACCTTATAGTAAAGTGTGACCGAAACTGCTCCTATAATGCTATGGAATAAAAGCATTATTTCAAACCGGATTTTTAAATAAACTGTACCAGATTAGATGTTGCCTGAAGTGAAGTTATTTATGGCACCGATGATCTTTGATGTGGATTTATATATCTATTTATATACAGTATGTATATAAATAGATACAGTTGAAGTCAGAATTATTAGCCCCCCTCTGAATTTTTTTTCTTTTTATTTAATAAAAATATTTCCCAAATGATGTTTAACAGAGCAAGGAAATTTTCACAGTATATCTGATAATGTTTTTTTCTTCTGGAGAAAGTCTTATTTGTTTTATTTTGGCTAGATTAAAAGCAGTAAAACTATTTTTTTAACCATTCAATATTATTAAGCCAATATTATTATTAATTCTTGTTATTATTATTATTATTATTAAGTCAATATTATTAGCCCCTTTAAGCTATATATTTTTTCGATTGTCTAGAGAACAAACCATCGTTATACAATAACTTGCCTAATTACCCTAACCTGCCTAGTTAACCTTGTTAAGTCTTTAAATGACACTTTAATTTGTATAGAAGTGCCTTGAAAAATATCTAGTAAAATATTATTTAATGTCATCATGGCAAAGATAAAATAAATCAGAAATGAGGTATTAAAACTAGTTTAGAAATATTGCAGTTATTGTCATCTATACAGTAAGCAAAGCCTTACGTTGACCTTGAACGATCTTGTAATTCTTCATTCACTTGACATTCGGCCCTGACTGGGCTCCTTCAAAGCAATCATTTCAGACTTTTGATAGTAGGGTGTGAACAGAGCTGGGCCTCTGTTTCCCATCAGGGCAGGTCTACCTTATGGCTACACACCAACCTCTTCTCTGTGACGCTTTTCCACTGAAATATTTTCTCAATTCCTCCCACCTACTTCTTTAGCTACTTCTACTTCAAGATAAATGGCTTAACGGAAAAAAAAAAATTATGGAAAAAAAATGGGGGAAAAAAAGATGACACATAATATTTCATTTTAAAAGTATCACTGCTAGATGCATTCTATTGTACATACTCAAAATAAATCTTAAAGCAAAAGTTCACCTAAATATTTTATTGTCATCAATCACTTATATATTAATCGTGTGAACTATTCCTTTAAAGGGGCTTTGAAGATAATAAGTAAGTTAGTCCAGGTAAATTCAGGGCATCAAAAGTGAAGCAACTAGAAATTTCAACAGTGCTGAGTGATTTTGTTGGCAATTTTCACTATTGGTTAGTTGTAAAAACTGTTTAGGCTAGTCTTAAAAATAGTAACATTTCATTTCTTTAAGCTGGTCATATTTTTTTAAAGTCAGGTAGATAGATAGATTGTTAAATGATATATAATATATAATATGTAACTGCTGAGAAGAAATAGTAAATCTTCAGCCTTCTGTCTGCTCAGTGGCAAGCCCCTATTGACATCATTTCTGTAGTAAATGTATTATACTAGTAGTGCATTTCTGAAAAAGCAAAGCGTTACATAAGACTTGTGTTCCAGATTTGTGGTCAGTATCCAGTGTGTCGATGTCTTATCTGAGAAAGCACTCTAGTTTTTTCAGTTTACTCTCCGTTGATAATGTTATCTGTGGAAAGTTTCTCATCCTGCATCTATTTTTTGCTCAGAAGAGATCATCCTGTGGGAAAGCGTTTGTGCACATACTAAATAAAACGGCCACATCAGAGAAAGCTCTGTAAGTTGATTTTAAAGTTATGTAAAGGTAGTTGACACGTAACATGTCATATTTTTTTTTTACCAACATCAATATTTTATGCTTAAGATCTTTTTTTTTTAGAGTGAGGCCCTTGAAGAACTATTTTTGGTTCCCAAACGCAACTTACAGTGCAGATCTTAAAAGAAACATTTTAGTGTGGAAAAAAATAAATTTTCTTATTTGAAATGGAAAGTTTAGATGGGTGTTAAAAGGTCCATTGCTCCATTAATAAAGAACCTAAACTTTTAAGAACACACTCCTTTAAAGGGATAATTCACCCAAAATTAAATTTCTGTCATAATTGTCATAACCCTTCATTTGCTCAAAAACTTTTGTTTCTCTTCTGTTGAACACTAAAGAAGCCTGTAACCACTGACCTCCAGTATTTGTTTTTCCTACTATGAAAGTCAATGGTTATATGTTTCCAGTTTTCTTCTTTTGTGTTCAACATAATAAAGAAAGTCATCAAGGTTTAGAATCCCTTAAGGATGAGTAAATATTCATTTTTGGGTGAACTACCATTTTAAGACCGTCAAAAGTTATTGTAACATCAGACTATTAGTGTATACACACTCTTATCTAATTTCAACCAAAATGTTCCTGCAAGCACTTTGAGAACACTCGTTATTTCCTCCATTTGAGCAATATTAACGATGTGGCTTGTTTTTAGCCATATAACAGGTGAATAAAGCGTCAGATAGGCCTAAGTGACAAAGTTAGAAACTCGTGAATAAGTTTACCTTAAACTCAGCAGAGAGTTGAGGAGTGTACTGAAATGTCCAAAGCGCTCGGACCAAAACCGCGAGCCGCTCCGTCACCTCTCCTTTCTCGTTCTGCCCGTTCTCGTTCCTTATAATTCCGTTTATTCCGTTGTAACAAACATCCCGTTTATATTGTTCCAAAGCGAGATATTCAGCGAGCAGGTCCGTATTGCTCAAACACTGCACGACGGCGTTCATGAAGCAGGTGTTCCCGTGATTTTTCAGACCCAGTACACCCGGGGATTTATCCCCGTACAGCGAAAACAGTCGCTCTTTCGCGGAGGAACGGGCGGGAAGAGACGAACTTTGCCTCACCTGACTGCTGCTGGTGCTGCTGTCCTCCTTTTTCACCGAGTTTCCCGCGCAAGGTGCACTTTCTCCAAACCCACCGTCATCATCCTCAGCATCCGACCGTTCGGCTGTTTCTCCGCCGCTTGCCAAGCTTCCCAAACTTTTCAAGATCCTACTCACCAAACTTTCCACGGATTTAAACGATTTCCTCCGGAACAGCTTCCCTGTGCGTTTAGTAGACTTGTTCCCTGAGTCTTTCTTCGCCTTTTTGTCGCGTTTATCCATATTTCTTGTTTATTGCCCACCGGATAACGGCGTTCAAGCACACAGAGCGTTGCTCTCCTCACCTGATCCTGCCTCGACACTCAGCATTGTGGACGGCAGCGCAGAGATTTTTCCTCGCGCCCACCGTGAAGGAATGATTGACAGGTAGCGCGCCGGTCAGTACGGCATCTCCTGTGACGTCAGGCGTTTTGGACAGAATGAATAATTGACAGCGCGTTCTTACCGGCGGTCAGTGCGAGCATGAGCTCCTCCAACTTCATACTGGCGGGAATCTGCGAGCGATGCAATGATTGACGGATGTAGCTGCGAATAATCCCAACCGGGGGGTCTTTTAAAAGAGTTTAAAGTTGTTGTTTTTTGTGGAATTGTAAGGTTCTTTTACTGTATGTTATAAAATGTCGATGGCATGTCAACATAGGCTAGTTGCGAGAATCTGTCCAGTTTTCCCCCTCTCTGTGTTTACTGCAGGCTAATATCAGGGTGCGAATTATATACATTGACGATCGGAGGGGGTCATATTTTTCGGTAATGTAAGTTTGTGTAATACATGTTTCAGTGATTCAAATGTATGTATTAATTTAAATGACATCTAATTTATTAATAAAATGTATTTAAGTTTTCAGTGTTTTGAGGCATATTTAGTGTATTCTGACGGTATCCGATCATGGATATATACACTAGAAATCGCATACGGAACCTGAGCATGCGTCAATAGCGCCGCCACATTTGTACAGTGCTACCAGGACAAAAGTCATTCAACCGCACTAGACAAGACAGTGTGCCAATGTAAAAATGCTGGACTTTAGCGCTGTGTACGGGTGTAGTAACATGCAAACAAAGAAAATAAAGCACAAAGGCAGAACATTTCATCGTTTTTAAAGTTGCTTATGAACTTTTGTACTAAACAAGTAATGTTACTGATGATAATACAGTCATTTACTGCATGCACCATAAGGCAAAGTAGCACCAACTTGCACTAAATACCAGGCTTATGCTGGTTTTGATGAATAAAATAAGCAAGCAATGAAAAAGAAATATGACAACAAGACACTGCGGTGGTGCAAGAAACATGTATTAGTGTCAACTAATACTTGTGAATGAGTCGTTCATACTGGAGATTCATTCACAAACAAATCGCTCCCTCCATTAGAAAGAGAAGTGAAGGCAGGAGAGGAGGTGTGTTTGAGAACCTGAATTAGATCAAATTTAACAGGGAGGGAGATAATACATTTCCATGCACACAAACACAAACTTATTCATCGATGTAGGAAAGTGATATAAAATTATAATTTTCGTAATAAAAAAAAAATAGTTGCATACTGACCACCGGGGATATATGTGTATATCTCTGGCTCTGGATAGCCACAGTCCTCCATTGCACCTCGGTCCCGCAATCATTTCATAGGAGCGCTACCCTGTACTAAAAAGGCAGCTCTATTGACGCATTCCTTTCAATAGGCAACAACAGGATAGGCAACATCTAATGATATCTATGGTATTTGATAAGCTACTTATGAGAATACTGTATGTCAAACTATGCATCTAATTTGACTTTACTTTTAGGCTGTATGTATAAACTATTTTACGAGAAAAGTCTTGTGAACAGTTACGTTGTCTATCGGTGCTCTATCTGCCGGTTTCAGTCTGTTGAATGAGTTTTTTTCTCGCAGACTGATTGACATTATGGATTTACAGTGGTATGAACTATAATAATGGTGGTCAAATGTATATTTATAGTATCAATTAGATTTTTTATATTAATTTTAATTATTAACATTATTATTTAAAATACAAAGCAGAGCAAATAATTTCTCAGTATTATTTCTCAGCCCCCTATAACATGTTGTTTTGATGTCCTTCAGGAGGGGGGGGGGGGGTCAAGCATTAATTATGGACATATTGTAAATTTGACTTGTGCTAAATCTATCTGTCTATCTGTCTGTCTGTCTGTCTGTTTTTTGACCACCTCATGGGTCTCAACTCAATTGCTGGAGGGCTGCAGCTCTGCACAGTTTTGCTCCAACCCTAATCAATCATAGCTGATCCAACTAATCAAGGTGTTCAAGACTACTAGAGACTATTACAGTTTTTCCTCAGTCCCTTTGGTGCATTTCTCGCAACACTATTTACATTTGCACAACAGTTCATGTATTCCTCAAAACAATTAGTACAAACTGCAAAACCTAGTGGATAACGTGCAAAAGCATGTCACTTGCTCAAAATGGACAGCTCATTCCTCAAAAGCAAGTATTCATGTCAATGAAAGTGTCAGTGTCATCAAGATGAAAAGTCCTGACACCATTGTTTATGAACAAGATAGTCATATGGCTTTGTCATGTTTTATCATGACACTTTACTCTGTACATTTTTTCCAATGCAAAAAAAAATCAGATTTTGCTGACACCTCCTGAAAATGCTCAAGACAGCACTATATACTACTTGCACAGCCATTTGAAAACTACAGTAAAGTTAGACATCACTGCATTTAGTGAGGTATCTGAGTACAACACACTGAATATGTATGTTTTACATTTTTACTGCATATGCTCTTTGCAATTCTAATTTATTCACAGCATTGTGCAAAAAAAAAAATACACTCTTATTTACAACAAACATAAACTTCCTTTGGGTAGAGCTGTGCACAACTGTAAACAATATTGCAGTACATATTGGAACTGAACCTACAACATACACTGGTCTGTAAATCATTCATCAAATTGTTCAATTTAGAAGACATTTTCAAGAAAAAAAAAGATTTTATTTTTTAAATAAAATTAACTTGACAGCTTCTGACAACTAGTTCAACATTTTTGTATGTAATGACCCAAGTAATGAAATGAGGACTATAAGATTTAAATGGAATGACTATTCAGCATTCACAAGTTCAGTTAATTTTGACTGACATGACATAAGCAAATGATAATGTTATAAAACAGCAGAAAGTTGTATGAAAGCAGTTGATGCATGTCCAAAAGCATTTGCAATTGGCTGGAAGGAATGAGAAACTGCTACTATGATGTGCACAAATGACTAATTGTTTTGATAAATGCATTACCTGTTGTGCAAATGTAAATAGTGTTGTGAGAAATGCACCAAAGCGACTGAGAAAAACTGTAAACATGTGTGATTTGGAGGTGGCTGGAGCTAAAATCTGCAGAGCTGTGATCCTCCAGGAATTGAGTTTGAGACCCCTGGTCTATACATTTAGAATTTTTAAAATGGTGATTAACAATATAGAGCCCCCTGCTGTTTAAATGTCACATGTGTCAGCTTAAATAGGCCATGGTTATGATGAATGCTCATCGGGTACTTTCAGTGACCAAAATTGACCTGCTAAAAGTCTGCAAAAACAAAAATACTCCAAGAATAAAAAAACAGGTTGCTACCTTCAGTTAATCCACTATCTGCTTCCCTCACACTGAACTGGTGTGGATGTTATCATCACCTCTGATTATTTAATTTCGCTCCATCACTTCCACGGTGTTTGAACTGCATCCTGTTGCCATATGTCTATTACTGGCCTCTGAATAACCCCACACCTTCATAGGTTTATCACCGCCTCATGTGGACTGAGAACAGACGCTCAGTAAAACGGGACTCACATCAATGCCGTTCTCCGCTTATCTCTCCACTGCCACAGTGACGGAATTCTGTCACAAAACCAGACCACCTACAGTTTTTCATTTCTACAGCATTCAAGCCGAGGTGGCTTTAAACTCATTCTGTCCTCTTTACATTTGTATGATCAGAGGACATAATCATGACATGTCTAGAGAAATGGCCAAAAATGATCTTATTTTTAGATTTCCGGTCCTTTACCCTTTTCTCTACTGAGATCTTATATGCAAATGAGATCAAAGTAATGAACATGCAGAGCTTAAAGACTTCTTGTGTGTGTAAATGTCTGTAGGTTGGCAGAAATCTCTTTCACTGTGGCATCCTTTTTGGAAAAGAGCACATTCAATTTTATTTTTATCTTCAGAGGTGCATTTGCTTCCTTTCTTTTTTTAGGCATTCAGCATGATCAAAGACAGAGAACAATGCTGAGAAAGAATCATGACATAACTGCTAGCTGGACTGAGTAACCATTTGCATGTGGACTGAACTGGAAAATGAAAAGATATGTTATTGTAAGTCTGGTTTTAATTCATCTACCAGAGGGAATTCAAAAGTGTACTGTCTGGTTTAGCCAAGCCACACCGTTGTGGTTCTCGATTTCTTATTAAACACCTTGAGTTTGAACCTAATATTAACCTCGACTGATTTGGCAAAATGAAGAGGGAGACCTTCAGGATAAACAGCCAACATGATGATGGGGTGTATTGTATCTAAAAGCAATCATTATCTGTAAAACAGCCAATATAACCTGAATTTAACACAGCACTGTTGTGCACTACTTTGCTACAGTAGCAAGCCTTGTGGACCAAATACATTTACAAACGACCAATAGATCTATGTGTGTGCTTGTGTACATTTTATCACCCAGTAACATGTCTGGAAACATTCATTCATTCTTTTTCTTTTCGGCTTAGTTTCTTTATTAATCTGGGGTCACCACAGCGGAATGAACCGCCAACTTATCCAGCATATGTTTTTTTTTTTACGCAGTGGATGCCCTTCCAGCTGCAACCTATCACTGGGATGGCCCATACACTCTTATTCACACTCATACACTTCGGACAATTTAGCCTACCCAATTCACCGATACCACATGTCTTTGGACTTGTGGTGGAAACTGGACCACATGAACACGGGGAGAACAGGCAAACTCCACACAGAAAGCCAACTGACCCAGATGGGGCTTGAACCAGCGACCTTCTTGCTGTGAGGCGATTGTGCTACCCACTGTGCCACCATGATGCTACATCTAGAAACATCTCTTAGTATTTTTTCTAGAGGTGTGTTATCACAAAAATATAATTTCCCTAATTTAAAAAAGCTGGAATGTTTAGTAAAGTCAATGAAATAAAGCATATCTGATTTGAAAGAATTCTCTTTAACCTATATTTAATTGGCAAAAGTACAATAAAATATGTCCAGTGTTTTCATTGACAAACATAAAAACATTTTGTAAGTTGTAATGGCAAATTGGTATCCATCCATCCGTCCATCCGTCCGTCCGTTCACAAGGAATGTATTTTATTGTGAAGCCTGAGATTGAATAAAGTCAGACAAAAGTCTTTTAAACATAAAAACATTTTGTAAGTTGTACTGGCAAATTAGTATCCATCCATCCATCCATTCACAAGGAATATATTTAAATGTGAAGCCTGAGATTGAATAAAGTCAGACAAAAGTCTTTTAATTGCCTTAATTCTCAGGAAAAGGTTGGTAATCAGTTTACACAGACAGCCTCTGTGAGCAAAAGAATCTAAAGGATGGGCTCACAGTCATTTTTATACACAATATTGCAATGTTTTCCAACAGTCAGTGTTTTGCAAAGAATTTCCCTACAGCTCCTTAACTCTTAAACAACCAGTAGATTACACATGGCTGTACAAGTAAAATGATCATAATGCATTTGATCTTTACTTTAGCAGAACCTTAATCAATCATCAATAATTGTCAATTATCAATATATGATCATCAGTAATTAAAAATGTTCATCACAAGTCTAAACAAATTTTAATTTTAATGGCTGCAACAAAAAATAGAATTGAAATGGTTACAAAAATGTTTCAAGAGTTCACACTTAGCTGATGATTGATTATAAAGCTTGTTTGGCATGCTGTCCCGGGAGAGAGCCCTGAGCTCAAAAGATCCTCAAGGCCGGGGCTCCCTCCCATTTGCAAGGTGAGAGGGGAGTTTGAGCTCATACTTCATGTAGTTTACGGCTTACTACATTAACTATATATATATATATATA
>CAIGQZ010016425.1:13779316-13813882 GCA_903798205.1 Danio tinwini
TAAGGGTGTAAGAACTTGCCAGCGCTCAAAAAGCAAGCGGGATAATATTTACATTAGTTTATTTGTTATGAATGCTCGTGCTGTCTTCTGTGCATGTATTGGAGTTTTGTCTAAAACATTCACAAAGAGTGTTTTTTTTGAGCAGGTAAAATTAAAGGTACAGTTCATATACATTACTACTTGTATTAAAGGACAAAATTGTATTACAAATAATATATAAATATGAACATATTTATAGATTTTAATAAAAAAAAAATATTGTGTTGTAAAGAAAAAAATGTAATTATGTGTATATAT
Source organism: Danio tinwini (assembly GCA_903798205.1). Lineage (NCBI taxonomy): Eukaryota > Metazoa > Chordata > Actinopteri > Cypriniformes > Danionidae > Danio > Danio tinwini. The sequence continues at coordinate 13,779,614 of CAIGQZ010016425.1, forward strand.
ATATATATATATATATATATATATATATATATATATATATTTATATCTTGATTTGAAAGTTCTGTCATGCACTTTAACCATAAAATCAGGAATGACCAGTCAGCTCACCACAACAGACATAAGGTCCATTATGAGTAAACCAGATCATATTTCCATATTTCTACCAGTTTTATGCCCAACACATACTGCACGTCACACACAATATTATCTCCAGTTTGACAGTCTGCCCAGTAAATTTAACGAACTCTTAAATGACAGTGATGATTTTGACCATGGGCATTTTTTAAGAACTGTCTTCCTGTAAACAGCCAGATGTATTAGTGGGTGGCCGTGTGTGATCAAGGGTCAGTGTCAGTGTGCTTTCGTGGATGTTGGTGTGTCTTGCGGTAAGACCTCGGTTTCCTGTGTTGACTGAGGGCTTTATTGCAGAGCTATTGTACCCAAACATTTTCTTTGGCCCCTGATTTCAGATCCACCACAAACAGGCTTTCGTTGCCAACCTTTGTGTTTCCTCAGCTGGGGGATAACCTCTATTAACTCTCTTCTATTATAAAGAATCTCTCGTACTTTTTCCCTTGATCATTCACTAAAACGCACATTTCTGTCTCCATATTTCTCCCAAAATGGCTTTCTCTCTGCTGTAAAAATACAAATGTCTGTGTCCTATTCTTGCGTGTCTGAAACCGATTTGGTCAAAGGCTTGATTCTTACAGGAAACTTTATGCTTGTAATGCGTGAGTAATGTGGTTCAGGGATTAAAGACTAAAAATAAAAACCAATAGCGGGCCACTGGCTCCTAAAGGTAATGCATTTTTGGGAGCCAAATGACTTTTTGGGGAGCCAAATTACAGAATCAGTCAGTATAGATGGTAATGAAGCAGATGTTCTTCATTGAACATAACTGCGAAGTGACTCACGATACAGGGCTTGAACTTGTGAACAGTGAGTGAATGACTTGTTGGTGATTTAAATTTAATTTGCGAGTGTGTTTGACTGATTTGTGTCATAGGAGCACTTTGAAGAAGACATTACAGGTTGTGCTGCGTTTGTTGTTGCAAAGACTACGCAGGTGAAAGAAACAAAATATACACATAAAACTGTGTGGAATTATCGTAAAATTCCATTGTGAGTGTTCCAGTGCCAACTAGTTGAGTCATGTACAATCTGAGGATTACTATGCCATTAACTCACTCACACTTTCTCCTTCTGCTTATTCCCTTCTTTATCAGGGGTTGCCACAGTGAAATTATCTATTTATTGAATTATGTACCACAACAATAATGACAATGGAACATTATCATTGGAACAACTTGTTGTTTTCTACTTTCTATCTACACTGTAAAACCCAAAAAGTTAAGGTAACTCAAACCATTTGAGGAAACCAATTGCAACAAACCATTTAAGTTGAAAAACTAATTCTAATGAGTACTGTGAACTTAATCCATTTGAGTAAATAAAGCAATTTGAGCACGGTAAATCCCAATAAATGAAGAGAACTCAAACCAACTAAGTACAGTAAAACCCAATAAGATAAGGCAACTTAAACGGTTTGAGGAAACCGATTGCTACAAACCATTTGAATTAGAAAACTAATCTATATGAATACTGTGAACTTACTCCATTTAAGTTGAAGTAATAAGATATTTAATTAACTCATTACCTTCAACACTGAGTTTAAAACTCTTTTTAAATTAGTAGAATTAACTTTCAGTAAATTTTGAGTTAACTACACTCATTTATTTTGTGCTGGAAACATATTTGAACGTTTTTTTTTCTTGTTTCACTTAAAGGTGCAGTAGGTGATCTACCTAAATGCTAAATGGTTAGCATAATATCTTTCAAATACATTCCCTCCCTTGTAATCCAAAGCCATGCCTCCTTAACTCATGAACGCGCACATTAAAGATGAAAGAGAACGTCCTGGTTACATCCGAAACCCACGTTCCCCGAATAAGGGAACTGAGACGTGTGTCTGTAGTAAACAGACTTTTGGGAGTGCGTTAGATGACCAATCACTTCTAAAGATAAGAAAACGGACCAATGAAATGCCAATTGAGTTGGCGGAGCTGAGCTCCACAGCTGAAACCGATGAGCTCATCAAGGCTATATCATTCAGCTATTGGAGTCAGCTCCTCAGAATTTGCCTGCTGAAGAGCCGATCACTCAGCTCCCAGCTGGAGAGTGCTGTGGCAGTGGAAACACACGTCTCCATTCCCTTATTCGGAGAACGTGGGTTACGGACGTAACCAGGACGTTTCCCTTTACATGCAACTCCAACGTGTGTCTGTAGTAAACAGATATTGGGAGACCGTATGGAAAACGCCACAGCAGCTAAGCCCATCACACTTCTGATGTGCAGTTTGCCAAGCAACGTGTGAGCGTACTGACATCACCAAAAGCGCAACCTTCCAACGTCCCCTAGGCCCAAAATATTACCATTACATTGGAATAATATGATTTTAGGTCGAGGGTCCTAAATGTGCTTTTACCTAGCTAAAATAGACTAGGGATTTTAGAAATATGACAGTACGTTGGGAAAGCGTGCCAGTCCCCGAAGGGGGAGGACGCTGCGGAGACCACCTGCTACCAAGAGGGGGGGACTTGATGGTAATAAAGCACATGGACTAACCCTATTAAGGAGGAGTGCTACATATGATAAGCTGGTTAGCGGTTAGGGAAGACATGGGTCTGCCTGAAAAGGAGGAATACAACGTGGTAAATAATGCATATGACATCATCAATACAGGGGAATGCAGATCGCTTGGCACCAAACCTCAGTATGCGGGTAGACCAGATGGGCATACCAGACAACACACTGAGCCATGCACTCAACTCCTCTGCTGAGTCAGGTGCGGGGGGGCCTCCGAGGAATTCTTTAGGATTCACCTGAACTGGGAAACTTACTAGTAGAATAGAAAATGCGCACGCATCTCCAGGTTAGGGAGCCTGGTGCAGCAAGCGTTTATTGACACCAAGCTTAATTTCCTCCCGATTGACTGGGGTAACCAGTAACTGGGAGGAAACTGACTCCACTCAAGGATATAATCTCGATAATGTGCGTTAGGTGCTGCCCAGCCCGCAGCTCTACATGATCTGTTAAGAGGTGCTGTGTACTCACGCCGAAAAGGAGGCACCTCTTATAATATTATTATTATTATGTATAAGTGTGCTCTCTCTCCCGGGGGACACAGCTCGCCCTGGCACATGAAGCGAGGTAATCCACAGCAATCCTTGCTGAAGTCGAGGTTCTACGATCTGCCCCGAGTTTTTAGGTCAGATTTCTGACTTCAGTTGGAGTTCTATACATTATTTCGAAGTGAAAGTAGGAAAACTCCTAAATTGCCAAACAGTTGTGGGAAAACGCAGTATTAGTACTGCTTACATTGAGTAGATCATCGCTATGTGCCGCCTCTGCTACCGTGACATACAGGCTCGACCCATCCAGATCTCGCTGGATCTGCTTCACGGCTACCAACAAGAAGAACATCTAAACCTCTTCTACTGATCATGATGATGTCATTTCAGTTGTCTTTTTCTGGTGTTGGTATAAAACTGGTTAAGTTGTGTGGACCAACAATAAAGCTGTGGCTGCTGCTGTCTATTAAATATTTAAGTTATTTTGTTGCATGTCACAAATTCAATGATGCTGGTAGTGACATCTCCTGGGTCAATTAATGATCAGCAGTGCATATACATGACATTTTGGTATACATCACATTATACATCACGACCTGCTTGGAACCTCACCTGAGGTGGTAATAAAAAAAGTACCAGCTTCTAGGTACAGAATGCAGTGAAAAGCCGTATCGAACCAAACTGAGCTATACATGCAACCAGTGCTTAATTTGTGAATTGCGAGGTCCCGGAACAGATCCGGCATGTTACCCAAGGATAGAGAGGTGACAGGCATGAAAGTGAGGAGGGGGATCGGTAAAATAAGATGCTAGATCAGATTTCAGAGGTTCCGGATCCGGCGTATTCTGGCGCAAATTAAGCCCTGCATGTAATGTAAAAGCACAATTGGTCTTACTTGTCTTCTTTTTTGTCATCAATACGGTATATGCAGAGTGACTTTTAATTTTGCAGTAAGTGCTTCCGGTGAATTGTATGCAGTTACAAAATCGCCAAGTTTAAGGTTTGTTTTCTTTAAAAATCAACAATCTCCACTGCCTGATAGATATACGATATAAAGTGGGTCTTAGACTGAACAAGAAGCATTGCATTAAATAAAATTTTCCTGCTCCATGTCTTTAAAATATGAACATTTATTACTCCAGCATTTTTTACAGAGTTTCTGTGCTAGCCTGCTAATCCTGACGGCATGTGCATGTAAACGGCTTTTCATCTCGTTTTACGCTTGAACAACTAAATGAATGCTGAAGTCTATTTAATTGATTGTATTTTTATTACATTACAACATTGATGCTGTAAGGTCCTATTTACACTAATGCATTTTCGTTTTAAAACGCATAAGTTTTGCTACGGTTTCACCATCCGTCCACACTATGCCGAAGTTTTCGAGCCCCAAAAACGGAGCGTTTTGAAAACGCTGGAGAGGTCGTTTTTATTCTAAAACGCTGCTGCTCTGTCTCAGTGTGGATGGGGGAAAACGGAGATATCTGAAAACGGAGGCGTGGCTGCAGACATTTGCTACTTGATTGGGGCTTTTGGATCATTGCGTATCCTTCCCTTATTCGTCAAGCCCCTATCACATGACTATAACGCTACCGGAAGACGGCAGACCAGCCTTCACTGTAAACAACTACATGGACACAGAAATGGGAGCGTTGTTTGCACTATTGTCCATTTTAGTTGCCATTGTGCAGTTAAACTCTGCCTTTTTTACTACAGCAGCTGGATATATTCGCAAGAGGCAAGCTATTGTTCGAGCACTCACTAAACGCTCGCGTTCATCGTTCAACCAGCATTTGTTGACTAACAATAACCAAATGCAGAGCGAAACACATGCTTCCTGTTTATACTTGGATGTGCATGCCCAGAGTGCGCGAATGGTCACGTGATATACATTTTTGGTGGAGAAGTGTGGACGGAGATATGTTTAGAATCGCTAGATGAAACGCTAGTGTGAACGCAGATCGTTTTTGATCTAAAACGGCGTTTCAAAACGAAAACGCATTAGTGTAAACGGGGCCAAAGAGGAACCATATAAAATTGAAAAAAAAAAAATTAAAAATCACATTAACCGTTCACCGGAAGTTTATCGGTATGGGAAAAAACACTAGCTGTGCATATAGCCTATTTCTTTGTCTTCATCTCTGTTTTTATGCCAGTTTTATTTATTTCAAATTTGTCATTTTTGTAGACATTTTCTCTCTTTTTGACCATCTACTTGCCTCTTGGTTATTTATTGTTGTAATAAATCAGGCCTTATGAGGCTTCAATTTTGTGTAGGGGCTGATTTTGCATAAATCACACAAAGGTTTCTAAGTCTGAAAGCGGGGGAAAGTTTGGCTTTATATCAAAGTTTATAGAAAAGGTCAGGGTCACGAGCACTTAACCTCTCTCATAGTAGAGAAGTGCACATCTGTAACACAGCTTTCCAGCTGCACACGTCTCTCAACCTTTCCTGCTTGCCTTTCTCCATGTTTGGAAATGTACAGGTGTTAGGGCAGCTGCTTTATGCTGTTATGACATTGTTGAAAGGGAGTTTTGAATTTCCCATGACTTCTTCAAAGAGTGTTAGTGCGAAAGCACTTTATGATAGAGGAAAAAAATTAACCAATAGTTGTAATCATACTTCCCTGCAAACATTTTATATAGTTTTCTAAAATGTGGTTTTAAATAAATATGCACCAATTTGCATACATTTCTACAATAACGTAGACATTACATTTTATGTTTATTTTTATCTTTTAGCTTAGGGAATTTTGTCTTTTTATTACTCCATAATTCTAAATAATACATTTGTTTGCAATTGTAAAGTTGTATACAAAAAATGAATGAAATGCTTAAGAGTGTTTTAATAGTTTTCTTCATACTACACTGAAAAAAAAAATTCTTTATGAAAATTTAGCCAGTTGCATGAAAAAAAACCTTTTTTCTTGCCATAATAGAATTCAAGAGAGCAAAATGTCTTTGCTTTTTTTTTTTAAGAATTTCTATAAAACTTTCAAAAAATGTATATTTGTATAAAAATTTATAAAGGGACTGTTTTTTTCCCCCAGCAAGTTACCTGTAACATTCGGTGGTTTTAGCGTAAGTGTATGAAGCCAGTTCAGTCTCAAAAATAATACATTTACAAAATAAAATTCAAACATGCACAGCACAACTCACATTTACAAAATCCTATTTGTCAACTTGTAAACACAATTTGTGAATTCACAAGTAAAAATGAATTAAATTTGCACATTTTTTCTCGTATTTTGAATTAATTAATTGAATTTTGCATATTTACGAATCATGTTTTGAATTTACGAATTGTATTTGTGTATTTTGAATCATGTTTTAAATTTACAAATTGTATTTGTGTATTTTTGAATAGTGTTTTGAATTTATGAATTGTATTTGTGTATTTACGAATCGTGTTTTGAATTCACAAATTGGATTTGTGTATTTTTGAATCGTGTTTTGAATTTACGAATTGTTGTTGTGTATTTTTGAATTGTGTTTTAAATTCACAAAATGCATTGGTTGTTCCTAGATTGGATACGGTTGCGGCCGGAAGTTAACGAGAATTATTTATATTATTTATTAAATTTCCTATTTATTGTATTTTGTTATCGTCTACCCCTACCCCAACCCTAAACCCAACCGTCACAGTAACGTAAAAACTATAGTTGTACTGAGTATTATTTATGTTATCTATTAAATTACCCAATAAATTGTATTTTTTAACATCTACCCCCACCCCAACCCTAAACCCAACAGTCACAGTACTGTTAAAATATTAATTATTGTTATCCAGTGTCTTACAAAAAAATGCTGCTATATTGATGTGCATATCACACTTCCGGCTGGCCTCATATCCAATCTAGACTTTACCAAATGGATTTGTGTATTTACGAATCGTGTTTTGAATTCAAGAATTGGATTTGTGTATTTTTGAATCCTGTTTGGAATTTACGAATTGGATTTTGTAAATGTTAATTTTGTTGTGAATGTATTATTTTTGAGACTGATTTGGTTCCATATAAGTGCTCTCATATATTCTTAAGCATGATCTTCAACTCTGAGCAGAGTTCAATGTGTCTAACTTTTTGAACTGCAGGAGGAGGATAAATTTACATTTGGCTTTAGGGATCTGAAATGGGGCATGGGAGTGTGAAATCAGAATGAGATGTTGTTGCCTGGGGAAAACTGTAAGCTTGTAGAAGTGGCAGAGATTTGAAAAGCTCCTGCATGTTGTGAGTCATGTAGAGAAATTTGAGAGTGAGAACATGAAACAAGGCATTGAGTTAAAAATATGATGTTTCATACAAAATATGAGCTCAAGCTTGTCCAAATAAAGCAGTTTTGTAAGCGTATATGAAATAATCTAGGAAAATTCTATATAAAATAATGCTAAAATATCCCTTCTTCCCTTTTTTTTACTTTCTTGAATTTTGTTTTACCAACTCATCTAAGGATGTTCTTACTGAAGTTTTGCTGAATCTGTTTCATCTAAAGACAATATTGATTCACTTCAATTTTAGTCCATTAAATGGCTAAACAACTCACAGTGATAAAACTGTAATCTGATTTAAAACACTGAAATGTGTCAGTTTTAATATTTTTTTAATCAGTCAATTTAATACATTTTTAACCAGTCCATCTAAAGTGACGAGTGTGGTCAGTTTCATGTATCTGCTTTTTGCAATTAATATTACATATAATTTTCCTCTAGGATGTGTTTAATCAGAATAGACCTGCTGTTCTTCATTAGGATAATTCCTGCCCCTATTAATTCAGTAATCCCTCATTCACCTTTTATACATTAACAAAAAATCATTGGCTAATATAGTAGCCTCACCTGCAGTCGCCGTCTTATTCTCATTGATGTAGGTGGCGATGTTTCCTGCAATTATATTTTTAAGCTGTTTGGCAAGGCTCAATTTCCGCAACCCGCAATTTATGAAAGACTTGAACATGGGTTTATTATTTTTTTCCAAGAACAAAAAAGTAAACTATATGCCTCTAGAACAGAGATGCCCAAACTAGGGTAACCTTTGATTTGGCCCACCATCCCATTTGAGAAAGGTGTACAAATGATGGGCAGGGTTGAGGCGAATGATTTTGGCAGAGATTGTAATTTCTAGTTTAAAATAATCTTTTTTGTTTGTTTTATTGCTGAGCTACAAAAAAAGCCAGCTGAAATTAAATGTTTTATTTAAATGTTGTGTAAATATGTACATAAATACTGTTCAAAAATGTAAATAGTGTCACTCAACAGATAGAGGACAATGCAGAAGACATTTGCATTTGGCGCAGCTTGACTTGCAGTACTTCATTCTGTTATAAATGAGATTGTTTTTACTGTAATAAGTTCATTAAAAAAACTAAAAATGTATACTGCATTAGTTAATATAAAGCAATGTTTTCTAGTTAACTTTTTACATATTATTAAATAAATTAGGAAGTACCAATGGCAGATATTTACCTTCAGCCCACTAGCCTCAATCTAGTTTTGTTTTTGGCCCTTCATAAGAAAAAGTTTGGGCACAACTGCTCTAGAACTGGCTCAAATGCTTTAAGAACTGCAGATGTAACCCTTTCATAATCCCTACACAGTAAACAGTATTTGCATAACGTTTTAGTGCATTATAAAGTGCAGCTCCTTTATTTGTAACTCTTTAGTATTGTGTAATTTACTAGTTTTGTCCATGATGGAACTGATGGATCAAGTGTTTACTGTAAGGTCATCAAATCCCAGACTCCAACATCCTCCTGTTTCCTCTTCTATCACCTCTGGAATTTTCCCTTACTCTTACCCGTCATTCCTGTCTTCCCCCCCCCCTCTGTCTGGCTATCTGTCCAGCTTCCCTGGAGGTCAGACGAGGTGCTGCAGCAATGACACACAGAGCTTTGAAGTGAGTTTTCAGGGACAGAATCACCTGGACTTGTGCAGTTGTACGTAAGGACTGAAGTATTTGTTGCTGCTGTGGTTATGGGTCTCTTGGGTGGCCCCCACGGGCCCCTGAAGACTGTAGAGAGAGGTAGGATTAGGTCCAGGTTCAGCCAAAAGTGGAACTAATGGCTCCATGTGTGCACAGACACTTCTGAAGACCAGATGCTGAAAGAGAGAGAGTGTGTCATTCTCTTGTTCCTCAGGAGAGGCAGGAAGTGTTATTTTAGTATCATTAAAGGAATACTTCGCCCCAAAATGAAAAATTGCTGTTAATTTACTTACCCTAAGGCCAGTTTCTGCTAAAAAGCTTCTTTAAAGGTGCTTTATGCAAGTTTTTGACTCTTCTAAAGGATAAAATACCATAACATATTTGCAGAAAACATGCTTTTTAAGAAACATGTTAAGTGAACATATTTATCTGAAAAAAAGAGCTAAAGTCAGTTATTCTCCTTTGAATTTTTTTTAGCAATAACCACACTCAATAATTAAAAAACATGGCCTTCATGAGATAAATAGACAGACATTTAGATTTTATATTTATATTTTAGATATTTTTTTTATATATACTAAATATATACAAATTAGTACTTTTTTATTGTTTGAATGCATGTATAACTACTGCACTTTGGTTGGCACGTTTAATATTTCGTTGTACATGCAAAAGATACAAGGACAGTAAAACTTCTAATATTTAAAATGTAAAATTTCATGTGATGTTTGCCTCTTGGACAGATTAATTTCTCTATAGAGAAATCAATCAACCAATCAATCAAAACATGCATTCTTGTGTGTCTTTGTTTTGGTCTGTGTAACTCCACTACCAGTTTACCCAATTATATTTCGGCACCCAAGGTTGCTTTAGCAGAAAACACAGTGGATTAATTACATTTATGTAGGCTGCCTTAATGTTAAAAAATGCAAACTCTGGAGGACAGTATAGTCTCTAAAATGAGAAGCAGATTCAGAGTTACATACATCCACATGAGGCGTTTTTTAATTTCCAAACAAAACAAATATTGCAAATGTAAACATTAGCTGAGCAGCTTGCAGTGTAATGCTGCGTTCACACCAGACGCGGATGAAGCGTCAATCGCGAGTGATTTATGTTAAGTCAATGCAAAAAATGCGAATAGACATCCTGTGACGTGATACGCACAAATGAGCTGTCGCGGATAAAGTGGCACGAGTTCAGTGTTTTGCGCGATCGATGCGCTTAAGGCTCAATCATCAGACGCACTCTGTCCTGTTGGTATCCTCAATCTGGCAACCTGCATGTGTACCAAGTCGAGCTGGGTGAATATTTTGGACTAAGTTAAACCCCTAGGTGTCAATCCAAGGATAGTTTACCAAAAAAGGAAAATTTTCTTCAGTGTTCATTCATTCATTAATTTTCTTTTCGGCTTAGTTCCTTTATTAATCAATAAATAAACCACCAAATAATCCAGCACGTTTTACGCAACGGATACCCTTCCAGCCGCAACCCATCTCTGGGAAACATCCATGCACACTCATTTATACACATACTGTACACTACACACAATTTAGCCTACCCAATTCACCTGTACCACATGTCTTTGGACTGTGGGGGAAACCAACGCAATCTCACGGCACTTCGTAACTTTGATTTAGTGGCTAATTCGTATAAATTTGTACGATATAATTCGTACAAATAGGTACGATTTGCTCATCACCCAATGACGATGGGGGTTAGGGGTGGGGTTAGGTGCCATGCCTCCTTTTTAAAATCGTACATTTTCGTATGATTGAACTCGTACGAATTAGCCACTAAACTGACAAAACGTAAAATACTTACATTTCCTTGTGAGATCAGGCTGGGGAAACCGAAGCACCCGGAGGAAACCCACGCGAACGCAGGAAAAACATGCAAACTCCACGCAGAAACGACAACTGACCCAGCCGAGGCTCGAACCAGCGACCTTCTTGCTGTGAGGCGACAGCTCTACCTACTGCACCAAACGCCTTCTTCAGCGTTCAAAAGAAGAAAGTCAAACAGGTTAGGAGAAAGACGTGTGTGTAAATGATGACAGAATTTTCATTTATGTGTGAACCATCCCTTTAAAAATTGCCTAAAAAATTAAAAGTCACCTACATCTTGAATGGCTGGAGGGTGAGTAAATTAACAGCAAATTTTAATTTCCAGTCTTCATCTTGGAACAATTGCTGCCTATGAAGGATCAAAAAAGCTCTTGAATTACATCTAAAATATCTTAATTTGTGTTCTGATGATAAATAAAGGTTTTAGGTGTTTGTAACGACATGAGAGTGAGTAATTAATAACAGGATTTAATTTTTGAGTGAACTAACCCTTTAAACTATATAATTTTTTAAAATATATTTATAAAGCAACAGTATTTAGTTATAATACATCTAAAGAGAGGAGTTGCATAACTGCATGTTTCCAATAAAATATGTGATATACATACTATATATGTATAGTATACACAAACACATGCACTTTACAGAAAGGAAACAACCTGAATGTGCGTCATAGTTGCATACAGCAATTCTCTGTTCATTCTGACTTTTTACTTATCTATTGGTTGACAATTAAATTATTGAAATTAATATATATCTTGCATGAAATACATGTTAAACTGTATAACGCTATAGATTGCGAACAGATGATGTTTGGTATGCTTGATTCTGTGGATGAGTCAGGTCTTGGCTGGGACTGGACTGGGAGGTGTTGCTTCTTGGCTGAAGGCTTCTTCTTTAATATGGATTAATCTCTCTCACCTTTCTCCTCCCTCTCCAAAAATATTCTGATAAGGATTTCTGACTTAATGGCCTAGAATAAAAAAAACTGTATTTTATAAGAGCAGGCCAACAGATTCATGAACTTGAACGTGCAGTTTTAGTCTAACAGAAGGCAGTGTCAGGAAAAGATTGTCATTTTCATTGTGGGTTATATAATAGTGCGCTAAAGACATAAATGAACTTACCTTTTGAATATAATAATGGAAAAAGTTTGAGAGCATTTCCGATTGATCAGATTCTTTCAATGGACTTAAAAACCATTGTAAACAAACACACATTTGATTGATTATTATTGATAATACAACTTAATAAATAATTTAATAATATACGTAATATACTTAATAATATACTTTAACTTCTAAGAGTTCTCTTAATTTTGATAATGCAAGCTTATATAACGATCAAATAACTGCACTTGTGCCTTTGTGGGATTTTGTTATTTTTATTTTTTCAGTTTTCTTGAGTAGAATCCATCAGATTTTTATGCAATTCAATGCGGTCATCATTTCCCCGTCAAACTTCTCTTAACACTTTGTTTTAGCTCATTGTTCGGGCTTGACATCAAATCCTGAAAATCTGGAAGCTTTTAGGCAGAATTGGGATCAATCAAAATGTTTCTGAATTCTGGCTCTTAGTGATCAATGCTTGACTTGTAACTATTTGCAAGTTCAGACTCTGGCAAAACAGACACAAAGTCTGGAAGCAAACTTTATTTTAAAACATGGAATAGTATAACATACTTTTCTATTGACATTTAAGGCATTTTCTTGGTGTTCTAATCCAATATTTTGCTTGCTTTTTATTCAGAGCAAATTACAAACATCTTACGTTTTTTTCATGTTGGAGAAAAGTTTTAAATGAATCCCTTGTGATCTTCATTAGGGCTGGACATATTTTGGCTAAAAAAGAGAGAAACTCTGACACATTTCAAACTGGTGTCATATATTATGGTGATTTTAGCAAGTAGAACGTGTTCCTGGATCGAAGTCCTGGTTCTGCTACAACATTTGTAACAGCCAATCAGATATTAGGGATTAGGATAGCGATTTAATTAAAGCTTAGACTTTTTCCTCTCACAATTTTGTTTTATAGTTATTATTATTATAGATTTGTAAATCTGAAATGTATGTATGCCAATAACTTCACATCTCATACTTTGGGCAATTTTATTCTGACAATTGTGACTCTATCGCACTCTTGAACTTTTATACGCTTTCTCTTTTTCTGTAAAATGTATTCAGAGAAATACATTCAATTATTTAGAAATACCAGACTTTTTTGAAAAAGGTTATTTTGCTCTTTTTTTGCTGCTATTTCTAGCAATTGCATATTTAGGCTTTCTTGCTGTTTTATAGTTTACATCTCGAAATTTTTACAAAATATTTACAAATTTGTATAAAATTCTCTGCAGAAATAACAAAAAAATAAGTCAGAAACTTGAACATTTATATGCTCTTAAAATTGAGCTTATATAATTTTTTTACTTTTTCTCTATCAATAATTGTTATCTCTATAATTTTTTTCTTATTTTCAATTTTTTATTCAATATTTTCTGTCTTTTAGAAGATATATTATATGAGAGACTTGCTTTGTTTACCAAATAAGAGGATCTGTAATTGGATTTGCATTATAAACATTAAATAACAGTTAAAAGGGTATTATTTTTTATTTCAAATATTATGTTTTAAATTATGATACTCCCAAAATAATTCTGAATAAATCCACAGATTTTTTTTTGCAAAATTCTTTGCAGAAAAAGCAAAAAAAATGTCTTAAACTTGAACGTTTATAAGCTCTTTTTCCCTAATATTTATTCTGTAATATTTATTCAATTTACTCCATAAATTTATTCATTTATTTCACTCTTCTTTTCTCGCTGCTATGTCTAGCAATTGCATATTTAGGCTTTCTTTCTCTTTTTACTACAAAAATTTCATGACTTTTCCACAACTTTCAAGTACATTTTAATGACGTAATGTTTCATGTAATGTTACAAATACATAGTAAATAATAGGAAAAACAATGACGTTCAAATTTATCACAGCATGTCATAGAACATGCAACTATCAATTTTGTTTAAATTTGTTTTTATATCTATGTAAAATTTTGATAAAGCTTACACAGCACTAACAATGTGAGAGCAAGTTTTTGGCCAAGGACAGAAAACAAGTAAAGACAACTAACCGATATTCATGTTATGTCTGCACAATATATTGTTTCAGCATCGATATCGCAATGTGTGCATCCGCAATAGTCACATCGCAGGATATGCAATGTTGGGATTATAGTTTAATATAGAGTTGAATCATAATGGAGTAAACGTTTATCATCTGCATACATTTTTAAAGAGATAGTTCACCCAAAAATGACTTACCATTTTCATTACATCCTTCACTTGTTTCAAACATTTATGAGTTTTCTTTTTTTTTTTTTTTAATGAACACAAAAAGATTATCATTTAATAACTCTGATAGTATTTAAACAAGTGAAGTGTGAGTAAATATTGAGTACATTATAATCTTTAAGTAAACTGTCCCTTTAAGTCCTGTGACTGTGAACATTTCAATATTTCAAATTATAGAACATCCGGCCACAATAAATTTTTTGTAACTTTAATAAAGATTAAATAATATACAATGAAGACTGTGCAGTGTTGATAATTCACTAGCTGTACCTGAATAGTAAATACCTAAAAAAATATAATTAATTCACTTTTATCTTTACTATATTTTATTTATCTTTGCTTGTAATTTATTTGTTATATATTATTTGAGATTCACTCCCCTACAAAATCCCCCCAATCAACCCAAATAAACCTGTCAAATCATCTGGTGAAATTGTATTCACATCGCAATATATATCACAGAAATACAAAATACTGTAATGTCAAATTTTTCCAATATCGCGCAGCCCTAATTTAAGAATACAGATATTTGTTAAACTAATATCCATGACTTTTCCAAAACCTTGTGGGTTTTTCTGTTTTTCCAAAACTTTTTCAGGCCTGGAAAATGCCATGTCAAAACTCCATGACTTTTCCAGGTTTTCCATGACAGATGTTCCAAACCCTGTACATCTGTACAAAACTTTTTTCTTTTAAAATTGAGTTTATAGTTGAGTTTATATCCCAATTTGAGTCTTTATACACAAAAAAATACCTGTTAATTAACAGTTTCCGTATTTTATGTTTTCTGTTTATATATGGTTGTGAATTGCATTATGGGATGTTGATCTCTGCTCTGTTGACTTTTGATACTGAAAATTCAACTTTACAGTTTAACAAAGTGACTTTTATTGACATTTTAGTAGTTTGAGACAAGATATTGCAGCTTTTTACCAGGTTTTTGCAGCGTAATATACAACAACCCAGACAATATACCACTTCAAACTAAGGCTGCATGATATTAGAAGAATCTAATGTTGCCATACTTTTTTATTTTGCGATACATGTATATTGCGGTGACGCAGTGGTGCAGAAGGTAGTGCTGTCGACTCACAGCAAGAAGGTCGCTGGTTCGAGCCTCAGCTGGGTCAGTTGGCGTTTCTGTGTGGAGCCTGCATGTTCCCCCTGCGTTCGCATGGGTTTCCTCCAGGTGATTCGGTTTCCCCCACAGTCCAAAGACATGCGGTACAGGTGAATTGGGTATTCTAAATTGTCCGTAGTGTATGAGTGTGAATGAGTGTGCATGGATGTTTCCCAGAGATGGGTTGCAGCTGGAAAGGCATCCTCTGCGTAAAACATGTGCTGGATAAGTTGGCGGTTCATTCCGCTGTGGCGACCTCGGATTAATAAAGGGAATAAGCCGAAAAGAAAATAAATGAAAGAATGAATGAGAGTATATTGCGGTTATTAATGCAATTTCACCATATAACTTGTGTGTTAGATCAATTGGGATGATTCTGCAGTGGGAGTGCATCTCTATAAAATCTAACAAACAATTTGTACAATTTTTGGGTTCCCCCAACACATTTTCGTCTGCAGTGTGTTTGTGTATTTGCATGCATTCTGAGTATTTTCATGCATGTGTTTAGTCAGAAATTGATGAATTAATGTTTACTATTTGCATCTCCATAAAATCTAATGAACAATCTATAAAATTTTTGGGGTACCCCGACATGTTTTCATTATTGTCTGTGCTATTTGCAGTGCATTTCTGTATTTGCATGTGTTGTGAGTATTTTTATGCATAACAATAAATACAATTAAGATACAATAGAAATAAGGTGTTTAATCATTTCCCGAGTCTAATCGTATTCAAGTACAGTAACTGAATGATAAAAATATAAATAATTCAATATATTTAATCAGCGTTAAGATCACAAATGGTACAGTTTCTAATAGCGGAATGTTTTTAAAATCATTATACAGTCACAGGCATCAAAAACACATGCAAATTATAAATAACACAAACTCAACATTGCATATCCTGTGATGTGACTATTCCAGATGATAACATTGTGATATTGATGCTGAAACAATATATTGTGCAGCCCTACTTCAAACTATTAAAAATGTTCAAAAAAGTCACTTTTTCTAACTTTTCAAGGTTAAAAGTTATTGGAAGAAAGATCACATAATGTAATGCAAATGCTTAAACAAGTGAGAAAAAAATATGAATCACAAAATAAGGAAAACTGTCAATTTACAGATATTTTTACAGTGTATTCTCTGAAATTTGATAATTACTTTTGAGTTTATTTAATTGCGCTTTAAGCTTTTTTAGTTTAAAACACAAACTTGACATTTTTGTCCTCAGAATTGTGAGATGATAATCTGCAAATTGATGTTAATGATTGCAAATCTTCATTATTAACACCACTTAAAAATAAAGGATTTATTGACAATGACAGTTCCACAAAAGACCTTTAGCATTCAGAAAACCTGTCCATTACACAGAATGTTCTTTAGTATATTAAACTGCTGTTCACACTAGGAATAAAATGTCTCTTTCAGGAACTGCTGACAGGTTCTTTGGGAAGCAAAAATCTCTCTTCTGTGTCACTGCAGGGAATCTTCTTGTGAGTGTGTGTGAATGGGATGTTCGTGAGTGAAGATGACAGGGGATTTGAGCACAGCCGAGTCCTTCATGTGGGCTCTGCTCATTGTCAGCTAGCGGAGGACATCACCTCCTCTGTGTGTTTATCGCAGTCTATGCTCCGATACGCTGACAGAGAGAAAACGGAGACAAGGCCAGATGGGAACTATTACTACCCCTCTCAAAGCTTCAGTTGGCTTTATTGCCATGACAATTCAAGCTACATGTGTATTGCTAAAGCAGTTGTGGGCTTGCTGAAAACAATAGAAAGCATGAACTGTAAACAGAGCAAGAAAAAATATTATTACTATATTGAGGTTACAATAAGAAGTCTGAAAGGAAGTCTACAGAAAAAAAAATATTGAATCATGAAGGCACTGTAGTAATTTTTTTTAAGATTTTGTCATTTAAAAAAGACATTTGTTGTCATTTATTCACCCTTGAGCCCCTCTAAACATATTTCATTGTCACTATAGCCTTTGGGACATTTTGGTTTTTATTTGATTATGTTTGTAGTTTTTAACTGAATTCTTTTCATGATGACAGTGGTTCTAATATGATACAATGTTTATTTTTTGCCTTTGTTGTTGAGATCTTTGAAATTAATGCTACATTATGTTATAAAGTATATACAGTACAGTGGGGGAAATAAGTATTTAACACGTTATGCTTTTCTAGGAAAAATATTCTAAAGGAGTTGAGCTGTTGGAATTAAACCAGATTTTTGTAAAAACCCAAACAATACAAACATAAAATATATTTTGGTGATGACAGCTTAAAGACGCCTCTCATATAGAGAATGAAGTCACGTGCATTGCTCAGGTGTGATTTTTTTTCACAGACTTCAACAGAGTGTAAAAAAAATGGATGGTTCTGTGGGTCTCGTCTATCAAATCTGATCTTTATTTTGTATTTTCTATTGGAATCAAGTCAGGTGATTGGCTGGGTCATTCTACAGCTTGAGTTTCTTCCTCTGAAAGCATTTGAGAGTTTTCTTGGCTGTGTTTTGGATCATTGTTTTGCTGATATGTCCACTGTGGTTTCATCTTCATCATCCTGATTATGCAGATGTTAAACTGAAGCAGCTAATATTAATTTACAATGAAGAAGGGCAGAGGTTTGCTGAAAAACAGCTGAGAGATTTCAGCGGCTGTCTGGACTTTTACTGCCTTTCTACACCTCCCTTTCTTCATGTGTTCAAAACTTTTTCCCGGTGTCATTTCATTTTTATTTCACATAACATGTAAATAAAATAGTTTTTTTTTTTGCATATATGAATTTCTTTGGTTTTTACCAACATCTGGTGAAAATTTCTAGCAAACAGCACCTTTAGAAATAAGTAAAAATAATGAACTGTTGAATTTATTTCCCTCCCCATACTATGCAACAGTATATTATATACTTTGTAATTGATAACTGGAGTTCATATGATTGAGCAGATTAGAAAATTGCATAAAGGTTTTTGTCATGTTTGTGTTTAAAAGATAGATCACCTGAAGATACATTTTAAAGGGGCAGTTCCCACAAAACTGACAATTCAGTCATCAATTCTCAACCTTAACTTGTTCGAAACATCTTTGAGTTTCTTTATTGAACACTAAAGAAGATACCTTGAAAAATGTTGGAAACCTGTAACAACTGACTTCTATTGTATTTGTTTTTCCTACTATGGAAGTAAATGGTTACAGGTTTTCAGCATTCTTCAAAATGTCTTCTTTTGTGTTCATCAGAATAAAGAAACCCATAAACGTTTGGAACCACTTGAGGGAAATTAAATAGTGAGTAAATATTTATTTTTTATTTGATTTTATCATTTTTTCTATAGTATGTCATTTGAGAATAGTTTTAACTGAAATGTAGGCCTTGTTGGTTCTTGTGGGGCTTGGTGAAAAACAAAATGTATTAAAATTTTAAAAACAAAATTATTACCTGCGGCTTTTGACAACCACAATTGGTGGCTTCTGATAATCTTGACGAAGCTTGACAATGTGAAATGAATGTTGTAAATGATTAGTTTTTTTGCACAGACCAGTTGTTTTACTTCATAAGAGCTCATCTGCATTCATTTAGTTTTAACTGTATCTGTTTTTGTATGTTCCTCCAAATGCTGGATAACATAAAAGTAGCTAACTATAAAAATCTGAATAATTGTTAAACTGAAGTTGTTCTTCAGTCTGTAACATCTGCGTGCCTTGCAAGTCATCCAGAGGTCTGTGCTCCTGATCTCGTATTTATGTGAGTCCCGCAGAGAGAATAGTGCGATTTCTGATGCGATGGCCAACATCAGGTGAAAAGACGCATGGTGCAATATGACTCACCCTCAGAAGTGAGCGAAATGAAATCATCTAGAGTTACAACGCCTTCTCCATCATCCAGAAGCGCTGGCAGGGGTGAAGAAAAGCCAAGCAGGAGAAGCCCAAAGAATGATGTAGGAATGTCAGAGTGAACTCCTTTGGCAGAACTGGGTCTTGTTTGCACAGTAAACCTCGCAGTCTTGTGTACCGCCATGAAGGGAAATGCCCACATTGTATAATCGGGAGACCCTGGTTACGGTGGAGCGAGGGGCCTCCACCAGGCGAGTTTGGAGAAACAACAGGATGAAGGTCAGCTAATATAGCAGTTAATTCCACTTCCCTGTCCCCATGGCTCCCAGCTGGGGTTTATTTGAAGATCCCAGACGTCAAAGTCAGCGAGTACTTTGTTCGGCTGGTGAGTGCCGCAGGCCTGTGCCAATACTCGGGAATATTAATGTATTCTGATGAAATGGGGGTCAATAGGGATTGCCTCTGAAGGATGGAAAATTCCATGCTCTCACCGTACTGTTGTATTTCTGTCCGCGCTTTTTTGGAGTTCTCTTTCTCCCTGTATTCCCTTTGGGCTGTTAATCCAACAGTGCTTGACAGAGGACTTTCTTCTTTTTTTTCGCAGGGAGCGCTCTTGAATTATTCTGAACTGATATTCTTTAATGTCTAAAGATGAATCGGTGCGCTAATGTTTTATCTTCTGGGCTGCACTTCAGTAATGGTGGTTTGATTGGTTAGCTGTTTTGCATTAGAAGGGATTTTGGAGAAGATCTTTCACTAGGGTTGTTGTGCTGCAGTCATAAATTACACCTTGAAACCAGAGGCTTCTTTAGCAAAGAGATTGAATCATTTTTGTCCAGCAGATGATATAAATAAATATATATAGTTACTTAACAGTTTCCCATGGTATAACAATTTTGTGACTTTCATTGGCATTTTCTGTTGTTTGAAAAAATGTATTGTCTGAGTTGGTTATGTAAATTATGAAACAAAAACGGGGTGATCAGTTCGCTCAGATTTATTTAGCAGGTGTGTTACTTGTTTTTTTTTCATATAACTTTATTTGTAGTAATCCAATCCTCACAAATTTTAACACTTGATTATAATAACTGTGACAAATCGCAGCAGGCACCGGACATCATCATGACATCAGATTGTCATTGTACCCCAACGTCCAACATCCAACCTAAAATCAACCAATTATCAACGTCTAATGATGTTACAGCTTGACGCTGTGTTGACATTACCAATATGACGTCTATTAGATGCTGGATTTTGGTTGCCATATCTGACGAATAAATATCATTATTTGATGTCATGACGTTAGTTGGATTTTGGTCACTTTTCCAACATAACAAAAAATCAACCAAATATCAACGTCATTTGATGTCGTTGTTGGACGTCAAAATAACATTGTCCTTAGACATTGGCTAGACATTGAATTTTGGTCACCTGACATCATAATCTAAATCTAACATAATATTAACATCTTATGACGTTGTGTGCCTGCTGAGCTTCTATATCCATGTGTTCTAAAAAACATTCTTCTTAGAAACCTGAACTTTGCCTTCACGTGGAGGCACAAAATCACATTTCAGATCATTTTTAAACAGTTTTTTTGCTATTGCAAGAATTTGATTATTTGCCTCTTTATGGTGAATTGATTGTTACATTCCTCATTTGTAAGTCACTTTAGATAATATACATGATATATGAAATAGTCTGCATTTATGCAAGTCATGTCATGTTTTCTTTCAAGGTGAAAGTTGTGTTTTAAGCATTTTATTTAGATTAAGGAACTTTAAAAACTGATTAAAATCACAGTTATACAAAATAAAAAGTTACAGAGGAATCTAATAAAAAAGGTATATGCTGCATGCTAAAAATACACAGAACATTCAAAGTAATGCTCCAAATGTTCAAAACATTATTTTTATAATGAGAAAACGTTTCAATTAGTTATGATTTAACAGTCTTTAAGTTGTTATTAAAAATAAGTTATTTTTAATGTTTTATTTCTTTTACATTAACCCTTAAAATGTCTATTAAACTCTGGGATGTGAAGAGCACATCTTAGTCGTCATCCCACCAGCGAAACTCATGGATGGATCTCACACCTGCCTTTGCCCTTTCTTACAAGCGTGTGAATAAAAATGAAGAGTGCTTATGCATTAGCAAATTGTCTTTTTCGTTGTTTACTTGCAGCTGGCGAGAGCATAGCTATACTCCAAAGAATGGCTGACATATATAACATATAGGTCCTAAGGGCCAAGTGCCTTAATCCTGTATGGAAATGTTAATGAGATAAAAGCAACCCAACCTCACATTCCTGTGCGCGGTGAGGAATCCCAGCCACTCTTATGCGCATAAGAGGCGGCTTTGTGCCCGTGTCTCGTAAGCCAGAAATTAGCACTGAAAGAGAGGGGGAAATGGAGAGAATGAGTGAAAGGAATAAGGGAAAAGGACATAGAGAAATGCCAAGGGCGTAGGTGTCAAACACTCGGGCCCCTATTTTGTGTGTAGGTGTGTGTGTGTGTGGCTGGGTGAAGCGCTTGATATTGAGCACCTCTTTGAATCCTGCGCTGATTTGGACTCCATTAAGGCGCCTGGGCATTTGTTTCTCATGGAGCATTTCTCAAGGGCTTTGGGCCATTCTGTGAAAACCATGTGAGAGAAGA
Source organism: Danio tinwini (assembly GCA_903798205.1). Lineage (NCBI taxonomy): Eukaryota > Metazoa > Chordata > Actinopteri > Cypriniformes > Danionidae > Danio > Danio tinwini. The sequence goes on from CAIGQZ010016425.1 coordinate 13,801,473, forward strand.
GAAAGCAGGAGACGGGAAGAATTAGAGGGCTGGGAGAAGGAGAACTGGGAAGTGCACATGCTTGATGTGTATTTGCTTTGTTTCCAAACTGGCAACAAGAAAGTGCTGAACCCTGATGCTCACGAGACAAGACACCAGCAGAACATTGTGGCTGTTTAATTTGGTTTTTAAAGAGGAACATGACTGCCAGCAACGCTTGTACGAGGTTTAATGAGGGTTGATGGCCTTCTTGAATGTTAGCTGGGGTGAATTAAGGTAATCTAGGATATACTGAATAAATTATATATTGTTAAATAAAGAAGAGAAGATTGAAAGTCCAAAATGTCCCAGAGTGACTAATTTCTCTGATATTCCTGTATGATTTTGTTAAACTAGGTTAATGATTTATTTCATTTTAAACTGAAGCAAGTTGAATATAAACAAGCAAACTACAGACAAAGGCACTGGTCAATGGATCTATGCATTCTGATTTTGACTGTAAACAAATATTTTTTTTTTTTTAATTTTATTTTTAATAAAACTAAATCTGATGTTTAATTATTTTTTTTACTGTTTATATGATTTTTAGGTCAGCTTGATTCCCTGCGTAAAAACACATGCTGGATAAGTTGGCGGTTCATTCCGCTGTGGCAACCCCTGATTTATAAAGGGACTAAGCGAAAAGAAAATTGAATGAATGATTTTTAGGCTCTTATTTAAAATTCTGTGACTTACTTTAAATTTCTCAATGATAGTGTAAATAAAAACTTTACCTTGTCATGCACACCTCAGTTCACATTAGGGATTTTCACACTGCACTTAATCCCGGGTTGTCATCATTCTAAACACCGCTTTTAACAACCAGAGAAAGACACGTTTCACATCTGTAATTTATAAGTGGTATGAACCGGAAACTTATCCAGCATATGTTGTACGCAGCGGATGCCCTTCCAGCTGCAACCCAACACTGGAAAACACCCATACACTCTTGCATTCACACACATACACTATGGCCAATTTAGTCCAGAGTCTTTGGACTGTAAGGGAACCAGAGCACCCAGAGGAAACCCACGTGAACATACAAACTGTACACAGAAATGCCAACTGACCCAGCTGGGACTTGAACCAGTGTCCTTCTTGCTGTGAGGTGATCACGCTACCCACTGTGCCACCGTTACGCCCTATTATTGTTGTTATTAATATTATTATTATTAGAAATTGTAATAGTAATAAAAGCATTGATGACTTGAGTAATAATTAAATTTGAAACTACATACAATACGTAATAAATAAGTATTTAATAAATATTTATCAATTTAACCTTTAACATAATAAATGCTGCCTTGATGAACAGAATAACTTTATTTAAATTATTAAATAACATTAAATAATAAAAAAAAACTGATTCCAAACTTTTGACCGGTATAGTGTACATAAACTCAATACAAGGCTCGAAATTAACTGTTTTTCTTGGTAGCCATGGTGCTCCCAACTTAAAAAATTTAGAAGCATCAGCTAAAATTTAGGAGCACTATATGTTTTACACAGCGGATGCCCTTCCAGCTGCAACCCATTACTTAGAAACACTCATACACTTTCATTCACACACATACACCATGGACAATTTTAGCCTACCCAATTCACCTGTACCGCATGTCTTTGGACTGTGGCGGAAACCGGAGCCACCGCAGGAAACCACGCAAACGTGGGGAGAACATGCAACAATCCACACAGAAACACCAACTGACCCAGCTGAGGCTCGAACCAGTGACCTTCTTTCTGTGAGGCGATAGCACTACCTACTGCATCATTGCATCGCCATAATATTACAAATAATATTAACAATTACTAGTTGTTTTATGCTGTGCATTAGCGAGTTACTGTATATAACTTATGTGGAAACAAAATAGGGTTGCATTTTTTGTGCAATACATATTGTGATACTGAGTATAATATTTCCAGATTAACTATTTTGTATGGGAGTGCATCTGCAAAAATCTATTAAACCAAAGATATGCATTGATAAATGCAGTAGAGCAAACATACAAATGAAATTTATAAAATAACACTATAGCCGCTCATTGTATATACCATGAATTGAATTTTTCTTTCTTAAAGTTACAAAATGATAATTTCTTGTGCCTGAATGCTTTAAATTGGCTTTGGGCCATTTCTTTTGGCCCTAAAAACACATGCAAGTTAAAAACTTTTTAATAACTAGCCATGCTTCGATCAGGATTTTTGCAGCCGATACGAGTACCGATTCCTGGTCATGATGATCGGCCGATACAGAGTACAGATTCTGATGCTTTAAGCTTTATAATACTTACAGTTGAAGTTAGAATTAATAAACCCCCTGAACTATTAGCTCCCTGTTTATTTTTTCCCCAATTTCTGCTTATTTGGGAAATATTGAAAAATATTTACTTATATTGGGAAATATTTAAAAAGGAAAAAATAAATTCAAAGGTGGGCTAATAATTCAGATTTCAACTGTAAGTGAAGATCTCTCCTTACCTAAGAGAATAAATTAAAGGTGCTGAATATAAACCCTGAAACATGTCTCTTATAACCATTTAGGTGTGAACATGTAAAAAAAATGGTAAGAAAAATGACTAACAATGCAATTTGGAAACAACATGTCTCAATCAAGAAAAAGTTTAGAGCACATATTTGATGCAGAAGAAGTTAAAATGCAAACCTACTGTATAAATCCATTACTTCTTTACTAAAAGGAAATAGGTCTTTAAACTACTGTTTATTGCAATAAGTAAACTACAAGAAGTTATACTATTAAATATTCAACTTAAAAATATAAATTTTAAAGTTTTTTTTTAACTGTATCTAATATTTCCAGCCAGGTTTTAGTGAACTTGCAATATTGTCAAAAAATTTTTTGTTCTAAAAAGGCCTAAATACATGCAAGATCATTAAAATATTTAGCTCATCTCCATCTAACACAAACACTTGCGATCGGTTCACGAGATCGGCCAGATTAGCGAGTACCGATCAAGTGATCAAACGTGATTATTGGCTGATACTGATCTCTGGCCAATCTATTTTTTTTACTTTAGTTAAATGTTGCAATGACTCCACAAATTGCATGTTTTCAAGTGGGGATACTGGTCAACTATAATCCCAAATTGATATTGCAGTTTCTGCATTGTAACTATTGTGGATGCGCACATTGCAATATTGATGCTGAAACAATATATTGTGCAACCCTTGTACAAAAAGAAAAAAGAAGCCTGCATGAGAGGTTTACATAGGGTTAGATGTGCATATAAGTGTCCCAGGAGCCCCTAAGCGCTGAAAGAGATCAAACCGTGCATGGTTTACTGAGAGCGAGAGAGAAGGATTCCTCATAAAAGAACATCTGAGATGGCAAACACTAGATTAAACATTTCTCTTTAGTCTTATACACACCAAAGCGATCTAAATAAGCAATGTTGACTAATCTCAAGAAGTTAAATGAGGTTTCTTATGGGTCATTCCTTCAGAATCCAATCTTGAGAAACCCAGACAAACAGCGCTAATCCGTTCCTTCAGCCACACAGCCGAGGTTCAACTTTATCCATCTGATGCTCTGAGAACAGAATATGGCCTTTGGTACTTACGTTGGAGTTGTCCTGCTTCGGGGTGATCTAAATCTGACCTTTCCAGCCCTCCTCACACTTGCAGACATTCCGGAAGCCGTTGTTTTAGGAGGTGCCTGATGGCTGTTAACAGAGACACAATGGTGGGAGTGTGTCTAAGATAAATGTTTTGAAAGCAGGACGGGGAGTTTGCATTTACACGGCTCTTCACCCCTAAATTATTGGACATTTACACTTTCCATTAAGTCATGTGTTTAAAATGTCACTGACTCCTCTGCTGCCCCTGGTTGTCCTGCACTGACTGATGTAATTCTTTAGTGCTTTATTTGCGTTAGGGCTGTCACGATATCAGAGATTTCATTACAAAATTATCATGGCCACAATAGGGTGACCAGAGGTTCAGTTTTTGTTCTGCATGGGCAATCCCAAATTTCAGCCCTATTTTTGTGTCTTGACTCCTTACTTATTATTATTAATAATCTTCACTATAATTTGAGTGCTAGTAGTATAAAGATTTTTGAAATTGAAACCTACGACTTTTCAAGTTAGACTGTTAAAATATTACTGAAAAAAAATTAAAATACTTTCATAGGCCTAGTATTACTAAAATGATAATTTTGGTTACTCTCCCTAAATAAAAATTGTACTTTAAAAACTGTAAATATTGGCCATGGCAAGTAACAATCCGAAAGGCAAAGCAATTTTAACAATGAGTTTATTACTCACAAAAACATAACAAAATATATATATATTTGAATTTGTAATTATTGCAAATAATTGTTTAGCTAATTATTATTTTTATTCATTCATTTCGGGATTACATTTGAACTCACTTGCTAAATTATATTAAGGATATGTGTGGGAATTACCAACATTTCTAATGTTGGTAATTCCCACACATATCCTAAATATAATTTAGCAAGTGAGTTCAAATGTAATCCCTGAACACTACATGTTTAGCTGAACACTACATCTTGTTCAAGTCCTGTTATTCAGTGCATTCAAACATACAGTAATTTGGTTTAATTCAAAATGAATTGTTGGTATGTGACTAACCTTACAGCAAAAACGAATTCTGCTAAATGATGACAACAGTGTTCTGTTTCCATTCAGGTTCAATTATTCACACTGTAGCTGCCGAAGTAAAATTCTTCAAATAATTTGTGTATATCGCAGCGCCATCTTTTGGTGAAAATAATCACTACACAATTACTCTGGTACGTTAACCAGGCTGGATGGTCGCTCTTTTTGAAGTGGATTTGCTAGGGGTCGAAAGAGAACGAAAGAGAACTAACAATGATATAGCAAGTGGAAAGAATTGAAAAATAACCAGGTATGTTAAAAGATATAAACAGTATAACTCACTAAAATGTATCACGACGTTAATTACTGAACCACTTTCAGTCATGAAAAGATGTTGTGGAATCGAATCTTTAGCCTATGTGTCATAGCATGCTTATTTAGTTAGTTTTAAATGCTACCAATGCAAGTTTGAACACCGTTTTACGTGACATTTGTTGCTACACTACTGAAAGCAGCAGATAGTTCACCTCAGATCTTGAAAATATAATAACTAGCGCGAACGGTTTGAAAATGAAAGTCACAACTGTGCCTCGTGCAAACAAACTCCTCAGCCTACTGTATACTTTTATTAATAAAAAGCTTTAAAATTTATTAATTAGATAATAACCCTTACCAGTATTTTACTTGGTGTGCAATGGCTGGTATTTAAATGTGTCTGTTGTTTTGCGTTGCGTTTGGTGCAGACCACTATATTGCTTGCAGCTTGAATCTTGGGCAGTTTGTGTGTGACACGTCATTTAAAGGTAAAGTTGGTTTTATATTCGCACATTCGGACTGTCCCCTTAATAATATAGTTTCATAAAAGTATTATTTGCAAACTCTAAATAGTGAAATCATATTAGCAGCCAATGACTATCAAAGTACAACATTGTTCACAGTCAATTAGATAGTGTTAATGTTGTTTTGCATGCTAATTCCGATCGAATATTCCAAGTAACATGGTAAACAATATAGAGACTTCTAAATGAACTAATGTGCGAATATAAAATAAACTTTACCTCTATATTTAACTCAGCCATCATCCAGTGTCCAAAACTCCTTAGCCAGACAAGTGTAATCTTAAAAGGCTTAAGAATTATATTAACACCAACTGTTCTTTTTGCTTAGTGGATCTTAAAAATTCTGTTCATTTATTTTGGAATTGCCCTCAATTAATGACATTTTGGTGTGATGTTCTTTATTTTATAAAATATTACGTGAAGGCAGATTTTGAATTTACATATAAGAATGTTATCTTTGGTTTCCATGAATGTGAAAAGGAAAATAATACTTATTTCATAAACCTTATTTTTTATTTGCCAAATTTCATACTCATTGTAAGTTTTTTCTAAATTTAAAATTTAAATTAAAATGTATTTTGAGTCCTTTAAAAGATCAACAAACTTAAAAGCAATACAAACAAAGACTTTGATGAAGGACTTGGCACTTGTCTTGGACTAAATGACTGAAAATCCCTGGATTGTTGTTGTTTGATAGATGAAATTTGTTGTTAATGTTTTTCAAGCATTAAATAAAAAAAATCCAAAACTCTTTAGTTTACAAAGAAAAATAAACCAGGAGAGGAGAATTTTGCTGATTACATAGGGTGTATTATTTTATCTTGTCTTGTTAATATTGAAAGGTGTTTTTATTTAATCACAGAATTATGCATTTTTTTTTATTATTTTTGATAAGCATTGCAAATATACATCACATCATACATCAACCAGAAATATACCAATAAGACCACTGTGCATATGTGCACATACTGTAATTTTGCATATATGTAAACATATATATCTCTGAAAAAAGAAGAGAAAGATACCATTTTAGATTTATTTATTTATTTATTTACTATGGCTTGGTTTTCATCTGAATATAATAGCCACTGAGCGCCCACCCTGTTACTACTAGTCGTTTGATAAATCACTAGGTTAGTTATAATCTAAAGTACACACTAGCATTTACATGCTGAAGCCCTCCTGAAAGGTTTAGGTCTTTATTAAGGTCAAGAGAGCCAAAATAAATGATGATGCAGCTTATCACATCTGCTGCTGGCTTTTATTTTTTGTCACAAAAGCAGAACTGTATTTTATCTAGTTGTGACATTTATTGTTCACACAAACTCGCTGCTTTGCATTTAATAGGTTTTTCATCTGTGTGGCACTCGATGTATTGGGTTGTGTTTAATTTGGCTTACTATTCTGGCATTTGGTATGGGTAAAGTTTTATATTTTTAACATTAGGCATTGCATTTGTACTGTTTAATTACACTTACACATATTTCTGTCATTGGGTCTCTAGGATGTTTTTTATTTTGAATAACTACCAAGGAAATACAAAACAAATAGTTTTGCATTGTATTTGTTTGTTAGCATTGTTGTTGTTAAAATTCTAATTAGTCTAAAATAATATGTTTATTTGTAAAATGTTTAGATTACTATTACTAATAGTAGTGGTAATATTTGTTATTAAATTGTATTTTATCTAATTTTATAATAAATATTTTCACATATAATCATCATATGATAATACATTGTACATTAATATACAATACAATGCAATAATACATTAATATATGATATATATCATATTTTCTGAATTTTTTAGGTTTCTACTATATTTACTATTACAAATATTTACAAAATACTTACAAAAATAAGTATAAAATACATACATATGCATATTACTTTATATAATTATTTAAATCTTTAATAATATTGTTATTACTAAATATTAGTTTGATGTTAGAATATTGAATATTAGTATAATGTTAAAATAACATTTTTAGTGTTTAATGTTTGGTATTATTAGATATAAGTTTAATTTGTTAGTTTAATGTATGTAATGTAATACTGTAATATTAATGTAATGTAAATATTAGTTTAATAAATATTTGAATTAGTTTCAATATAAGTTGAATGGCATTTTTATGATTAGAATACATTTAAATAATAATTGTAATAATTTAAAAAACTAATTTAAATCATTTTATTTCATGCGTATGTCCATATTAAGAGTTCATAATGTGCAAAAGCATTTGTAAATATATGCAAGAAAATTGCCCAAATGCAATTTCTTGACTCAATTTATTTTTCTTTTTGTATGATTGTACCACAATATAATTAAATACATTTGTAACGGTAAACTATTTGACTAAACTGTTTTTTAAACCTTCTATTTTATTTATTTGTGATTAGTGGCTATAATTAAAAACGTAAAACCAAATACTCTATGAAAAAAAATCAAATAAACACACACACACACTAAATGAGTTCATGTCTCATTAAATATGTTCATTTATGAGAATCATAATATATTAGTATGAATTACAGGACAATACACAGCTTTTGCAAAGTACACAGTAAAACATCATATACAGGAGGACCATGAACATTGAAAATGTCTTCATCAAAAAAAAAAAGTTCAGAGTAATTTTCCAAAATGTCTGGAAAACTGGTCAAAGTCTACTTTTGAGGTCAGAGTGTCTTTAAAGAACTAGACCATCTGTGAATTTAACAAACCGTAGTCACTGACTTCCAGTTCATAGTCAGACTTTCAGAGTATGTGTACTGTATGTGTGTGTGTGTGTGTGTGCGCGCGTAATTACATGTCACATAAACATAATACAACCCTCTCTCTACACTATCAACTCATGTAAACAAAGAAATCTAAAAATCATTCTTTTATTTTCAGAACATCAAGCTTATGGCATAAAAATGGTTAATTGCATGTGAATATAATCTACTAAATATTGTACAAAAGAAACTATACAGCTATACAAAAAAACAGTAGAGCATATCACTTTAGTAAAGTACCAGGGCAAAGGAAGGTACCACATAAGCGATAACACAGAAAATTGTTTGCTTCTTTAGATAATAAGAGCCATTTTATCTGATTGATTTGGTAGGATGTGACCTTATATTTGTGTGAATTAGTAAATATGGCAGTGAAGATGTTGCTTCGTTATAATCTTGATCACTTAGTGCTAAACCTTAGCAATGACATGCAGTATCTGTCATATTTAGTATCTAGAATATAAAAATGCTTTTAAAATCTAGTCATCTCGATTTCCTGAAGAACGTATTTTACAATTTTAATGACAAAAAAATCTACTTTGGGGAGTTACTGCATGATAAACATCTGGGGAATATAATACGATTCTGCTTTACATTTTTTAAACCATAAATTGGAAACATGTTGTTTTCAAAGAAAGTGGTTATAAAACAATAGCCTATTTGTATAACTAATCTGACGCTACAGCACATTTTTTAAGATCACCACAGTTAATATCAAAGGCCAAAAAGGATCAGCATTGAGCTTTTGGCAACACAAATAAACATTATGATGTCGTTATGATGTTATGCCATTTTGAACAGCAACAGTGAGGTATTGTCAGCAGATTTTCTGTCTGAAAGGAAGGAGTGTAAAAGATGAACTATCTGATAGTGTATATCTGTAGTGGCTTTATTTCAATCATGCCTATGTAAATGCTGCTTTCTAATGAGACTGTAAATAATGTTCAGAGGAGTCCAGAAATCTGAGAGCACTGATGATTTGTGTTTATTTTATGGGTTTGCGTAAAACAATTTTTATTTTTTTTACAAATTGGTTTATCAGCATGACATTTTGAGTGGGACAAATTGTTTATTTTAATAATGAATTCAATAATGTATTTAGAGATTTTAGCTTTTTTTAGTGTAAACTTTATTTCATTAAATTTTTGGTGATTTTTGCCTTGAAAGGAGTGTAAACGAATCAAGTTCTGATCTCGGTTGCACATCAAAATGGTTCATTACAAATTAAATCAACATTTTTATTTTTATTTTTTGGAATTATATTTCCTTGAAAGAGGGAAAATGAGATTAGGTACAAAATTAATCAATATTCATTACAGTTTAGATTGTCAATAATTAATTTTAATAATAATTTCATTTTATTTTAGGGGGATTTCTGACTTGAAAGTGGGGAAAATAACTTTGACATGAAATTGTTTCATAAAAAATTTAATTATTATTAAACAGAACTGGTGACAAAAGACAACCCTGCCGGAGTCCAACATGCACTGGAAACAAGTCTGACTTATTGCCGGCAATGCAAACCAAACTCTTACTCTGTTAGCGACATGGGACCATCCTCCTGCAGGCCCATCACCTGCAGGGGCATCCATAAGGGGCCAGCACAATGTGGAACGGGTGATGGTCGTAGGTTAGGACTACAACAACCCAATCGTTTTTATGGACAGAATTTCAAAGGGCAGGCTTGGGCTGTAGGTGGTCTCCTTAACCCAGGTGGAGGAGTTCAAGTATCTTGGAGTTTTGTTCACGAGTGAAGGAAGTATAGAATGTGAGATTGACAGCCGGATTGGTGCAGTGGCAGCATTAATGTGGTTGATGTACTGGTTTGTTGTGGTAAAGAAGGAGCTGAGCTGAAAGGCAAAGCTCTCTATTTATTGGTTAATCTACGTTCCTACTCTCACCTATGGTCATAAGCATTGGTTCAAGGACAAGATCTCAGATACAAGTGGCCAAAACCAGTTTTTTCTTCACAGGATGGCAGGGAGCACCTTTGTAGATAGGGGGAGGAGCTCTGAGTAGAGCTGCTGCTCCTCCACATCAAGAGATGCCAGCTGAGGTGACTCTGGCATCTGTTTGAGATGCCTCCTAGACGCCTACCTATGGAAGTTTTTTCAGACATGTCCCACTGGGAGGAGACCCAGGACACGCTGGAGGATATATGTCTTTCGGTTGGCCTGGGAACACCTCGGGATCCCCATGGAGGAGCTGGAGGAAGTGTCTGGGGAGAGGGAAGTTTGGGGTTCTCTACTAAGACTGCTGCCCTTATGACCCAGCCCTGGAAAAGCGTATGAAAATGAATGAATGAATCAGTTGAGATTTCTGTCCTGAAATAGCAAAAGTTGAACAGCAACCATTGTCCACTGCTTATATAATACCTTAGATTATATAACTTCTAATAATAAATCATAAAAAATATTCTTTGCTTAACAATTCCTATTAATTCTAGAAACTGAATCTGTGATCTCAGATTTTTAGACCCTATTGTATGCACTTTATAAATGTCCGCTTGACAGCCAAAAGAAAACATTCACATAGACAAACTGACTCAGTAGCTTGCTTTTTTGTGTGTGTGTGAAAAAAGACAGAAATCATGAACAGACACCAGTAAGGATCACACATACACCACTTTACATATACATATACTTAATAGCAGGTGCAAATTCTGCAAACTTGAAGATATGAAAAAATAAAATCTTGATGGGAAACAAACAAACAAAAAAAGAAACTCTAAACAATGGAAGGCGAAACTGCTCGACTGGTTGTCCTTCAGCACAGTTCTGATCACTCAGCTTCAGGCGCTCGGCTCATTATTTTTGTCTTTCCTTTTCCTCTCTGTTTTTCTAGCACTTCCCTCTCTTGTCGCGCTGATGGAACTTTCTGAGGCGACGGGCCCACAGGTCTTTCCAGGGGATGAGCAGGCTGCCCCTGTCCGCCACCACACCACTCTGCCCGTGTGAGTCCTCCTCCTCGTCGGAGCCCATCAGCAGGTACTTCCTCCCGGGTTTGATTTTGGGGCACTTGCAGGCAATGTCTTTCGCCCTGACCCACAGGAGCTGGTCTCCTCTGCGGATGCGGTGTCCACCCTGCTTATACACCGATATAATGTTGATGGTAAATTTCCACCATTCGCCCGCCTTGTCTCCTTTCAGTACGTGCACCTGTACAGCTGTGGAGAGAAATAGAAACATTAAAGGATGTTAGAGCATTCAGAGTGGAAATACTGTAATTATTTTATATATAAAAATAACTATAAAACTAATCGTATATTTCCTAATCAGTGTTTTAATTGGTTTGTGGACATAAAAAAATTTAATAATGGAACAGAATTACAGTATACAGAAGTATGATGAAATATAAATAATCTGAATTTTGTTTAATGCATGTCACTAAAAATAATTAATTGGATTTACTATATTTTCCAAGGTAAGTGGTTGCAAACAATTTATATGGGCTGAATTTGAACAAACAAATAAAATTTAGGAATGTTCAACTTAATTTGTTTGTTTAAATTCAGACCAAATAAATTGTGTGCAACCAATTAACTTAAGAAAAATATGTAATTATATAAAAATTATTAATTATATTAAAATTATACAATGAATACATTTTTTTGTGTAAAAAAACATTATAATACAATTTACACATCACAGATATAAAAATAACTTTGTTGAACATAATTTGAATTCTGTTTTAATTCAAAAATAATTTTAATGATATTTAATGTGTCTAATATAAATTTTATTATTCATTCATTTTCTTTTCGACTTAGTCCCTTTATTAATCTGAGGTCACCACAGCGGAATGAAACGCCAACTTATCCAGCATATGTTTTATGCAGCAGATGCCTTTCCAGCTGCAACCCATCTCTGGGAAACATCCATACACACTCATTCACACACTCATACACTACGGACAATTTAGCCTAACCAATTCACCTGTACCGCATGTCTTTGGACTGTGGGGGAAACCGGAGCACCCGGAGGAAACCCACGCGAACGGAGGGAGAACATGCAAACTCCACACAGAAACGCAGACTGACCCAGCTGAGGCTCAAACCAGCGACCTTCTTGCTGTGAGGCGACAGCACTACCTACTGCGCCACTGCGTCGCCGCATTTTATTATGTAATATTATATTTCTTATGTACATTATTATAATATTACTAATATCTTCTTTAGTAATATGTTCAAATATAT
>CAIGQZ010016425.1:13823419-13844995 GCA_903798205.1 Danio tinwini
GTGTGTGTGTGTGTGTGTGTGTGTGTGTGTGTGTGTGTGTGTGTGTGAGTGAGGCAGTGCTAAAGAGCTCTGTACACACACACTGACACACACACTCGGTTCTTTGATTCATTGTCATTCTCCCCCCACCCAAGGGAAGGAGAATGCAAGCTTTTTGGGACTGCTGTCTCCGTAGCTACGCCGAACAAAAGCAGATCAACAGGGAGTATTTCTTTCTTTCTGGCCTCTCTGTCTGTCTCATCCGCCAGTACTGGGCAGATTTAAGACTTCACCAAGGCCAGCAGTGAAACGCGGAGCTGGATAAAGCAGTGCTGAGCGGTAGCATAAATGTCTTGGGAGTGTTGGACAGTTTGTACTCCAGTTTCACTGAGGGGTTGTGTCATTGCACAAGGGTGCGAAGCAATGGTCTGTTGTATGTCATGCTGTTTGAGTGGACAACTAATGGAATAACCTTTAGCCAACGTCTGCTCTAATGCAATTGTCAAAGAAGTTAAAAAAACACATATTTTCTGTCTTTTGCCTAATAGCAAAATACCTAGCACATAAATTGATCCACAATTAAGATAAGTAATATGTGTGTAATGCATAATATAAAAAAATGTAGATACAGTATTTACCGATGAATCAACATACAGAATGCATTTTTTGGGCTGTGTGTGGTTTGTATTCTAAGCAGTGATGTAAAGTAACAAATTACGAACTTTTACTTCACTATTTTCCTTTAACCTGCAATCCCTACTTTATTTTTACTTATATTTTTTATATTTGATTGGTTTAGTAGAATAATCAGTCCTGTGATTTTTATCCAATCAAACTGCGCATGAAAAAATCACATTACACAGAACAACCTCAAGACATGTTTTGCATTAAAAGTGTCCAAGAAGATGCAAAATCATTACATGCAAAGACTAAGAGACAGTTTAGAGGATGATGATAATGACTGAAATCACTAAATGGCCTTAAACAACTAATTAATTCTCTACAGAATTTCACGTTCACATCATAATACACACTATTCTTAAGCTACTTTTTATGGATACTTTTAGTAATATTTACCAAACTTGGGGGACTCGAGTTGCATGACTTGACTCGAGTTGAGAAATTTTTAAACAAAGTGGATAACTTGGAAGTATGTTTTTTTTTTCCATGTCAGAGAGAATGCCAGGCAAGTTAAAAGGTAAGTGACTAAGTAATTTGTGGATCAGTGTTTTCTGGAAATGCAAACCATTTAAAAAAATAAGTTGGATTTGCTGAATTGAATCAATTGGTTAATTAAGAAGAACCACTTGAAATGATTCATTAGAACGATTCATTTGCTATTCGGCCAACAGATGAAGAGCATGCAGTAACGGAAAGTGAAAGGCGCTCCGTCAAAGATAATTAAATTTTGTTTTAAAGATTAAAAGCAAGACGAGACCAAGAAGAAAAGATCAGCAACATGCAAAGCATGCAACTCAAAAATCAGCGATTCAATTACCACCACTTCTAATTTTATTCAACACTTCAAATCACACCAAAAAATTGAAAGTTACACATTTAGTTCTGCTGTTTTCATATTACGTCTTGGCTAATCAATATTTATATTTGCATATAAAAAGTAGCAAAAGAAATTGCAAAAGATTAAAAATCAACCAAAATTTGATTGACTTGAAAGTGACTTGCTGGAACAAATGACTTGACTTGACTTGACTTGAAATAAGCAGTAACTTGACTAAACTTGACTTGACTCTGACAAAAATTGCTTTGACTTGCTTGAGACTTGCACATGTGTGACTTAGTCCCACCTCTGATATTTACAACAGATACCTTTACTTCACTTGCACTACATTTTTGGCCAAGTAATGGTACTTTTACTTGAGTATTATTTTTTATTACTCTTTACACAACTGAATCTAGGTGTATACCCACAAGTCCCCACAAGTAAAGCAATACCAGTAAATGTTGACCTAAACGGATTGTAAATTGCACAGACGTATTTTGAAAATGTAAAAACATAGAATGTTGTTTGCTACAGTATGAGGGTTGGTTTTAGGGGGGTTGTGGGACAGAATATACAGTTGGTACAGTTTTAAAATCATTACATTTGTAGGAATTCCCCATAAAGATATTGTACAGTATGTGTGTGTGTAGTTTGTGTGGTTTATGAGGACATAAACTTGTATAGTGATTGGCATGACCTACAGCAGTTGAACAATATTAAAGTGGTACTTCCAAATGCTTTAAAAATCATGCTTAACAGGGTGTATTTACATTCAAAATGTACCACGGGTTTCCTTTGAGTGTTGGGTTAAGAAGTAAGGGTAAGGCCATATAATAAGCAGTTTAACAGTATAAAATGCATTACACCTATGGAGAGTCCTCGTAAACTATAAATACAAGTATGTGCATGTGTTAACAGGCATAGTGTATGAAAAATGAAAACAACACTGTACTAGTTCAGTTACACCCATAACATTTTTTGAATGGCATTTTTTTTTCAATGACCTACTAAGATGGCTTTTATTTTATCTGTTTCCAATATGCTGAAATCACAGGGTCTCCTCACACATGAGGGTCGGTTGAACCCCCACCCAAAGAGATTTATACTGCAGTCAGGACACTTTGCTTAGCCAGTGTTACCTGTACTATATAAAATCAACATGATGAATGACTTCCCTATGAGAACAACCGCTGAGTATGAACACTTGTGGCTGAGAGTGAAAAACAGAGGAAACTTAATATCGCGACCTGAACGATAACAGCTACAGATGACCAGCAATGCCATTAATACTCTAGCTTTTCTCTCTCACTCTTTCGCTGGCTTATGCTATTGTTCTCTTAGTCTTCGTGGTTGCTGATTCAACCTGTGGATAAAATCTATATTAACATTTTATCCCCACGAGATGCCCAGAGATGTTTTGGAAAGCAGTGCGATAGCAGAGAGATATTGTAAATGAGTCGTTTAAAGTAATGAGCAGTACTGAGATGTTAATATAGATAAGGTGCTACTGATTAATGAGGAAATTGCACTTTAGATGGCCTTTGTGGTTGGGATAATTTGAACATGCATGTATGTCTCTCTTTCTCTCTCTCTCTCTCTCTCTCTCGGTTTAATTATCATAATTCTGTGTGCAATAGTTTCAGCCGCAAAAAATTACAATCTAATTTTTTGCTACAGGCATACTAAAGCTTATGTACATGATAGAATCTAAAAATCTGAATTAACCTCTCTGGCAATCTGAATTGCTTTTCATTTGGACATAAACAAGGTTTTATACATAAAAGTGAAGTGGCTTTTGTAGTACATCTAGGTCACTGATCAAAACATAAGCAAATTTGTGACAATAAGCCTGCAAACCTATTTGTGTTATTGTCTAATAAATTGGTCTAACACAAAACCTACAGTTTTAAAACCTCTGGAATTTTAAAATCTTAGATAAAAAAAATCTGTTTAGTTTTCATCATTGTACTACTATTACTGTATTATTATGTAACCCATAGCCTGCCTAGTTGGGAAAAAATAAGTTTAAAAATGGTTGTGTAATTTACAAGATTATGCATGGTTAAACTTATCCCCTTTTATCTGACTTATTTTATTTAATTCTGTAGAAAACAGAGGTTGCAACTAGAGCTGATTGCATTATTCTATTAAGAAAAACTTATTTTGGTCAAGCTTGTTTTTCTTTTAGAGCATCGCATTACTGCAATTATAATACGCTTATTTCACCAGACCGCCATTTTAAAACACGAAAGCGAGGCTGTGGTGGGAAGAAAGTATAGGATCAGCACTGTAAACATTGCAACAATATGCTGTGGACTATAAAACTCCAGCTGTTGCTGCGACTTCAAAATGCAGATATGGTGTAAACATCACCTTAATATCATTCAGTTCAGTTTAATTTAAACAATTAAAAGCATATTAGACATCAAACAACATCACAATCTCTTTAAGATATGGCACTAAACACCATGGGGACGCTTCCCTGCTTCAGCCTATGTAACCCGGTGAGCGATAAAACAATGCACTCTGTAGCACATCTTCGTGTTGTCTGTAACAGTGTTGTACCGGTACTAAAGTTTTAAAAATGTCCATATCCCGCTAACATTTAAGCATCGTTGAGCACGCTCATAAACACCGCTGATTTTCCGTAGTATTCACCAGTGTTCAACAGAATGACTGTGAAGGTTATCAGTTCACCGCTCTTTACAGATTGAAAACACACATAGACGGACATTGGATCGTTTTAAAGCCGTGAAGATCAGTCGATTCATCAGCGGATCGCTCGTCTGTGTTTGCACTCAGTAAACAGCGGTGAGTTTTGTGAACTGATGACCTTCACAGCCAATCAAAGTGATTCCTGTTGAGCATGCACACAATGGCAAATCAGCGCTGTTTAAGAACTCCATGAACAGTGTCCTAAATGTTAATGAGAAATGGGTGTTTTTTATATTTCATTACAGAAATTTTGTGTCGTGACAGTTTAACAGAGTGAAAGAATCAGTTCATTAACTTGAGTTTGATGAATGGCATCTAAAATGTGTGTTTGGGAAAGAAAATGTTAGCTAAGTAGTGCCAGTTCCCTTAACTTAGCTGAAAATGAGGTCAAATATCCCTTTTTATTTTCACTATTCATTCAGAACGGACCTTCGGGTCGCTCGGAAGGCGGTGAAAGGATAAATTTGTGTCACTTTCTCTTCGCTGATAAAATATACAGCCAGGCACACAACATTCCTGTGTGACTCAGGCTATATTTCTGGGGTTCTTCCCACCACAGCCTCGATTTCGCTATTAATAATGGCGGCCGCGTGAAATCAGTCTACCGACAATCTGCTAGAAAATGTGTATCTTTTAAATCATTTAAGGTTCTATATATTAGGTATATATTAAATATTTAATATATAAATATTTGTTTACAGAAGATGCAAGAAGTGCACTGTTTAAAATATTATTTACAGGAGTTATTTAATTTAGAAGAGATACTGCTTATTTTCTACTTTTAATATGAAAAACATTTATTTATTCATTCATTTTCTTTTCGGCTTAGTCCCTTTATTAATCCGGGGTCGCCACAGCAGAATAAACCGCCAACTTATCCTGTATGTTTAACGCAGCAGATGCCCTTCCAGCTGCAACCCATCACTGGGAAACATACATACACACTCATTCAACACACATACACTACAGCCAATTTAGCCTACCCAATTCACTTATACCACATGTTTATTATTTTACTTGTGGAGGAAACCCACGCGAACACAGGGAGAACATGCTAACTCCATACAGAAACGCCCAGTGACCTTCTTGCTGTGAAGCGAACGTTCTACCCACTGTGCCACCATGCAGCCCATGAAAAACAATAAAAATTATTTATTTTGTTTCAAAAAGTGCAAGTTATTTATGTTTTTATTAGAAAAAAAGTGACTGTTGGTTTTAGGCAATGTGTGTTTTAATTTCAGTAGTTCAATGCTGATGCTTAATAAATAATCATAGATAGTGTGTGTGTTTCCTTTAAAATATTTTAAAATCAAGTAATGCAACCTTCATTTAAAAATCAAATGTGTAAAATGTGATCATATTTACTGCACAAAGCTTGTCAGTAAACTATGAGGGCAATAAATAAAATAATAAATGGTTTCATGGATCATAATCGAGCTAAAATGTTTATTTAATCGAGATTTTGATTTTAGGCCAAATCGCCCATCCGTAATTTGAGTATTGTTTATAGTTTGAATTTGTATTTTTTATTGGTTTGGCCTTTAACATCTGGCTAAGGGGCCACCAATGAAAACTAGTCTTTAGGCTAATTTGGGTACATTTACGTTCTTTGGGAAAATTAATGTTGATTAATAACGTTGATTAATGTACACTGTCCCTTGTTGTGAAATAAATAAACATTAAATGTACAAATGTTCTTGATGAAGTTAATGTTTCTGTTTGGGTTTTTGCACAAAACTACAACTCATGTTCATTTTCAGTCAATATTGTGTTATATTATTTTATCAGTAGATCAAATAAGTTGAACCTGAGCAAGTATACTGTCTGACACATTATACTGAACAACTTTAATAATAAAGGAGTAACATGAGCCTGGCAATTGGCAATCTAAAGAATTGTTTTCGATTTTGTGTGCCATATGCATCAGATGTTCAGCCATCAGCCCAAAGCTGAGACTAGTTGGTTTGTGGTTACATATTACTTACAGTCATCATTAATGTCTCAAGGAGACAATCAAAATGATGTGTAATTGTAAAGTAAAACCAATTCATGTAAT
Organism: Danio tinwini; assembly: GCA_903798205.1. NCBI lineage: Eukaryota > Metazoa > Chordata > Actinopteri > Cypriniformes > Danionidae > Danio > Danio tinwini. Next base: position 13,829,671 of record CAIGQZ010016425.1, read on the forward strand.
TCATTCTTTCATTTTTTTTTGGCTTAGTCTCATTATTTTTTATGCTCATTATGTTCGACAAAAGAAAAAAAAAGTCAAATAGGTTTAGAGCAAGTAAAAGTTGAGTAAATGGTAACAGAATTTTCAGATTTGAATGAACTATCCTTTTAAGGATGATTATATGGTGAATTCAGGATGAAATCCCCTTTATTGTATTTTATTTATAAAAGTACAATTATTATTATTATTATTATTATTAAAAGTGCCCTTTTTCCACTTGAGCCTCTGCCCCTTAAAAGGTCTCTGCACATCCCTGCGCCACAGCAGAATGAACTGCCAACTTACCCAGCAGCTGTTTTACGCAGCGGATGCCCTTTTTAGCCACAACCCAACATTGGGAAACACCCATACACTTTTGCATTCACACACATACACTACGGCCAATTTACCTATACCACATGTCAGGGGTAAACCGGAGCACCTATGAAACCCACGTGAACACGGAAGAACATGCAACCTCCACACAGAAATGCCAACTGACCCACCTGGGGCTTGAACCAGCGACCTTCTTTCTCTGAGGCAATCGTGCTACCCAATCCGCCACCGTGATGCCACCAATTCATGTTTTAAATTTAAATAATAATAAAAAACTGAAATATAAATAATAAACTGAAGTTAATTGTTATGGTGGCCTCGGATATTTGGACATATAGACCTGTAATTGTTGTAACAAGGGTTAGAGTTAAGTACACTGTAAAAAAATATCTGTTAATTAACTGTATTTGTTTCTGTATTTTGTGTTTTGTGTTTATTTTGTTTTGATCTCTGCTCTGTCAACTTTTGATGGTGAAAAATTAAGTGACATTTATTGACATTTTAGTCAGTTGACAGTATATCACTTTCAACTATTAAAGATTTTAATAAAATACCAACTTTAAAAAAATTTTATACAATTTAAAAAGCATAAATAAAGGGGAGGAAAAAAAATAAGAACATGAATCACAAAATATGGAAAACTGCTAATTTACAGCTGTTTTTTTACAGTGTAAAACAAAGCCTGATGTTGATTGCATAGTCTACTCACGTGCCGATATTAACAAATCTGTTGCCCAAGGGGCTCAATAATGTTTTCTAATGCAAATAATTAAGCATGGCACTAGCAATGACAAGGTCTTCTTAGTTGACTTCAAAATTATTAGGTAAATTAACTAATTAGGGAAACACTTTTTTCACATTTTTGAATTAGAAATTTTTTAGTTTTCATGGAACCACCAATGCCAAAAACCCTTAATATTTAGATATTTATCATTTTTAACAGTTTAATTTAGGTATTTTTCACATACTATTTGGTAACACTTTAGAATAGTGATCCATTAGTTAATGTTAGTTAATGTATCTACTAACATTAACTAAGTATGAATAATCTTGTAAAGCATTTAGTAATCGTAGGTCAACATTAACTACTGCATTATTAACATCCAAAGTTGTGTTTGTTAATATTACATTTTAACGTAAATAACATTAACTAACGTTAACAACGTTGAATAAATACCGTAATAAATGGATTACTAATTGTTTGTTCATGTTAGTAAATACATTAATAAACATTAACTAATGGACCATTATTTTAAAGTGTTACCTTACATACTGTAGCATACAAATTGTGACAATCCTGGTTTATACATTTTTATGCTTTAGTAAAGTCAGAAATATATGGTTATTTTATTAAGGACAGAAAAATTACAGGTTTAGGACACGTGTCTGTCTGCCTGTCTCTCTTCATTTTCTTTCTTCTTTAGTTTGGCAGTGTTTTGAGCAAAGCCAGTATGGTTCTCGCTCTTGGACGCCGCAAATCTCAGATGTGTTTCCAGACTTGAGGCCAGTCAGGAATGAGTTTATGATATCATACTGTGAAATCAAACATCTCTTTCTCGGCTTCGCAAACAGCCAGAGGACCCATGTGCTGTCAAAGACGCATTCTTTTGCATTGCGCCCTAAACATTGTATTTAGCAAAAAAAGTACCATGATTTACCCCAAAAATATTAGGTAGCACAGCTGATTACAGTTATACTAATCAAAAATGTTGGTACATTCTTTTTAAATATTTGCAGAATCATGTGACAATCAAGACTGGATTAATCATGCAAAAAAATGTGGTTATTCTATTTGAATGTATTTAAAATGTTATTTGTTGCAGTTTTTCCAGTACTGGGTTGCAACTACAAGGGCATCTGCTGCGTGAAACATATGCCAGAATAGTTGGCAGTTCATTCCATTGTGGCGACCCCTGATAAATAAGGGACTAAGCCGAAGGAAAATGAATTAACAATTTGTTCCTTGATTTACAATATGTCTTTGCTTTTTTATAACTATAAAAAGTAGGTGCCGATTTTGTGAGCATAGAATTATTTTTCTTTCAGTTTTATAATTCATTTCACATATGTGGTAGAACATTCTCAAGAAGCCGCTAAAAACCTGCGCTGACCATTTTTAAGGGTCTATTCAGCCACTCACAAACTTTAAAGCTATATCTGCATTCTTGAACTTCTATAAGTCCTTTATTATATTAACTATATTAGTATTTAAACTCTTGAAATCTCTGCTTTCAACAGGAACCAGCTGTCCCCTTTGTCCTCTAGATGCTGCGAGGCAGTTTGAGCGTGTCCATCTGGAGAAACCTGCTGAGTTCACACGCTTTGATGCTAAAACATAAACCTTTAGCCTTTGAAGAAGCTGTCAGTACTGAGAGAGAGGGGGAGCACATAAAGAAAGAGATAGAAAAGAGGAGAAAGATGTCTAGTGACGTGAAGGGGAAAGACAGCAGGCGTTTCTAAATAACAGCTACTTACCGAAATCTTTCTTGCAGTATTTTTTCATGGTGACCTTCATCTTGCCCTTGGGTGCTTTGCAGTGGGAGTCGCAGTCTGAGGAAGATAACAGGCAGGCAGATTTTACATGTATGGAAAGCATAGGTAATGCAAGTTTCAAATAGGTTTTGTGAAAATAAAATTAATCAAATGCTCGCCTGATGCTGTTTTTTTTAATCAACATGCCTAAAATCTTTTGGAGGCTAGGCATTCTCTTTGTTGGCATCTAAAAAATCATGGAATTCTTCACCCTCTGATATTCGCAATGCAGAATCCCTGAGAATTATTAAATCATCTCTTAAAATTTGCTTTTTAGGGGAGCTTTTATTTGAATTTTTTTCTTTTTTTTTTATTTATTACTATTATTATTATTTTATGTGTTTTTAATTATTTTTTACTATTACATTTTTTCTTTGCGTTGTTCCTTGTATGTGTCTTTTACTGCTGCACATTTTATTTGTCTGTCAAGTGCCTTGAGATGCTACCTTTAAAGGTACTATATACACATAAAGTTTGTTATTATTATTACTAGGAATGTCCCAATCAGTCTTTTTGGCCTCGAGCCCGATTCATTTGATTTTGAGTGTCTATACCGAAAGCCAATGCGATACTTCTATAATACATAAAAAAAGAATAAAGAAGAGCGAAGAAACAGATCCAGGATGTTCCTTATTTTTTATTTAATTCACTTTATTTTAACATTCACAACTCTGTTAACAAACAATCAAGTAAAAAAAAATAACATAAATTCTTCACTTTTGGACTTTAGTGCAACAGTAAATATATATAAAAAAAATTAATATAAACCAAATAGCACCTCAACTTAAAATACCCAGCAGCATGTAAACAAAAGAAATAAAATAGCCACAGTGTTTGCAAAGCCAGTAATGTGCTTTTTATTAACTAACTCTTACTGTCATCACAGTAGTAAGTTTCACAAAAGGAAATGTAAGTTTTTCTTAATGAAAACTAACATCTCTACCTTGTCAGGTTTGAGCCTGTTTCTGTTCTCATCAAGGACGTTTGCAATGGCACTAAAAAGTCTCATCAACTTTATAATACCTCCAGACCGCAGACATCAGTACCACCCCAGTGACAGTTCTTGTACCTTTATTTCTGAGTGTGCAACAAAGTGATGTCATGCCACATGCGTAGCTGTTTTTGTGTGAAGTCAAGAAAAAGGTCTAACTCTGTACCACCGCATAACTATAGATGTGTTAAAAAATAAATATGTATATTCGAGTCTTGATCGGGAGGTAACATCCGATTCCAATCGAGTCTGAAGTCGCGTGCTCGGGCCTGATTTCCTCCAATTATTACTAAGCAAATCAGTGTAAAAGAATGAAACAATAGACTTTTTTCTGACTTGTACAAAATAAAAAAAAACATCAGTAATAACAAATAAAATCTTGCTGAAGACTTTGTGGTTTGAAAACCTTGTGGTTTAAAGAAAGTGGTGATTTAAAAGATTAAAATTGACAATAAATTAATATTCTGGGGGTGCATTGTGATCTTAAAATAAAGTTTTTAAAATGTCATGGAATATTGCTTGTTTCAAATAGGCTTAACTGGATTTTTGTTATTTAAACTTTGTTAAATTGTTAAACAATGACATTTTAGTGGATATTTCTATAAATCATTGACTTGTGCACTAAGAGTACTTCTGGAAATAATTAATAAAAGCACTTGATTTATATCATATTGTCAAATATAATATCATTTGAGCTTTAAAGTGTGACTCAAGTGTCCAGATGATTTTGTTATTGGCACATTTCAAGAGAGTCGCATTAGACCTAATTAAGTCTTAATAGGCAGCTAATCGTTTAATCTTTTCTTCACTTAACCCAGTCATTTTCTCACCCTAATTATCAGCACCTCCCCATATACCCCCACTTATTCAGCGATGTCAGGGCAGGAGGTGCACAGGTCATTTAAACTACATTCAGACACAGAACACCCCCGTCACAATGCCCACAATAGCCAATCCTCATTTAAACGCAGCTTTCCACATATAAACCTCAGGGACGCCATCCAGCGTGATGATTTATAGCTTTAGCGCTGAGTAGATCTATTCAACACCACTGTAGAGACCCGAACCCCACACTAAGGCCTTGGCAAGGGAAAAACTTCAACGCCAGGCACCTTTTGGACTGAAACTAGAGTGTTAAAATGGATCGCTTCTCCTGATGCAAAATGAAACCTGAGAGTCTCTCGTCGTATACTGTAGATACTTCACATATAGTGTAATAACCTCAGGATTCCTGGAGGAGTGGGAGCATGATGGAGATTTAGAAAATATACAAATATACAATTATAAAACATTATATTTGGATACATCTGTCTATCCTCCATCCAACATCCGTTCATCTATTTGTTGTTCTATTTATCCAACATTCCATTCATCCATTATGAATTCATCATCCAATATTCCATTTTCTCAATCTATCCATCCATCCATCCAAATGCTCTACCATGTTATCTATCCGCCCATTCACTCATCCATCCATTCATCCATCCAACATTCTTACAGTGTTCTACAGTATTTATCCATCCACCCACCATCTAACATTCTATCAATCTGCCATTCTATTCTATTCCATTCTACATCAGTCTAACTTCTCATCCATTGGTCTTTTGTTGTGTCCATCCATCCATTCATCCATCTCTCTAGTATTTTATTCATAGTTCCATACATGTATCCATCCTTCTCTTAATTATTTATCAATATTAGTTTTTATTAATATCCATCATCCAAATCAAGTCACCTTTAGCTCTTCATACACTTTAGATTGTGTCAAAGCCGCTTTATAAAAATGAACAGAAAAATAATAAAAAGGTAGATAATATATAATGTTTTCTAAACATATTGAATATATCCAGCATTATAATGTTCCATATATCTTTCTTTTTCTTCATCCATCCATCAGATGATTTAATATTCCATCCATCTATCCATCCAACATTCAATTTAAAGCTATATTCATCCATCATCTATATATCTTTTATTCTTGCCATCCAGCATTATATATAATGTTTTATCCATCCATCTATTCATCTTTCATTCTATTCTTCCAACTTTCCAAAAGTTCTAATGTTCTATCCATCCAATGTTCTATTTTGTGTTCCATCCCTCCATTATCTACAGTATATAACGTTTATTCTGTTCATGTAGCATTCTATCTAACTTTCCTTCCATCCAACTATCCATCCATTCATCCATCCATCCAATGTTCTGTTTAATCTTCCAATTATCTATCCATCCATCCATCCATCCATCCATCCATCCATCCATCCATCCAATCATCCATCATCCATCCATTCATCCATCCATCCATCCATCCATTCATTCATTCATCCATCCATCCATCCATCCATCCATCAATCTATCATCCATGCATCGTCCATCCATCCATCCTTCCATTCATCCAACATTCTATTTATTGTTCCATCCATCCAACATTCTGTTTAATGTTCCATCCATCCATCCAACATTCTATTTAATGTTCCATCCATCCATCCATCCAAAGTTCTATTTCATGTTTCATCTATTTATCCATCCTAAAGTTCTAATATTCTATGCATCCAATTTTTTATTTTATGTTCCATTGCTCTATCATCTACTATTTATTCTATTCATCCACAGTTCTATCTAATGTTCCTTCCATCCATCCATCCATCCATCCAATGTTCTGTTTAATGTTCCATACATCCATTTGTCTGCCCATCCATTTATCCATCCATCCATCCATCCATCCATCCATCCATCCATCCAATGTTCTATTTTATGTTTCATCTATCTATTTATCCATCCATCAATCTTTCATTCTATTCCTACAACCATGCCAACGTTCTAATATTTTATCCATCCAATTTTCTATTTTATGTTCGATCCCCTTATCATCTATATACCATTTATTCTATTCATCCATAGATCCATCCATCCAATGTTCTGTTTATTGTTTCATCCATCCATCCATCCATCCATCCACCCATCTAACGGTCTATTTATTGTTCCATTCATCTAACATTCTATTTAATGTTCCATCAATCTATTTATCCATCCATCCATCCATCCATCCATCCATCCATCTAACGTTCTATTTAATGTTCCATCCATTTATCCATCATCCAATGATCTGTTTAATGTTACATCAATCTATTTATCCATTCATTCATCCATCCATACATCCATCCAATGTTCTATTTAATGTTCCATCCATCCTTCCATCCATCCATCCATCCATCCATCCAACATTCCATTTTATGTTTCATTCATCTATTTATCCATCGACCCAACCAATGTTCTATTTAATGTTCCATCCATCCAACATTTTATCTATCTGTCATTCTACTGTTCTATAATTTTATCGTTCTGTTCATCTTAAGAGTCTGTAGTCACAGCTGCTTTGCCTAGTGTAAACTTGAAGATTTCTGCTGGACTGGACGAGATGGGAGCGAGAAGACCTTTCAGCTTTCGCCTGAATATGGACAAACTTCATTATTTTCTCCAGCCCTCTGTCCAATCCACCCTTTTCATGTCCCTTTATATTCCGTCTGAATGAGGTTACCTGGGTAACGGCGAAGCAGGAAAGAACCACCAACCCGAATAAAAAAAGAGAAAGTTTGAAGGGGAAAGTTGAGGGGGGTTGGAGGGCTAGAAGAGCGAGATGTCTGGCAGCTTTGGGGGGTGGTGAAACACAAAAAGCTGGTGCGCAGAATTAGGATGTGAAGGACCATGGAGGGGGTGAAACTGGAGGTGGAGGAAGTGAGAAAGTGTGGAGAAGGGGGTGGTGTCGACCAAAGTAAATGATTCTGACCAGTCAATATCGGCCACGCCTGATTTCCATGTAAATGCATGAGCAGAGGACGGGACATCTTTTGTGTGGCGACGGCCCTTGTCCGCCTTATCCTGTCTCTCTTTGATAAGACTGGACAGACATTAGGCAAGCAGCACAATGCCTGACGCTGCCCATTACTCCCACGTCCACCAATAATGGATGTCCCCTGTGGAGGGACAAATGTCTACTTAATAGAGTCCCTTTAGCACAACTGTGCTGCTCACCAGGGAACCACACTATAGCTTTCTTCGTACTAGACCAGTGGTTGAAAAAGTTGCGAGACAATGAGGGGGGGGGGGGTCACTTGGTGATTTCCAAAAATCTCATATATGTTAATAAAGTATTAGAATAACCATATTTTATCCATAACCTACAGAAGATAAAAAATTGTATTTAAAAGTTATATAAAAAAAAACAACATGCAAATAAAAAGCCATCAGTCAATCAATCAATTTATTTCCATTAGATTGCGATCCCTGTGGTTATTACGCTAGATTAATGACTCAGCAATAGTGTTAGTGGCAGCAGATTGATTTTACAGCACAATGTTCAACTTTGACACATTTACGGCATTCACGTACAAAAATAAAGGCTACGACTGAACACGGAGGATCATCTCCAGGTGAATATCTCTAAAATAAATCAAGAGTACACTTGTGCTGTAAACATTGTGCCCACCATTCTCATTAAGTGAGGTTAATATTACATTAAACAACTGAATAATGACTATAAATAATGATATGGTTGTTAGACTGTTGTACTTTTTTGTGTTGTCAATAAGCAAATTTTTATATCGTTCCTATTGGTGTGTGTGCACCGTTGTCTGCAATGTATGTATATTTATACCACCTCCGAGGATAGTAGGGGTCATTAGTCACTGGAATTGTTATTTTTGGGGGTCGCAAGCTGAAAAGTTTGGGTACCACTGTACTAGACTACAGCAGGGCAGGTGAAGAGACTAAGAGAAGTGGTTGAATAATTTAGTTAAAGTTCAGATTTATTTTAGAAAATAGAAAATGTATATTTATTTGTAAGTTGATAAGTGAACAGATACTTTATAATTGACAATAGAAAGATGCTGTAAGTGATGCACAAACATAAATGTCTAGCATGAAATTTTTTATCAAATATTATCTGTTATTCAGTTTTGTCATACAATAAAAGATGTAAGTTTAATTTTTAAATACTGATCCCACATTTTGACAGTAATGAAGGGCTAATTAAATGATTATAATTAAAGGCAGTAATCAAGGTTGCAATATTTGTGCCAAAATTGTGAATTGTTATTACAACTATTACAGTTATTATAATATTATATAACAGTTTTCTATTTTTAACTAATTTTACAACGTTAAAACTATACTTGCAGTGTCAGTCTTCAGTGATCCTAATATGATGTTTTAATGCTTATTTACAAATGATCAATGTCAAAAATGCTATACTACTAAATATTTTTTTGTGAACCATAGTACATTTTTCTCAGATTGGGATGAATAGAAAACTTTTATATTCAGACTCTAAAAACCCTATATATTCAGTTCTTGTTAGTATAATTCCCAATTAAATATATTAAATCAGTAATCGTTTATATTAATTCTGCTGTTATTTTTGTTTGATACAAATCACTAATAAATACTGAGTTAGTGATCTTAATGTTGCCAAACTATTTTTTTTTCAGTTATTGTGTTTATTTGTAAATATCATAGTTTTTCTCTAGCATTTTCAAACTACATTAATCCTAATAACTACTATGATTGTTGTACAAAATAATTTTTAAGTAATATGTCTTTCATTTGTTCATAGGGACTATGTAAATAAAGGTGAATTGAATTGAACTGTGTATAAAAAACACTTTACATTTACAGTAGATGTGTGCAAAAATAAAAATAGACATCCTTTACAGGTCAAATTGAGCAAGACAATATGGTAGACTCTATGCAATACTGAAAAACAAAACAAAAAATAGAAAAATCTAACCAGGACCTGGCATAGATCAGATTTGAACCAGCATGACCATGTCAACTCGGTGGATTCATGAGCACTAACCAGGGTAGTTGTTCTTACTAAATAGTTTGAGAGCGGACAGAAGCCAGAGTTTGGCTGAATGGGGCGACTGCACATTCTGCAGTTCTTGCACAGCGCAGACAGCGATCGGGCAGCCTGGGTAATTAAGGGTGAATGAGCGTACACGAGTGTGTTCTCCCTCACAGAGTGTGACAGGAAAGCAAACGCGTTCAAATGAAGCATGTAATCAGATTAAGGTCCCAGGCAGTCTCACTGGTGACTGAGACAAAGCAAAGCCATGGCTTATGTTGATATTGTCATGATTGAGGAAAAACTCTAGTAGACCATGAGGGGAAAGTGATATTTGGAGCTGTGTTTTGGCAGTCTACAACATGCAGTAAAGTCAGCAAGGGGTCTTGTATCACCCTGAAGGGTTTTACAGTACTATTGTGTAATAATGACTTTGGTACGCTGAATGATATCTGCTAATTAACAATTGAGTGAATGTATATTTTAACAGAAGTGAACCGAGTATGAGGTGATTTCTGTTTATTTATGTTTTGGAATAGCAGTATGTGATGTTGATCTCTGCAATGACAACTTCTGATGTTGAAACAGTGAATTTTACTGACATTTTTTGTTTACATTAAATTTTACCAGTATCTTTTCTGGGTTGGTCTTTTAAAAAACAAAACTAGGTAAAAGTTGCCAGTTAATTTGTGCATTTATTTCTTAGCATATAAACAGCCTAAAAATGTTTGTAGCATTTAAATAAATAGTGTAAACATGGTGTATTGATTAGATTTGTCTTTTATGACTATGCAAAATATCTAGATTATTATTAATTTCATCATTATGCTTTTAATTTGATATTTAATTTTATTTGTGTCATTGTCACACACAAAAAGTGTTGTACTTTGTATATGATAAATTAGTTTTAATTAATGCACAATTATTTTATTTCACATTATATACAGGAGTTATGTGACCATGTTTATGCCTTGTAAATATTAAAAGCAAAAAAGTAATTGTGAGAAATTTAAAAAAGAAAAATAACAAGAACCTATTTTACAGGTATAAAAAATAAAGGAAAATAAATTAGCTTGCCCTAATATGAAAACAGACTTTTCAAAATACGTTTTCAAGCTATTTATGTACTATTAATTTTCAGTGCTCGTTTTATTTAAAGAGAATGTTTAAAACATAGTTGTAAAAAAAACCTGAAGCACTAAACAAACATTTGGTTATGGAATATCTATCATACACTGTAAAAAACATTATATGATCAATTAGTCATGACAGCATTTTTAGTTCAAGTTTAAGTTAATCATGTTCTAACTTAATTTTATAAGTTACGCAAGCAAGACAGTTTAACATACTCATATGGTTAATTTGATTCAGCTTAAAAATTTAAGGCAACCAGGATTTTTTTACAGTGATGTTGGTGTCTAACAAGAGCTTTATTTAAGTCAGAAATTGTACCAAATTGTAAATATGTTTTTAGTTTGTAGTTTTCTGGACTCACCTGTGGGCTCGTCTGGACTACTGTAGGAGGATGTGGGGGCAGCAACAGGAATTTCTGTAATAAACCATCAAGAACAAGCAATAAAATCTTCATGTCATATTAATTGCATCACTGCTATCCATAAACACTTGAAGTTTCAAAAGATAGTTCATCTAAAAAAAACATTACACAATATTTACTCATCCACAAGTGGTTGCAAACCTTTATGAATTTCTTTCTTCTGTTAAACACAATAAAAGATATTTTGAAAAATGTTAGAAACCACTAAACATTAGGTGCATCCCAAATTGCACACTTTTGCACCATTTTACTGCATTTTATAACATAAATAGTATAAGTAGAGCATACTCATTAAAAATTCTAAAAATAATAAATGCACTTTAGATATCTGGATGATGCACTTATTTAACCAATATTAAAAAAGTGTAAAATGTTGCCATTTTTTTGTTGCTTTTGGGATGACACTAAAGTCACACAGTACATAATGTATAGTAAGTTATTTGGGACGCAACTATTTATTACCATAGTAGGAAAAACAAATACTATGGATATAAGTGGTTACAGGTTTTCAGCATTTTTCTAAATATATTCTTTTGTGTTCAACATGAGAAAGAAACTCAAACTTGTTTATGACAGCTCATTTATTGAAAGTATTTTGTCCTTTTCCTGTATTTGCTGTTTTCTGACTGTCTATAAAAACAAGAATCGACTTCAAGGCATTGTTAAATTATGCTCAAAATTTTAAGAGCTCCCCTGTGAAGTCTTGCATCCTACTGCAAACAGCAGGTGTTGAGGATGGCACATAAAATACTAGGAGATACAGTAGCAAACACCCTCTAAACAAATATTTTGAGTGGTTGCCCCTTGGGCAATGTCTAAGGACAATAAGATGTTCCACAAATCGTTATAAATTAACATTTGTGCCTGAAGCAGTTCAGTTACGTAATAAATGTAGTTAATCAATAAGGTTGGGTCGATAGACGATGGCATCGTCCTTTGCTGATGGCCGATAGACATCACGATGCTGAGCTGGCATCACGATCCCTGTCGCAGCAGCAACCCACTCGCAAAAAATACACACTTAGGCCCCGTTTACATTAATATGTCTTTGTTTTCAAAATAAAACTAACAAAAACAATCCACGTCCACATTGGCGTTTCATCTAGCATTTCTGAAAAGCCCTACGGCTGAAAACGCACATCACGTGACCACACACACACACTCTGTCATGTGCTCTAGCATGCGCACTTCTGAGTTCCAGGCAGTCAGCCGGTGCTTTGAACACAAAACCCCAGAGAGCAGTGCACATCAAACAGTATATCAAGGATGTACCGCTGGATCGCGTCTTACTATAGTTGTTAAATATGATATTTAATTAATCTTGTCTCTATCTAGCAACTCTTCGGTCTTTTGAATCTATCAAGTAACGTGTCACAGTGTCAGTACACTGCTTTAGTCTTTCGCTTTCATGCTTGTATTTAGTAATTTTTGAAAAAAACCTCAGATACTGTTGGTTGGTTCCTGTTGATTGTGCACCTTTTTTTTACCAACCAAGTTTGTTGACGCCATTATAACGACACAGATCACTCTGCCTAGTCATGCCAGAGTCCTGCGGAAAAAGTGATTGACAGGTGGTAATTTGTTTGTAACTTATCTTTATTTATTTATGATTTTGGTTATGGGTAAAACAAAGACCATGTGGGTCTGGTAGTGGAAACGGTAGGCTACACATAATTAATTCATTATGAATTAATTAATTATTCATAAATAATTAATTCACCGCCGCCTACGACGATGATGCCATCTTCCATCGTCCATCACATTAGACATCTTACCATGCCAAATTGGTCGACATCGCCCAACCCTATTATTCAATGGATTATTATTTATTAGTATTAGTTATATTTATTAGTATTATTATATTTTGAATACATTTTTATTGCTATTGAATGTTTTTTCTTTTTTTTCCAGCTTTTTTTGTTTGTGTACTTAATGTTAAGTGTTGGTGTTTATTGTGTTAAGTGTGTCATTCTTGTTATATGGGAAGTACCATCATACAAAATGAATTGCCCCAAGGGGACTAAAACAGTTTTAAACTAAACTAAACTAAACTAAAGTAAACTAAACTAAACTAAACTAAACTAAACTAAACTAAACTAAACTAAACTAAAGACGTCAAGGGAGTACTGTAAATAATGGCAGAATACTCAATTTTAGGTGAACTGTCCCTTTAATTATTATTATTTCGTTTACAATATTTATTACTACACATATCAGCTTTATTTGACTGATGGTGTGAAGAAATGGTGGTGTCTAGTTTTAACAGCTTTCCCTCTCTTCCTCATTTTAAATGTTCTCATCTTAGATTTACCCCAACTGGGGGACCGAGGCTTGTTAAAAAGTGCACTTGGCAAAACATGTGATGTCGCAAAATATATATATATATCAGGCTATTAAAACAAAAGCATGTTATATCACTAAAAACATATGAGAAACTGAATATTTTCCACTCACTACCCCGGCACTCACTTTTCCTCTCCAGGTTTAACAGCACATTTGTTACGTACCCCAAGAAATGAGGCGAAATTGAGTTTCTTGGGATTTCATTTGTCTGTGTGAATTGCCAAGCAAATCTGAACAGCCACGGTTGCTTTTGTCAGCTGGCCAGATAGATCTTTATTTCCATGTCATCAGTTACAGCACAATAGGAGCACTGCACATTAATAACTGCACATTGTATTGCACATCTTATCGAGAAATGCCAGCCGCTGTGTGGCTCTGTCTTTAATGGCCACAAAGACCGGCTGCTGCCTTGTTGATACTGCCAATAAACATATCACCCATCATGCCCCTGGAGCAGATTTACGAGTTAAAAAGGCCGTCGGCGAGGTTTCAGGGCAGACGAGGTCATGTCAGCCAGGGCTTTATGGTCTGTTTGACTTAGCGGAGGGCAATCAGCAAAATGTCCATCCAAGAAATAATGGAACAGGGGACCGATACGGAAATTAAATGGGCCGGGGCCATGAAACCATGAATAATAATAATAGGTGTTTATGCAGAGTTTCTTTGGAGCATTATTATTGATGTCTCTGTGGGTGGTAATCATGTTGGACGACCTCATTTTGCACATGAGTAATTTGTGAAAGGAGCTGCATAATAGTCGATTTCTTTGTGCTTTTATAACAGCGTTTTGGGTCGTTCTGTTATTTATCCGTAGGTCAAACTCATTTTTTAAGAAATGTGCTGAAATTCATGCACTGCTTTTAGACTTATTTGTTTGAGAATGGTTTCATTATTAATGATTGTGGTTGACAAAATGTGTCTTTTATTATTTATGTAGGTTATCAAATTAATTGTTCAATTAATGGCAGCTAATGCCCAGTTAACCTTCATGTACTCTTCAGTATTTTTTTATCATGTCCAAGAAATAGAAAACTGTTCCTAAATTCCAAAGTTTTACAAGATTGTTTCTTGTTAATTGTCAATAGTGGTATAACTTTTAATAAAAACATTATTGACTTATTGGTTTTACAAAAGGGGGTGTACTTAATTGGCAACATTTTTATTAAAATGCATTTAAATGCAGGTTTTATTTGTTTATTCATTTTGTCAATTGATGCTACAGGGCCGAATATGGAAATTAAATGGGTCATTAAATTATGAATAACAAAAGGTGTTTATACATAGATTCTTTAGAGTATTATTGATGCCTTGTGGCTGTCAAAGAAGCTGCATATTATTTAATTTCTTTGTGCTTTTTTTTTAAGCAACCATTATGTGTCGTTCTATTTTATTATCTGTTGGTCAAACTAATTTTTGAATTATAGGTCATTTAGCACACTGTTTTCCTACTATTTTTTATTTATTTTCATTAGTTGTGGTTAAAGTTAAGTGTCTTTTTTATAAAGTTGATCAACATGATTGTCTGACTGAGTGACATTAGGTGTGTAGTTAAATGTTGGGCACTAATTAATATTAATTTGACATTTTTTAAAACCACAACCAAAAATTATATAGCTAACAAACGCACAGAATTGTCTTTCCTCATTATTTTACATATATTAGAAGTTTCTATCAATTTGTCAGTAGTGGTATAACCTTTAATGATACT
>CAIGQZ010016425.1:13849995-13863130 GCA_903798205.1 Danio tinwini
TATATATATACAGTGCTCAGCATAATTGAGTACACCCCATTTTGAAAATTAATATGTTTATCCATTTCTCAGTGAATATAGGCTATGTATTTGGTGCATTTAAACAAAACAGATTTATTAAACATGTAGATTTATTAAAATATAATTTTAGTCACCAAACATATTTAGAAATTGAAAATAAAATAAAAAGATAAACAATAAAGATAATACAATTAAATTCAAGCAAAATATTGCTAAAATAAATTACAACCTACAAGATTTCAACTAAATGCCTTAATTTTTATAAATTTTTCCTCTTTTTAAATTTTGTTTTTAATATTTTTCTATAACTTAAATTTGGGTGTACTAGTTTTTGGATCTTTATCGTTAGTTATTTTCTCAGATAAGCTCCAGATTTGGCTTCAGTACTTACTAATCTAATGTATATGCACAAATATAATATTGTATAGCTTATATTTATACAAATATTACAATTATAATAAGTTAATATGTCACTTATTCCTGTGATGGCAATGCTGATTTTTTAGCATCCATTGTTCATGTTAAATGTTTCTTATTGTTAATATTAAATACTTAAAAGTATATTTTCAGGATTTTTAATAGATACAGCATTGTACAAATTTTATCGCTAAATATACAGCTTTTCAAACATTCTAAATAATTCTGGGGGGAAATAAATACTTTACTTTCTTTATACTTAAGTGATTTTTTAATTATTATTATTTTTTAAAGGTAAATTTGATATTGATTTTGATCAGTGTAATGCATCATTGTTGAGTAAACATCATCTTTTATTTCCAAAATACCTTACTCACCACAAACATTAAAGAAGAAGTGTGTTTATTTAGTTCCTAACTAAGACTAAGAATTAATAGCCAGTGATGAAGAGAGAGCAGAGCAAGCCAGAGGAGTCTTACTGATACAGGGGGCGATAGGTGATCTGCTCTGCTGGTATCCTTTAGCACAGCGATTGCAGGTGATGCCAGTCACACCATCTTTACATGGACACTGTCCAGTCGTCTGGTTACAGGTCTTACCGGCTGCACCAACCGGGTGACAATCACAGGCTGAAAAGAAAAAAACAGTGTCATTGATAATAACTAAATAACTAAACTGTAATAACTAAATCTAGTTAAGCAAAGGTAAATAAGGTGAAAGCAGTTTAGTGAAAGAATCATCAAGAGTTTTGGATTGGCTTAATAGAACTGGCTCATAAAAGCAATTAATTTGGGAATCAGGCAATATTTGTTGTGCTGCATATTTTGAATCACTAAAAAGACGAGTTCATATCAATCAATTAATCAATCAATCAATCAATCAATCTAGTTCCTGAATGTTCACACTATGGGCTCTATTTTAACGGTTTAGGCGCAAAGTCTGAAGCGCAGGGCGCAAAAGCATTAAGGGCATGTCCGTATCCACTTTTGCCATTTTAAAGACAGGAAAATGTGCTTTGCGCTGCGGCGCATGGTCTAACAGGGTTGAACTTATTCTCTTAATTAGTTATGGGTGTGTTTTGACAATAAACCAATCATAGTCTCATCTTCCATTCCCTTAAAGAGTCAGTTGTGCCGCTCCATGACTCAGTTGCTATTTACATGGCGAACTTTGTAAGTGGAAAAACTAAACACTTCAAAACAGTTAAACAGCATCTGCTGCAAGAGGATAATGAGCCTCCTCCATTCTGCCTTTACTTTCACTTTCTCTCTTTCGTGGATAAGGAAACGGTGTTGTATGCTTTCCACAGAAGACATGCATTAGCCTACATAATAATTTTTTGTTTGTTAAGCGCTAAGATTTGTTTCAAAACTATTTCTAAATTCAGTTTTAATTTCCAGCAAACAAATAAATGAACAATAATAACAAAGTGTGGTCAAAAACGGAGTTATATGCAAAGACACGTCCTATGGCCCATATGGTCCAAAAACCTGACAAGTCGACTAATCTAAGCTTGTTCTTAATAAAAACAAATCTAAATATGCATATCATAAATAATATTAATAATAATAATAACATTATACAAAAGCAAGTTGTCATGAATAAACTAAAAAACACCCCGAGGTGAAGAAGGCATGGGTGTACTGTTTTTTATATTTATAGTAAATAATAATTTTTGTAACATTTTTATCCTTTAATTCCTTTTCATTTGTAAAGATATTTGTGTATTGCTATATATCCTGCATGTTTTAAGCAATGTGTAAGCGAGGTGTACAACTAACGCGCTTTGCACTGGACTTTAGACCTGCCTTGAAAATGCATTTGCTGTTTAAACAGTGTGGCGCAAACGTCAAATAACATTTGCTTTGCACCTTGCGCCGCATCTCACAGAGTGTATGATAGGGCCCTATAAGTTTTTAATCCAATCCACTTTTCAATGCTTCATGGTTTTTATAATTTAAGTTGATTGAACATAAAACTATTAAGTTGTTCCCCAAAAAACTCAAGAATTGTGTTGTTTTAGCTAACTTTTAATTAAGTAGTTTGAGCAAGCAGCAAAAAAACTATTTTGAGTGAAATTCACGTATTTGTTTGTGTGCTAATTTGTGTGTTCCGACATTGGATTACACAGCTTTGATTCAGCAAAAAGAACCAGCTCACACAAGTCACTTGTTTGAGTATCAGATTACACATGTTGCACTGTATATTGATAAAGTAAAAATAACAAACTCACAAGAGTAATTTGTTCTGAATATTACTGTATATCGTAAAAAGTACCGTCACATATGCAGTGGGGGAAATAAGCATTGAACAAGTCATGTTTATTTCCTGGGAATAATGTTTCTAAAGTAGCAGTTGACATAGAATTGAACCAGATTTTGGTAGAAACATGATGTGTTTAATACTTATTTTCCATGTTGTATATGTGAAAAAAAATCTGAAAAAATAGATGTGTAATTACAATGGAAGACACAAGGAGAAAACACTGAACTACTGAAATGTATTTAATATTTCATATAAAAGGATTTTTGGTAATGGCAGCTTGAAGACGCCTCTCATATGGAGAATGACGTCACATGAATTGTCTGTCAAATATGATCTTTAATTTGTATTTTGTATTGGATTCAAGACAGCAGTCATTTTACAGCTTGAGTTTTTTTCTCTGAAAGCATTTGAGAGTTTCCTTGGCTATGTTTTGGATCATTGTCTTGCTGAAATGTTCACCCTGGTTTCATCCTCATCCTCCTGGTTATGTAGATGTTAGACTGAAGCAGCTAATATTCATTTACAATGACAACAATCAAGGTGTTGCTGAATAACTACTGAGAGATTTCAGCTGCTGTTTGGGCTTTCACTGCCTTTCTACACCTTCCTTACTTCATGTGTTTATTACTTTTGTCATTTCATTTTATTATGCATAACTTAATTTAACTTAAATAACTAATTTGATTTGTTTTCTTTGCCTATATGGATTTTCTTGGTTGTTAGCAACATCCTGAGAAAAATGGTGATGTGTTTAATATTTATTTTCCCTGCTGTAAGCTGATTTGTTGAGACAACATTGTTTTTTTTTTTTGTAAAGGACTTTTTTGTTGATAATTGACTGGTCAAATTATTCATTTTTTCCCTTTAACTTGCCTTTTTTTTGTTTTTTGTGTTCACACACACATTCACAACTGTGGTGGTCTGAATATAATTTATTTTGCCTTGACTGTTCATCAGCAGGGGAAAAGCAGGTTATGCCCCTCAAAAAGATATGAAGTCAGGAACTTCACCATAGAAACCTCAGTTTGAAATGACTTCAGATTGAAATGAGAACAGTTATGCCCCACACCTGTGTGCGTGCACTGAGTCTGGATCCTGTCCAAAGTTCCACATGAGTTTCTTTGTGGACAGCCTGATACCCGCTTCATGTCTGTGTATGTTAAAACCTTTCGAGATCTGACATAGTGTTATCCTGTGCAGAGGCCGCACACCGTCTGATCAAGTTTCCGACGTAAAGACTCTTGGCAAAGCATGGCCTCACAAATAAAGGCTGAATAATGTTCCTATTAACGACGGAATGGCTTGTACTTCAAAGGTGCTCTGGCTAAGCTGTTAGTCGGGACAATCACGTGTTAAAATGTGAGAATTTCTTTGTGTGCTCACCCTGCCAAATGTTTACCATAAAGCTGCTTTGTTTGAAGTCCCAACTTAACTCTTCCCATCAAGCCATTTTTATGTAGCCAGGGATTAATTTGGAAATTATATGAAGTGGTCCAGCCTCAAAGCTCCTGGGACAAAAGAGAGCTGATGAATATTAGAAGGCACTTCTTGAATTAGTAACAAAGGCAATTGTTGGTCTCAGATTTATGTCTGCCCTGAAGAAGCTGTACACAGTCACAATAGTGCCAGAACAGAAACGGTTGTTCTGACGAGATGAGCCATTTCCTCATTAATCATCTCTCTCTCTCTCTCTCTCTCTCTCTCTCTCTCTCTCTCTCTCTCTCTCTCTCTCTCTTTCTCTCTCTCTCTCTCTCTGAGTTTTTTATGCAACCTCATAAGTGGCTGATCTGAAACACACTGGATACTGTATGCACTTTTAAACTGCTCACATAACTTAACACATGCAGTTTAGCTCACCTGCTAACACTCACAGCTGGTTTTATCAGAGTTTGTTATGAGTGTACACTGTAAAAAATGCTGGGTTCCACGCAATAGATTTGTGTTGGAACAACATGAAGGAATTAAATTAACTTATTAGACTTTACAAATATAAGTGAACTGAACATAAAACAAATAAGTTGCCTCCAAAAAACTCAAGACTTGTGTTGTTTCAGTTCATTTTAAATAAGTAGTTTGAACAAAAAGTAAACATCATTTTTTGAGTGTATTAAAATATAATACTATAATATTATAATGTTATTTTACACTGTAAACCCCAAAAAGTTAAGGTAACTCAAACCATTTGAGGAAACCGATTGCAACAAACCATTTTAGTTGAAAAACTATTACTAATGAGTACTGTGAACTTACTCCATTTAAGTTGAAGTAATAAGGTATTTAATTAAGTCATTACTTCAGCACTGAGTTCAAAACTCTTTTCAAAAGTGTAGAATTAACTTTCAGTACATTTTGAGTAACTTCACTCATTTCATTTGATAAAGTTGACTGTTGGTTTTTACAGTGTATAGGATATTATTACAAGACCAAAATCACAGATCAAAGATTTATTAGGTGAAGCAAGGTTTATATCATTCTGTTGTTCTGTCATTCTGTTTCGTCAGTCTGTCTGTCTTTCTGTAGTTTTATCTATCGTCAATCGTTCTTTTGTTTTAATTATTTTAATACTATTCTCTTGTTCTACTGCTATTATTCTATGCATTATGGACTTTCTGATTATTGTACTGTCTATGATGTTATTTTTCTATCTACCGTTCTGTTGTTCTCTACATTGTATTACAATTTTATCCAACATTCTGTCAAGTCAACAATTATGGGTGATAATCAACAGCTCATGCGGACAGACTCAATAAAAAGGTCAGAGCTAAACTTTGTACTTGAGACACATTTGGCAGCAGTGTGAAGTCTAGTTGACCTGGAGTGCATTTCCCAAACAACGACTTAACTCGAGGCTGAGCTACCATAATACAACGCATTGTTTGGGAAAAAAACAATGTAGTGACAAGTGTTCCCCGAAACTGTACACTAAAAAAAGATTCATTGGATTTATTCAGTTTTTTAAGGTAAGTGGTTGCAAACAATTTACATGGGCTGAATTTAAACAATTAAATTAAGTTGAATATTACTCTATTGAATTTGTTTGTTTAAATATAAGTTGTTTGCAACCACTTACCTAAAAAATGTAGTAAATCCAATGAATCATTTTTTTCAGTAAGTAAGTAAAAGTAAAGTAGTTGCTCTGTCGCAGATCCATCTTTTGTTCGAATCTGTCCAGAGCCTTTACCATTTCACTAAAGAGAAAAGAAAAAACTTTACATTGCTCTCTAGATTGACGGCACACATTGAAGAAGTGTAAAACTCATGCTTTGTGAACTAAAATGTGTTTAAGGAAAGTGCTTTAGCATCAGTGGATCAGTTTCATTTAGATTGCTATCACTGTTCCACATCGCTGATGACATAGCTGATGTTAATAAATGTGCAACAAAGTGGTGGGATGCTTTGAATTTCAATGCCCACTTAGCAATCTGTAAAAAGCAGCTAGAGTTGTGCACTTGAGCCACCCACCAATCAGCCCACCTCCTGCTGAATTACGACAGTGCTTATACGCCTTCACAGACGACCCTACAACTCCCCAGCACATAATCTAAAGCAGAGCTGCTAATAATTCAGCTGTAGCAAGAGGACATGGGGAAATGAGTGTGGAGCAATGCGGCATAGACTCTAAGTTCTCCTGGCTGTTGAAAACTCCTCTTCATGTTTAAACAAACAGTTTAACCAAAAATGATAATTCTGTCATCATTTGTTCACACTTAAGTCATTCCATATAGGATTATTTCAACATATTTAAGCTGGCTAATTTGTTTATAATTATTATGTAGGGCAACTTAGGCTTTTAAAGGGATAGTTTGCTCCAAATTGAACATTCTGTTATCATTTAATCACCCACTACATGTTTCAAACCTTTTTGAGTTTCTTTCTTCTGTTTAAAACAACAACAAATATGTATATTTTGAAGAATGTTGGTAGCCAAAGAGTTGACAGTAGCTGCTGACAGTCATTTTTATTCCTACTATAGAAGTATCTTGAAAGCTACTACTAGTTACATTCTTAGAAATATCACGGGGGAAAAATACAAAGGAAGTTTGAAGAACTTGGGTGTAAGCAAATGGTAAACTGTCTTTTTTTTACATTTCAAAAAGACTTTAAAAGCATGAGACAAGAAGCTGACTTACATGCTGCATCTAATATGCTACATCTTGTTAGTTTTGCACTAGTAGCCTGCAGAGGGTAGTTAAATTCCTAAACTATTCATCTGCTTTGGGAATGGAACTAATTGGTAAAATCATGATTAAAAAAATGGTCACCATGGAGATCTAGGATGTTGTTACATTTTCAGATTTTGTTTTGGCACTTTTGAAAATACTTTTTTATTTAAATGTTTGCATATTTGGTCATGCATATATTTTAATGGTAATTATATTTTTTCTCTTTTAATTTTAAATGAATGGAATAGTTAGTCTTTCAAATTCTTCTGTATTCGATTTAAGTGGGAAAGTCAAATGCATTATTTGAGAAAAAAAAAAGTTAGTTAAGTTTTTAAGTTATTATCGTATGAAGTGTTAAGATTTACAATTAAATTATAAATAAATTTGATATGTTTTATTAATAAGGATTATTTATCAAATAGATTTATAATTTAATTATGTAATGATGATAATCATTTTCTGTAATAATTATTATTTAGAACAATTTTTATTTTGTGATTAATATGTTTACTATCCCTTTAGTACCTACTTTTACCATTGGATAGCACTGCTGGGTGGTTGGTTGGGGGAATGCAGTTTATTTAAAATTTTAAATTTATATTTGTTTTATTTTTATGACTGTTATTGTTGTTGTTGTTTTTTGTTTGTTTCTTTTATTTATTTTTTATTACTTTCAAATGTCTAATTGTCTAATTTTATGTTTTAGTTTTTTTAAATGTATTGTCAAGTGAATGTCTGCTAACATTTCTAATAATAAAAAAATTTAAACCCAACCCAAAACAAATTTTAAACAAAATTTCTAGCTTTTTAAAATAAATTTTGAAATGTACATTTGTTTTATGACTTTAGTCATTTTTAATGTGGATTTTTATTTTTGTATTCAATTCAATTCAATTCAATTCAATTCAATTCAATAGTGATTATTAACCCACACTGAACTGAGCTAAACTGAACTGAACTGATTTAAAACTCTGAAAATCAAACTAACACTGTTTCAATTTACTATAATATTGAATGTGAAGCTGCTTTGACACAATCTACATTGTATAAGCACTACACAAATAAAGGTGAAATGATTTTTTATTTTTGTATAATTAAAAAAAATGTATTCACATTTTGAAAACATTGAAAATAATTTGTCCTTCAAATTCTTCTTTGTTCTAAAGACAGTGCTGCATTATCTGAATAAAAAGAATATTCATTTGACAATTTTCTGATGAATTGTTTTTGTGTTTTAAAACATGATTTTGTTTTTTGTGTTATTCTTACTGTAAAATACAATTACTAAACTTATGTAATTACTGTAATGTTTCATTGTAAAGCTAAAACAAAAAGTATAAAAAGGCATAAACAATTTATTTAGTTATGTGATTTACATTAAATTAGAGGAATTTCAAAATCCCACAAAGCCTTACACTGAGTAAATGATGACATTTATGGTGAGAGAGAAAGAAATGCTGTAGTTGTTGTTGGTGACATTGTCCCAGACAGCCACTAACAATAGATCTGGTTTTGGCTCTCATTTGTACAGTAGGTGCTCTGCCATTTTGTTATTTACGGTAACACTTTATTTTGATGGTCCATTTTAGTATTAGTCTGCTTCATATCTGCTGATACTGCTCCTTCAACAGACATTTAACTGACTATAAGAAACTTTGCAAATACATGTCAACTTACTAACCCTAACCCTAACCCTAACCCCAAACCTAACAGTCCACTTAAAATGTAATGAGAATTAGTTGGCATTTGATGCAATGTAACTTAAATTCAACAAACAGATCATCAAAATAAAGTGTAACCTTATTTACAACTAATATAGCCTTCAACCCCCCGCCCCCCCATTTTCCATCCAAAACAAGCAGAGTGAGATGGTTGGCTGACATGAACAATAAATACAGCAGTCTGCTATACAACGTCAGCATACTGGGAAGTTTGTCACCTGAGACAAGTGAAGCAATCATCTTGACAATGGTGACTGGAACTTTTCAGTATTTCTCGGACAAGCTTTGACCCTACCGGTCACATAGATACTGTATGTTAAGGTCAATACAAGCGGCCGCTTTTGTAAAACTAGCTTGCCTGTATCCCTTGCATCAGGCCTCCGAGCATCCCATATATAGCCTGAGTAAATGTTTTGGCTGGCAGGGGAAACTGTTGAAAACCATTTGTAACTTTGGCTGAATCGCACACATTCCTTTTGTGATAATGTAGCATAGGCAGTCTTTGCCATACATCACATCTGCGCTTTGGATCCCGACAGGCTGCTAAAAAATTAAGCTGCCCCAGTGATCGGTTAGAGGCCTCTCGTATCAATTATGCTGTTGTCTGTGGAAGCTTTCAGTCTAGAGTCAGATGAGAATACAAGTTATGTTGGGAAACATGCAATAGTACAGATTGCTTTGTTAGTGAATGGATTGGGAGAACATGAGGGACTGACATTGTAAAATTCATCTGTGATCCGACAGTGAATAAAATGAAACAATTCACACCTATTTTAGTATGTCTGATTTTGGACAGTGTTCTCTGGCAAGCTTAATTTCCTGTCACAAAAGTTTTCCATTCATTATCTCAATCAGGTACTGTTCCAAAACTCTCTAAGTTGCAAGTAGTTTACAGTGACTGATTTGATACTGATTTCTAAGTAACACATGTTCCATATGAAAATAACAATCTTTGTTCGAAGTGCAGTTAAATATGTAAGGAATAAGGAACAGATTGCTATGTGTTAAAATATTTTAAATGCACAACATAAAGGCAAAGATCCACCTGATGCAAAGCAGAAGTCATTTAAATTCCTTTAACCCATGGTAAGCTATTGATTATTCCACTTATTCCTTGGTCATTAGTAAGATGTAGACCATTTAAAACTAGTGTTGCTCTTTGCAGCTCAATTTTTGACCAAATGTTCATCAACTACGACATTATATCTCCTTGTCCCGCATTGAATCAGTTGTCACAAGCAGATAGAGACAGTGCATGTGTGTAAATGACACAGGCATATCTAATAGCTCTAATATACACACGTGTAGCTCCTCCCCTTTAAAAAAAACTGCGCAATAGCATTTAGTTTTATCATCGCTCTGCCAGTGAGAGTGGTTGAGCTCAAGTGCATCAAATGAAAAGCAAATGAGAAGCATCTTGAAAGGGGCAGGGCATTGTCAGATACTAGAGAGCATTTAATTGGTTATGATTGGATTAGAAACTGAAGTATGGGTTGACGTGAATAAAACCATTGATCTATTTTTGGCAGAAATGACAAACTACACGCATAGATGTTGATATCAGTTTTATATCTTCTAAATGCAAATGTTGTCACTGCTATGGAGCACACTGGCTTAAAAACCAACAATACTGATGCTAACATCTAAAAAACTTTATTTTAATTTCATGAGACCTTTAAGCTATTTTATTTCATGGTCTGTTGAAATTCTTGATTCTGATTGAAATGCACAGGTTTGGCTTCCACTTGTGCGTTGGGCGGTTATTCACCTCCACATTGTGCATTTAAAATCCTTTAACGCACACCAAACTATTGATTATTTATTACTTATTGCACACCCTCCAGATAATTAGAGTCAAGAATTTCAACAGTCCATGGGATCATTTAAAATACAAACTATGAATGGCCTGTTATTATGAATACTTTTTAAACAATCATGTATTTATGCCATGAGGGAAAATGTCAAAATGGTTATTGCTGGGGATGTCATAAATGATTAATGGATTTCAATGCTGAAGAGGACAATTTGGTATCGATTTATTAACAGACCATAACCTTTTATGATGTATTGACAGTTTTGTCAATTTGTCATTTAATTGACAGATGTCATTTCTCATGGTACACACTAGGGCTGTGCGATTTGGGGAAAATATCTAAATTGTGATTTATTTATTTTTTTACAGATATTGTGGTTTCAATTTGATTTGCAATTTAATTTTGTAGTTAAGCTTCAGCTCAATAATCTGTATCGTAGTTTATTACTGCTAAAGTGCAGTGAGTGTTAGTCAAAAAAAGGATCTGAAAATATATTAACGTATTCCAACTTTTGTTCAAATATGTGTATAAATATTCAGAAATTAAACACTCAATTTTCTCTAGAGCAAACAGTAGTGAGTTATGGCGTTAGTTATCTCCTGGTGTCTTTGTAATGTTTTTTCATATGGTGTAACAGCTGCAAACAACTCTGAAATTGTACTTTGCTGTTGCTTGCTACTATATTGAGTGTCACTGGCAATATTTTCAGTTGACCTTTTAGCAAGACACTCCTCATATTTCCGTCTGTGGTGCTTTTTAGGTGCTGGTTGTTGTCTATTAATGCTTCTGAAGCAGCAGACGCCATCATCCCACTTGTCTGCACTTTCCTGTTTGTTTGTTTTATTGAGGGCTTTCCTCATAGTTCGGTTGCGCAATTCTGATTGGGCAGAACAAAAGTGTGCTCACTCAGTTGGCTAGTAAGACACACAGACAGCAGTCACGCATTCGCTTTGAGTGAGGGAAATTAATACATTTATATTTCATATGGAAGTCTCTTGTGATTAGCTAATTGAAACACTTCAAATCGCGATTGCAATTCGATTTTGATTAATTACACATCCCTACATTCTTTAGCAAGGAATGTGAGATGCATGTGTGAGTAATTTAAAAATGCTTTAACAATTTTAAAAGCCTAATGTAAATCTGGGAACATTACACTGCTTGTGAGCTTGCGGGGACAGTGTTTCACTGTCACTAAAGGTAACTTGTAATTCAAAGTTCAAGTTTTTGTTTTGTTTATTTGTTTTTTATTATATAGAAATTATAATGGCAATGTCTACATTGTGGGGCTGCATGGCCTCACAGCAAAAAGATCGCTGGTTCGAGCCTCGGCCGGGTCAGTTGGAGTTTCTGTGTGGAGTTTGCATGTTCTCCCCGTGTTCGCGTGGGTTTCCTCCGGGTGCTCTGGTTTCCCCCACAAGTCCAAAAACATGTGGTACAGGTGAATTGGGTAGGCTAAATCGTCCATAGTGTTTGTGTGTGAATGAGTGTGTATGGATGTTTCCCAGTAATGGGTTGCAGCTGGAAGGGAATCCACTGCGTAAAACATATGCTGGATAAATTGGTGGTTCATTCCGCTATGGCCACCCTGGATTAATAAAGGGACTAAGCCGAAAAGAAAATGAATGAATGTCTACATCGTATGTGCTCCTATGATGCTTTAAAAATATTCCAACATGGGCAGCTCTGTAAGTTTTGAACAGCCTTCCAGTCCACCTGACCTCTAAGTGTGAACATTGAAGTCTCTTAGGCCTAGAGCATATGTGTAATCTCTGGTGTCTTTACATTTATTTTTTCTTTCACGGTTGAGTGAATAAATGGCTTCTTTTACTGTTATTGTTAATATCAGTTCTGTGGCAGTTTTGCTTGTATTTTTGGCCTGAGTTCATTTTCCAGGGAAACCCCTTTGTTCAAACACTGTCATATTCGAATCTCTTTCAGGTCTGAAAATTTAACACTTAAACATGTAAATTTTGAGCATTCATATTGTGTTTCTGTGTCTATAAAAGAAATCTATCTCACTGATTTCTTCGTCCTTATTAGCCTTACAGTTGGAGATAACAGAATGTAAAATTCCTGTGTCTGATATTAAACCGGTTTTATAATAATGAGAAATGGCAAATGGAATGGGACGAATGTAGGAATAACAAATTGTATGAAGTAAATCCATTTGTAAATGAAAGAAAAAAATACCATTTTGAAAGTAGACATGAACAGGTTGTACATACAAGATGTATAACCGGACACTCAAGACTTACACACGCATATTTACTGAAAGGGGAAGAAAAACCTATTTGTGACTTGTGTAAGAATATTTTGATGATAAAACATATTTTAATAGAATGTGTATTTTTAAATGATTTTAGAGAAAGTTTTTATTTGGGAAATATTATAATATTATATTCATATTATATTCACTTATAATATTATATATTATAAGTGAAATGTTTGAAAAGATGTCTTCTGGAGCAATTTTAGAATATTTATCCTTAAACAAACTAAAAGATTGTATGCATCTCTTTTCAGTGTTGTTGCTAATTTTATACTTTTTGTTGTTTTTTTACAATGTATGTTTGTTTAGAAACTGATTTGATTATATCATTATATATTGTATGTTTATTAGTATATGTTCTTGCCATGAATATATGTATATGTTTTAGCCAATGCTGCTGATATGGCATTAAAACATAAATAAATAAATAAATAAATAAATAAATAAATAAATAAATAAATA
>CAIGQZ010016425.1:13872651-13908017 GCA_903798205.1 Danio tinwini
TGCGCGTGTGCATGTGCGTGTGCGTGTGTGTGTGTGGTCAGTGATGTGCGTTTTTAGCGGACGAAGGGCTGTTCAGAAATGCTAGATGAAACGCTAGTGTGGACGTGGATCATTTTCGTTCTAAAATGCCATTTTAAAACTAAGACGTATTAGTATAAACAGGGCCTAAGTGTGTATTTTTCATGAGCGGGTTTGCAACGGGGGAGAGACGGAGGATCAGCGATGCCACCTCAGCATCGTGATGTCTATAGGCCATCGGTGATGGACGATAGCATTGTCTATCAACCCAACCCTAGTATGAATCTGTCCCAACACTGAGGTACAAAGTATAACCCTTTTAAATATTACTTAGGTCATTATATATAATAAATAATAAATAAATATATAAATATATAAAAATATATTATATATTTTTAAGTGGGAGGCGGAGTCACATTGGCAAAAACGCATCTTAATACCAACTGTGAATGCAGTTTACAATAAAATGTGTGATGCACAGATTTTTTTCTTACCAGTCCTGCTTCAAACACTGCTTAGTTCATAATCAAATGTAAATTGTGCATCCTTATTTCAAAATATTCGACTACATTTTGTAGAATAAGTTTAATTATTGTTTTCTGTTTGCACGATTTTTAAATTTACCATTCTTTCTATAATGATAATACTTCACTGGACTAAAATAATTTATTATAGTTTATTTTTATTACTCCAGAAACGTTAAACTGATGGCCTGCAGATTTTCTTGCATTAAACTGGCAACACAATTGAATATTTTATTACACAACTCATATTGTACATTAGCCTGACTGTAATCCCTCTCTTTGAAGAAATCATGGTTTAAAGTGGACAAAAAACTCACTATCCCCTATCCTTCAACCAAATCACATTTGAATACAACTGCTTTTTATTTGCATGTACATTTACAATTGAGGAGACATTCAGACATTTGAGATGGTGGCTGACTGTATTTATCACTATTTGATGAATTTGTCAGATCGTCTCATTTCAAGACACATACAGTATCTTAACTATACCAATAGAATCTGTTTGGTATTGTTGGTACTATCAAATTGAGCTGCAGGAAAATTTTATGATCCAGCATAAACATGATTCTACTTTTGGACAATGGCAGTATTTTCTGAACATTTTGTCCAATTCTTTGGATTTCTTGAAATTCTGTAAGCTGTGGTACATTTTTAAAGACTCACCCTGAGTAAATGTTCCTTAAAATATCTCAAGTCGTCTCAAGAGTTAAAACCGGAAGACAAGTGGAATTGGCGGAATGGAAAACATTCGAGATCGGAGTTGAGTGCAAAAGATAAAGACATTTGTAGCGGCACTGGACACCAGACGCCGAAGAATTTGGCAGGAATGTATAGGCTTCCCCATGGAACATAAATCAGTTAGAAAGAGTGGGACCACAATGTGAGCGCTTCCCGTCGGTTTGGCATTCCTTCTGTTTTTCGAGCCTGTGTAAATCATGCACACGACAGGCCCGGCCTGCAGATGTGTGGCCATTGGTTCCACCACAAATGGAGTCAGGGGTCCAAATCCCAAATGATCCGTAAATAGGAATCTCCCTCGAATCGCAGCGTGATGTGGCATGGGATGGAGAGATTGTGCTTTTCCACTGCAGGTGTCGTCATTGTCTCTCACCAGCTGAGATTTACAGGTCTTGAATGGCATTAAGAAGCCTCATTGACAATGCATTACAGGAATGCAGCTCCATGCTGAGGGAAGGCCTTCAGGATGAGCTTTACAAGGTGTAACAGTTGATGTGGGTGATTGCTAAACAATGCGTGACTACAGTACAGTAATGTTAGTCTGAAGGGGTGGTTACATGGCACTGCTTTTAGTTTTAAATAGGGCTGCACAATATATCGTTTCAGCATCGATATGCTCTGCAATACTCACATCGCAGGATTTGCATTATCAAGTTGTGATTTTAATTAAACAGGAGCCACAGAGTAATTGCAAAGCTTAATTCTAATCTAATAGTGTTAATGATATTTATTTTGATGTGTTTTAAGCCCTGTGACTAAGAGTTTAAGTGAATTTTAACCATTTGGGCACAAGAAATGATCAAGTTTGCCACTTTAGCAAATTTAGTAATTGTGTTTATGTATAGAATAAAGACCATGAAGTTTTTTTTAACATGTTTATTGCCCTTTTGTACCTTAACACTGTTAGAATTTCCAGAAAACCATTAGCACTGTTTATTTCATTTTTATCTTTGTTATATTGTTATAGTCTGTCCTTTATTTATTTATTTTATTTAGTATACTTTTGGACAGTTTTATATATTGTATGCTGATACACTTTTATAAAAAATATCATGCCAATCAATGTAAAATTATGAATTCTTTCCAAATAGAGTCATGCTGTGAAATTGTATTTATATTGCAATAAATATTGCAGAAAAACAAAATATCGCAATGTCAGTTTTTCCTATATCTTGCAGCCCTTGTATATATAATATAGTGCTTTATACATATATTTATACAGCAGTTCTGTCTGGCTCTTGAATCTGATTGGCTGGCAGCCATGCGATATTCTGCAAATAACAACACTTGTAGTGTATTGAGTGTGAGATGAGACTCATTTCAGGAATGTACGTATGTATTTTGTGTTCACTTTTTGTATAACCCTGAGTTACTTTTTGGCCATCTGTTTCTAATGCGTCTCCTGTTTTCATTACCGTAGACTAGTTCAGTAAACAGAAAGAAAGAACAAATGCTCGCATGTGTTTAACGTTTTTCCTTATCGCAAACACAACAGTAATCTGCTAGTGTTTGCGCTGCTTTGGCTTTTTCAGGATTAATTATTGTGATCCCCCAATTGCAACAGAGAAATACTGGGAAATCTCTGTAAACTGATGGCATTTCATGTCGTTCACCTTATAATCTTAAAATGTCAGCAAAATCACCTGTTTTGTCATCACTTTAGACATTATGCTAGATAATTATTCAAATACTAGCTCTAAAGTGATGTTGGTGAATGGGCAACTACTGTACTGACGTCAGCTGCAGATGTGAAGGAATGGCGGAAGAAAGTAGTTCCTCATACAAAAGGGTTTTTAGACTTTTGTGTTTGACTTTTTTTATATGCACAATTATGCTGTTGAACTGTTGTATTAACGCAATATCACACTCAGTAATATCACATGACTAGCAGTGCGATATGGCTGTATATCGTCACTGGTGGGATACTAAGGTACTCTGCCTGCGACCTCGTGCCAACGCACACCTTCCAGCAGTGCTGATATACACCCATATCGCACTGCTTCTCATGTAATATTATATATATATATATATGCAGTTAAAGTCAGAATTATTAGCCCCCCTATGAATTCTTTTTTCTTTTTTAAATATTTCCCAAATTATGTTTAACAGAGCAAGGACATTTTCACAGTATGTCTGACAATATATATTTTTTTCTGAAAAAGTCTTATCTGTTTTATTTTGGCTAGAACAAAAGCAGTTTTAAATTTTTTAAGAACCATTTTAAGGTCAAAATTATTAGCCCCTTTAAGCTAATTTCTCTTTCGATAGTCTACAGAACAAACCATTGTTATACAATAACTTGCCTAATTACCCTAACCTGCCTAGTTAACTTAATTAACCTAGTTAAGCCTTTAAATGTCACTTTAAGCTGTATAGAAGTGTCTTGAAAAATATCTAGTAAATATTATTTACTGTCATCATGGCAAAGATAAAATAAATCAGTTATTAAAACTATTATGTTTAGAAATGTGTTGAAAAAATTTCTTTACAAAGCAACATTGCCAACTACTGCTCTGGCATGAATACAGCATTTTTAGGCATGTTCACCATTCTTTGTTAAAGAAATAGTTCACCCAAAATGTATAATTACTCCATCATTACCTATGTGTAAATGACTTTCTTTTGTCAGAAGGACACAGGCGGAGTTTTACATTTTATCCTGGCTTTTCTATGCTGTACAATGGTGTTGGGTAGTGGCCCTGTTTTTAAAGCTTCAAAAAGCATAGAAATCCATCTTAAAATTAACCCATACACTGTCAGGGGGTAAATGCATGTCTTATAAAGTAGATTGTTGCATCTTCGTAATAAAAAATATTTCAAATTATAAACTCAAATCACTGACTTCCAATGGCTGCAGACTGTGAATACTTCCTCTGAGGCTCAACATAAGGCATAAAACGCATTCATAGTGGAACCTATGAGAGTAGAGAAACGAGGATAACCACAGTAAATAATATAATGTTTTACAGTAACACCAAGCCAACTAGGTTTCTTGTTTGTCATTGTCTTCCCTACGAACCAAAAACTGTTTGGTAAGTGGTTCTGAGTAGATGCGTCTATTTCCAGAGCTTCTGCGAATATGTTTTCAGTACACAAATCAGATTTTCACTTACAGAGAGTATTTGATGTCCTACAATTAAAGAAAATAATAAACAATTTAAAACATACTTTCAGAACTCAAAACATCCTCCTCAGTCTTTCTAAGCTAAGACATTAATGTTCCAGACATTAACTGTGAAAGAGGAACTTCTTTGACTGCAGAGCACTCATATCGATAAGCAAACGCAAGATTAGATTGATATGAGGTGTTTCTAGGGCTATTAATTAAAATTTGCCGGAGGAACAGAAAGCAGCAGTGAGTCTGCTGGCAGTCAGGGAAATGAGATGTGTTTTGTACTCTGGAGGTGTGTTTTCTGTAGATGCCACAGCAGGCCGAAGCTCGAGCAGTCTGCCACGGTCTCCGGCTGTAAATTAAAAACTCCAGGAGGCCATCTGTACTTACTGTGCTTTCACTATTGAGATGCAAGACTGTCATACATAACAGCAAAAACTCCTTCTGATATGGTGATTTTTTATAGTTACGTAGCTTCAGCATTGAGGTTTGATGAGTGAGATGTCCAAGCAGTCCAAGTAGACTAAAAACAGGCCTTAAATTAATGCCTGTTTAGTGGCAAATGCTTGAAAAAATAAATGCAGGTACAGTGGTCAGCATAATTGAGTACATCCTATTTTGAAAATTATTATTTTAATCCATTTCTCAGTGAATATTGCTAATGTATTTTGGTGCATTTTAAACAAAACAGATTTATTAAACAGATATATTTATTAAAATAATATTTTAGTCACCAAACATGTTTAGAAATTGAACGATAATACAATTAAATCCAAGCAAAATACTGAAAAAAATGTTTACGAGTAACGTAAACGAGCTCTTCATCAGACCCGTGTGGCTCGAAACGTTACACGCGTTGTGTCAGCCTTTTTAATTTAATAAATTTTAATTTTTGGAGCTTTGGTGTTGCCGCCTTTGTTGAATATATAAGTTGCACTTTAGCTTTTTTTGGCTGAGCACCCAGCTAAGAGGGATGTGCGTGCTTTTGTACAGTTTTTCAATGTATTGATATTATTACATAAATCTTGGTAGTAGTAGTTTCATTTATGTTTAGCTAACAAATGTCAATCACATAAAGTTTATTGGTTCACTTATTTTAAAAGTATGTAATCTAAATTAATGGACATTTTATATGCAATTAGAATACATAAATCTTATTTCATTAATTAATTTTCTTTCAGCTTAATCCCTTTATTCATCAGGGTTGCCACAGCAGAATGAACCTCCAACTTATCCAGCATATGTTTTACACAGCGGATGCCTTTCTAGCTGCAACCCAATGCTGGGAAACATCCATACACTTTCAAACTCACACTCATACACTACAGCCCATTTAGTTTATTCAATTCACCTATAGTGCATGTCTTTGGACTGTGGGGAAAACCGGAAAACCCGGAGAACATGCAAACTTCACACAGAAATGCCAACTGACCCAGTCATGACTCGAACCAGTGAGGCTGTGAGGCAACAGTGCTAACCACTGAGCCACCGTGTCACCATAAATCTTTTTTGTTAGGCCTAAATATTTTTTCAGTGTATGGATATATGTTTTGGCATGCACAGCTCGAGTTTTCAGTCTTTCAGTTCACATTAAATGATACACACAAATTTTCCAGTTTGAGTCGCTTTAACTTTTTGGTTGAAAATGTGATGGGGAACAAATAACTTGTAATTAAGAATAATTTATGAATATGTTGTAAACTGAAGGGAAGAATTTAATATTAAAAGTAACACAAAAAACACACAAAAAAAAGTTTTTAAATTTTTTGTATTATAGAAAAAATAAACAAGTGAATTTATTTATTTATTTATTTATTTTAATAACAATTATTGTTGTTCTAAGTGTTATTGTATATGAATGTCAATATACACTCACCGGCCACTTTATTAGGTACACCTGTCCAACTGCTCGTTAACGCAAATTTCTAATCAGCCAATCACATGGCAGCAACTCAATGCATTTAGGAATGTAGACATGGTCAAGATGATCTGCTGCAGTTCCAACCGAGCATCAGAATGGAGAAGAAAGGTGATTTAAGTGACTTTGAACATGGCATGGTTGTTGGTGCCAGACAGTCTGGCCTGAGAGTTTCAGACACTGCTCATTTACTGGGATTTTCACGCACAACTATCTCTAGGGTTTACAGAGAAAGGTCCAAAAAAGAGAAAATATCCAGTGAGCGACAGTTCTTTGGGCAGTTCTTCGGTTTGAGCTGATAGAAAGGCAACAGTAACTCAAATGACCACTCATTACAACCGAGGTATGCAGAAGTGCATCTCTGAACGCACAACACGTAGAAGCAGATGGACTACAGCAGCAGAAGATCACACCGGGTACTAGTAAGGCGTACCTAATAAAACGGCAGATGAGTGTATATAATCAGTTTTTTTATTTTTATAATTTGAATAAATCTGTGATAATAAAATAAATAATAAAACATTATTATTATTAGTTACAAATAGAACTATTAATAGTTTTATCAATCGTAATAATAATTATTACACAAAGCATTAAATATGTCAAAGCAGGCAGCAAAATCCAGTTTTGCATCTAACTCTAAAAAAGGAGAAATCCAAAAAAACTTGCTGACTAAAGTTAGTTGTTTAGAGTTTTGGCATTTTGTATACAACAGTCAGATCCCTAGCATAGTGGTTCGCATATACTCCAGCTTTTAGTGAACAATTTTAGTCACTGTGCAATCCATCCTAAAAGTAGTGTGAAGAAAGTCTGATGTTCTGCTGTCTAGATAAGGCAAGTAACATTTCCAGACGGTACCATGAGAATATGAAATCTGAAAGGCTGAGCACATTGCGCCACACACACACTGTCTAATGAAGCACACTTGTAGCTATAGGTGGCTTTCCAGTAACAGGGTGGGAAAGGAAGAGGGAAAGATCTTCCTGCTGTGAGCCAGAAGTGTGTTGTCCCAGGAAACACACTGAAGCCAATTACATCCTGACAGAAGAGCACACACACAAAAACACACAGACACACACATACTGTGACCTGTGCAACTGTTTGTCTGCTCAGCCCTGGAAACAGAGACATGCAATACGTCATTATATCTGTCAGTACAATGTGGCTCATCGGACCCATGGAATATTTCAAGTATGCTACAATAAACTTTGTACGAATTAGATTTTTTTTTTCGCATATGTTTACTCTTCTTTTTGGAATTTGTTTAAACTCTTTATATATATATATATGGTGACGGGGTGGCGCAGTGTGTAGCATGTTCGCCTCACAGCAAGAAGGTCGCTGGTTCAAGCCTCAGCTGGGTCAGTTGGTGTTTCTGTGTGGAGTTTGCATGTTCTCCCAGCCTTCGCTTTTGTTTCCTCCGGGTGCTCCGGTTTCCTCCACAAGTCCAAAAACATGTGGTACAGGTTAATTGGGTAAGCTAAAATTGTCCGTAGTGTATGTGTGTGTGAGTGTGTATGGATGTTTCTCAGTGATGGGTTGCGGCTAGAAGGGCATCAGCTGTGTAAAAACGTGCTGGATAAGTTGGCGGTTCATTCCGGATTAATAAAGTGACTAATCCGAAAAGAAAATAAATGAATGAATGAATTTATACAAATATATATATCATCCCTGATGAGAGAACACTAATTTATAACACTTTAATTCAAAAGTTTAGGCTATAGAAGATTTGTAAAACTTAAATAAAATTTTAATAATATTATTAATAGTAAATAGTAAGTCATTAATCTGTTTTGGTTAATCAAATACATTTTTTATAATAAATTTAACTTGTGTCAGTAAAAAAGATTTAAAATGTTGACTTAAACTTTGTATTACTTAAAAAATTTAATTGAAACCTGATTAACTTATTAAAATAAGTTAAAGCAACAGAAATATATTTGTTGTCTTGACTTTTTGTCATTACATTTTTTACAGTAGGGTGGCACAGTGGCTCAGGGGTTAGCACTCAGTTCACAGCAAGAGGGTAAAAGCATTATTGTGACATAATGTAACAATTTAAAATATCTTCTTTTGTGAAATATTTAAAAATGAAATTTTATTCCTGTGATGGCAAAGCTGAACTTTCAGCAATGATTACTTCAGTCTCTTCAGTGTCACATGATCCATAGCAATACTTTTTTGTTGCGTAATGTTTTTAAAATAATTAATTCTTTTTTTTTTTTACTTATCCCAAATGAACAATGATTTATATTTAAAAGAATGTTCTTAACAGTGCTTCAGGAAATGTTTTTGTTGTTGTTTAACATGTTAGGAAAATGATTAATGACTTACTATTTACTAATAATCTTATTATTTAAAGATTATTTAAATTTTACAAATCTTCCTTAACCTAAACTTTCGAATTAAAGTGTATATGTTCTCTCATCAGCGATAAAATATATTTGATTATGTACATTTTAAATATTTTTTTTTGTAATAAATATTAAATATTAAGTAACTTATTATTATTCATCTTTAATTATTATTATTTTCAATATTATTTTTATGAACTTCTTACTTTAAATGGTTTCATTATTTATTTCGAGTTCAAATGAACTAGCAATGAACAACAATTTCAAAGCTTAAAAATATTAATATCATAATATTCTTCCCAACCTTTACAACTACTTTTTATATCAAAAGTTGTTTTCATTAATATGTAAAACCCTTTGAACTATAACATGACATAAATATTTCCATTAACAAACATTAAATACGGCCAATAAATGCAAAAAAATGCTATTTTTTTCCTTAGGCAATGCATTAACTAATGTTAACTAAGTTGTTACACTGTAATAAATCCAATTATGAAGTAAACACTTTCATTGAACAAACAGTTTTAAGCTTGCAGTTAAATAGTTTTTATTAGTAAACTCAACACTAAGCTCAAAAATATGCCCACCTAACTAATTTTAAACTCAGTTAACAATTTGTAAATTCACTCAAAAAATGAAATTTTTTGTTGTTCAAACCATTATTTAAAATGAGCTAAACCAACACAATTCTTGAGATTTTTTGGGACAACTTAATTGTTTTATGTTCATTCATTCATTTTCTTTTCGGCTTAGTCCCTTTATTAATCCGAGGTCGCCACAGCGGAATGAACCGCAAACTTATCCAGCATATGTTTTACGCAGCGGATGCCCTTCCAGCTGCAACCCATCTTTGGGAAACATCCATGCACACTCATTCACACTCATACACTACGGACAATTTAGCCTACCCAATTCACCTGTACCACATTTTTGGACTTGTGGGGGAAACCAGAGCACCCGGTGAAAACCCACACGAACGCAGGGAGAACATGCAAACTCCACACAGAAACGCCAACTGACCCAGCCGAGGCTCAAACCAGCGACCTTCTTGCTGTGAGGCGACAGCACTACCTACTGCTGTTTTATGTTCAATCAACTTAAATTTGTAAAAAAAAAAAAAGTTAACTTAATTTCTTCATATTGTCCCAACACAAATTGTCAGTCAAAAATCTGTAAAAATCTTTAAAAATTTAGTTAACTTAACATTTTAAAGCAACCGGCTGCAAAGAAAAAATTTAGTTTATTCAACGTCAATGGTTTATGTTCTACTAAATTATAAAAAAGAATTTGGCACAACTTCAACCACTGAAGATAAATGAACTCAAAAATCTATTTGCAGACAGTTGCTTTACAATTTCAAGTTAAATCAACTTAAAAAATAATAAGTTGGCACAACTGCAACAACTAAAGTTGAATAAGCTCAAAATTTCTTTGCAGCTGGTTGCTTTAAAATTTTACATTAACTCATTTTTTTACAGTGTAACAGAATGCATTGCAGTATTTACTCTGGAAGTAGCTGACTTTTTAAAGTTCTGTAAATCGAAGCTTTCAGTGTACAGTGGACTGTATGAGTTTTGAGTATTTATAGTGTATAAAAAAGAGTGTGCAGAGGAAATGGAGAGTGTTTCAGCTCAGACCCTTGACTCTACGGAGCAGCTGTTGAGTGATCTTGGCGTTTGTGTTTTGTTGTGTTGGACACAGGACACAGAATTGACTCAGTTTCCCATTGGAGAGTGTAGAGGGCAGATAGCATATCTCCACAGAGCTATCCTGCGGAAATACAGGTCATTATCTGGACAAATATACCAGCTCCAGGGCTCAAGCCTCTGGCGTGATTGAAAATGTCTCGGGCTAAATTCTCAGCTTACACAGGAAGGATTCACTAGTATGTTTTTCTGTTCTCGTTCACTAAAGAGAAGAAATATTTTCCACACTGCAAGTGAAATGCTGACATGAGGAGATGAAATCACATCAGAACATATTTGATGTCTAATATACAGTTGAAGGAATGGAGCAAGGATTTTAACCAATTAGGTTTTAGCATTGGCAGAGCTTTACACAAAAAAATTAAATGATCACAGCATATTTTTTCAGTTCTATGTAACTTATTAAACTGAGTAAATAATGTTCTAGCGTAATTTTATAAGTTAAGCAAGCTGTTTTAAGTCAGTTTAACATAATATAAGTTTAATTGACTCATAGGGTTAATTTGATTTAGCCTAAAAAGTTAAGGCAACCAAGATTTTTTTAGTGCAGTAAAAATAAAGCAGAAACAATTCAACAATTACTCCTGGAAAAACTGATAATTTCACTTAAAAAGACTTTAAAAAGCATATGAAATACAAATACATCACTTCAAACTGTTTTTTCATGAGCCATTTATTTAAATACATCTCTATATATTTGTTTATTTTATTTTGTTTTAATTAATTATATTTTGGGGTAGTGGGGTTGAACTAATACTTTAACTGATGTATGTGACATATTTTAATAATTTATTAACATTACTTGAAATTACTTATATATATATATATATATATATATATATATATATATATGTAATCAGTTTTTGATACTCGCCAAACTATTTTTATGAAAAATATAGTAAAATCTGTTATTGCACAATTTAAAATACAATGTATTTGTTTATTTAAAAATAGCTAAATAAATTAAATATATATTTAAATAAAAAGAGTTTTATTTGTATATGAGTATATGTCAAATGTTTTTTTTTCAGTGCCATTTTATCCATTAGAAATTATTACAATAAACAATAATTCAATTCATAAATTGGTGCTCATTCATTAATATATATTTTTTGTATTGTGCTGAAGGTTTTTGCTTTCTAATAGTTATCTGGAAACAATTATTTACAGTATTTTTTTTCAGAATACATATAAAGTTCTTAAAAATAATATTTTTTGGAAATACAAATCGTGTACTATTATTAGATTTTTGATACAATTTATTATTATTACATTTAAATTGATACACTGCCACTTAACATCAATTTAATAAAAAAGTTTTTTTTTTTAAATCTCAATTGCATTAAGCTTTTGTATAGTGACAAATATATTTATATTTTTAGATAGTGATTGTTGCAAAAAAATTCTAATTATTATTTTTTTTTGATAATAATTACAATTAGAATCCAGTTAGAATATTGTTTTAAGGGTGACACGGTGGCTCAGTGGTTAGCACTGTCACCTCACAACAAGAAGGTTGCTGGTTCGAGCCTTGGCTGGGTCAGTTGGCATTTCTGTGTGGAGTTTGCATGTTCTCCCCGTGTTCATGTGGGTTTCTTCCGGGTGCTCCGGTGTCCCCCACAGTCCAAAGACATGTAGTATAGGTAAATCGAATTAACTAAATTGGTCGTAGTGTATGTGTGTGAATGAGTGTGTATGGATGTTTCCCAGTGATGGGTTGCAGCTGAAAGGGCATCCGCTGTGTAAAACATATGCTGGATAAATTGGGGGTTCATTCCACTGTGGCAACGCCTGATGAATAGGAAAGGGACTAAGCTGAAA
This sequence comes from Danio tinwini, assembly GCA_903798205.1. Taxonomy (NCBI): domain Eukaryota; kingdom Metazoa; phylum Chordata; class Actinopteri; order Cypriniformes; family Danionidae; genus Danio; species Danio tinwini. The sequence continues at coordinate 13,884,849 of CAIGQZ010016425.1, forward strand.
GAAAATGAATGAATATTGTTTCCTGAGCCACACATTTTACTATCTGCAGGTCATGTGAAGTATGGAGTAATGATACTGAAAATTCAGCTTTGACATCACTTTAAAAAATGATTTTAAAATATTGCAACGTAGAAAAGTGCACTGTACTTATATTACAATAGTATTTCACAATAGTTTATTTGTGATCAAATGAATGCACGTTTGGTGAGCACAGCAGGAAAATTCTTTCACAAACATTGAAGAAAAATAATTATTCCAAACCACTGCCCATATATCCAGCAGAATTCAAATGCATCACAAATGTTTCGTTTTGACTTCATTGATGAGAATAGAAGCTGCAGATTTACAGCAATGATGCCAAAACTGGTTTCACAGGCAGACATCTGATCATCAAACAAGGTCTAATATGTAGAGAAGTTATTATGGCTTGAAAATCATCTGACAGTATGTGGGCCACCCAGCAGGAAAACTCGACTCCAGTGACTGAAGACCTTCATCCATCATTTCCTCTCCATTGGCAGCCATTGAACAGATGGAGTCACGATTGGACTCTTTCTCGGCATTCACTGCAGCCTTTGATGCTTGTTGAGTGAGTTTATATTGACGGTTGCAGTAATGTTAAGGAGGCTAGTTTGAAATTGTTAGTAGAGCTACTCATGATTGGACAGCCGATTTGAGAAGTGAACGGCTAGACTAAAGTTGCACTATTACATGCTGAACGATCACAATCTCGACTCAAGCACTCACATGATCTTAAAGGTGCAGTATGTAAGTTTGACACCCAGTGGTTGAACTAGGTATTGCACTCCTGGATCAAAATAGACGCAAAATAGACGCAGATTGAGTACAGGAGCGAGTGATTTAAACTGTGTTCTAAATAAAAGCAACGACACGCGACAGAGGGAATATTTTCCATATTAAAAAAAGTGTTGTTTCTAACCAACAGCTTGAATTGATATATTAGAAATGGCTTCTATTTCTCACAGCTGAACAACAGAAACCTATGACAGTGATCACCTTAGGTAAACCTTGTGTGCTTTATTCAGTGCTAAATGCTAACAATGTGAGTTTGAATAGATTCTAAACCTTACCATTTTGTGAGTGAGTGCTTATTCTGTGCTTCTGAATAGCTGTATTTACATTTCTGTCGTGTTTTATCTGGTGCAAACAGCCAAACTGCCCATTACTGCAGATCTCGTCACAAAGCCTGTTGTTAGGACACGCAGTTACAATGTAACCTGCTCACCTAATGTTTACGGTCGAAATATTTATATCATTTGCTAATTAATAACCTCATGTGGAACTGAATCAGTCTCATTTTGACGTCTGATACTGTCTATTTCGGTCACGGACGCATGCTTTCAGAGCCTTTCTGAATGAATGAATGAAATATGCTGTTTTCCAACAAGGCAACCCGGGGTGCTGAATTATAATTGGCTAAACTGGCATTGTGCAGGTTAACTTTACAGAAACAAAGACAACATTCCGGCACGAAAAAAAAAACATTTCCAAAGCAGAATATGTGGCTTAAGCATTGTTTTTCAGTTAATAAGTTTGTTCACTTGGGATGTTTCTTAAATATATGCGCACATATTATGGTATTTTTATTCTTTAGAAGAGTCCAAAATTACATATGAATAATGTATTCATGTGGGTAAATTTAGAATTGTATTGCTACATTTTCCATCTCCAAGATAAGCCTTATACAATGTAAAAAAGATTTTTATAATTATGCACATAGTTTGTTTACTTGATAATTATAAGGCAACGAGTTTACTTTCTTTTTTTTAAGTAAAGCCATCTAACTGCTTTTTACAGTGTATTATTTTTTCAAAACAAAAACTTTCATGGAACAGTTTTAAATAATTACACATGATATCTAGCTATCTCTAAAAATAATGTTTGAGTTTCATGACTTTTGTCTTGACAATATTATCTTAAAAACTCCAACTATACCTATTTTGACTCTGCTTCCTGAATCACACCTTTAGCTTCAAATACTAGAAAATAATTAGGTCTAATTTTCATCTTTTTGTATCTTTACTCTGCTAACTAAAATAAACTTTTTTAAAACATGTGCATGAAGCATATATTTTCTGTATTATTTGTCATTTCAACTATAAAAATTTAATTTTGTGTCTGTCCATACATTCTGGTCAACTCTGTTTGGTTTAAAAAAGGCATAACAATATGCCACTTAATTGCATGGTTTGGGACTTGTGGATCAATGTATTTGCTTTTCAGTGTTTTGACTTTCAGCAGTGAAAATTAAACCACACTGAATTAAACTGAACTGAACTTAAGCTCTGAAAACTGGACTGACACAGTTTATAATTTACTAGAACTTCCATGTTAAGCTGCTTTGACACAATCTACATTGTAAAAGCTCTATAGAAATAAAGATGAATTTAATTTAATTGAATCTGTAAAGCACTTATAGAACAAGCACGTGACTTGCTCCAAGTGATGTCTCTACCTCTGGCATTGAAGCATGTCATTATTCTTCTTGCACTGATTAGTGCTAAATATTTAGGATACACCAACAGTCGATTAATTATTTGTCAACTATGTTACTGTGATGTTTCAGGGAATTTTTCATTCATTTTATAAAAACAATAATATGATGAAAATGCATACAATTCTGTTTTAGACATGCCATGTTCTATCTGGTTTGATGCTTAGCATCTTGGGCTAAAGCACAAGTTTTAGTTGGGATGTAAACATAGATGTTTACTGCAGGATCATAATCACAGTTTGAAAGCAGATCAATACAGTACATTGTACATACAATGTTATGCCCATGGTGGCAACAAGCAACTGCAAAAATGCATTTGTCAGTGAATAATTCCTTTAAAAAGCTATTGATAAATGCTGATTCATCCTATACTAAAATGTGAACTCTTTATGAGTGATTTAAAGTTCACTTTATTAGGTACACCTGTCCAACTACTCATTAACGCAAATTTCTAATCAGCCAATCACATGGCAGCAACTCAATGCATTTAGGCATGTAGACATGGTCAAGACGATCTGCTGCAGTTCAAACCGAGCATCAGAATGGAGAAGAAAGGTGATTTAAGTGACTTTGAACGTAGCATGGTTGTTGGTGCCTGACGGGCTGGTCTGAGTATTTCAGAAACTGCTGATCTACTGGGATTTTCACGCACAACTATCTCTAGAGTTTACAGAGAAAGGTCCAAAAAAGAAAATATCCAGTGAGTGGCAGTTCTGTGGGCGCAAATGCTATGTTGATGCCAGAGGTCAGAGGAGAATGGCCACACTGGTTCCAGCTGGAAGAAAGGCAACAGTAACCCAAATAAACACTCGTTACAACCGAGTTATGTAGAAGAGCATCTCTGAACCCTCAACACCAAACCTTGAGGCGGATGGGCTACAGCAGCAGAAGGCCACACCTGGTGCCACCCTGGCCACTAAGAACAGGAAAATGAGGCTACAATTCGCACAGGCTCACCAAAATTGGACAATAGAAGATTGGAAAAAACATTGCCTGTCTTGACTTCTGTCTCAACATTCAGATCGTAGGATCAGAATTTGGCATCAATAACATGAAAACATGAATCCATCCTGCCTTGTATCGACAGTTCAGGCTGGTGGTGGTGGTGTAATGGTGTAGGGGATATTTTCTTGGCACACTTTGGGCCCATTAGTACCAATTGAGCATCATGTCACAGCCTACCTGACTATTGTTGCTGACCATGTCCATTCCTTTTTGACCACAGTGTACCCATTTTTTGATGGCTACTTTAAGCAGGATAACGCATAAAGTGTCATAAAGTGCAAATCATCTCAGACTGGTCTTTTGAACATGACAATGAGTTCACTGTACTCAAACTACCTCCACAGTCACCAGAACTCAATCTAATAGAGCACCTTTGGAATGTGGTGGAACGGTAGATTCGTGTTATGGATGTGCAGCCGACAAATAGCCAGCAACTGCGTGATGCTATCATGTCAATATGGACCAAAATCTCTGAGGAATATTTACAGTAACTTGTTGAATCTAAGCCACGAAGGATTAAGGCAGTTCTGAAAACAAAAGAGGGGTCCAACCTGGTACTAGTAACGTGTACCTAATAAAGTGGCTGGTGAATGTATTTTACTAGTGCATTAGTAAACTATTTACTAGTTTGTTTTGGTAACCTTTAATCATAATTTGTTGTTAGTTCTTATCTGATTATGTCAGTTTGATGGCTTGGGCAAAATATGCTTAGCCATGTCCCTCCAATTGTTAGTGTTCTGCAAATAAAATATGAAAGGAGGAGCACAAAAATGCCCCCTACTCAATATTCCATTTCAGTTGGAAATACATTATCACGTTGAAATAAAACTCTGCAGCAACTTCTGGTTCAAGCAGACTTTATTACTCCGTTTATTTACTATTTTATTATATGATTATATTAAATTTAAACAAGAAAAATAGACTGCAGCAAATTTTGCCCAAACCTAAATTACTTCTGTTGTAGTTACTTTGTTAAGAGGTCTGTTTATTCAAGCTCTAGGCTACACTAATATAAGAAAGTGGGAATTGGTTAAAAGGAATCTGATTATCTGTAGATTTCTGACCCTGGTTTGGTCATGTGGCAGCACAAAATAGTTTCTTGTGGCGTGTCCATTGTGTTGAGTGAAGTCAAGGAGCATGAATTCCTGCTTGTGTGCCAGTGTGTGTGATCCAAAAAATTGTGTATGCGAGAGCAAAAAAATGTGTCGGTTTACTCCACTATCCATTATTCAGTCTCTTGTCTCTCCAGCTCAGGGTGGTCCTGCGTTTAGCCAGAACATCACAAATGCAGGCCAAAGAGATTCATAGGCACAGCACAGCAAAACCAACAGAAACAGAAAAGTCACCATGCACACACAAGCAGATATTGACTCTCTCACACATACACAACCTTTCAACCACACAAATACATGTTTACTTCTGAGCTGCTGTTGTGGTGGCCCACCGAAAGAATGTTAGCACGGTCAACAGACTGTGTGTCATCAGTTTAGCAAACAGTACTTATGCATATGGTGTGTTTAACGCTTTAATACATGCTTTTAAGGATTTTCAAAGCTTTTTTAATACCATGGTATTTTTGAATTTACAATGTAAATATCATAATCAATGTATAAATAATTGTAATATAGTAACCAGTGGTGTTTTTTCAGAAACTGTAATTTACTAAGTAGTTTTAAAAATGTGTACTTCTACTTTCCCTTAAATACATTGAAAAATCAGTCCTGTGGTTCCTGTCCAATCAAATCGCACATAGGATGTAAATTGCATCATAATGAACTACCTCAAGACATGAGCGCTTTATAAAGGCAGCAAAACTGTTTGGAAGCATTAAAAGTGTCCAAGAAGATGTCTAAAATCTTTACACACATTGACCCAGAGACTGTTTAGATGCATGTCACTGATGAGAAGATGACGGATGATTACTGTATGATGACCGAAATGGCCTTAAACACCCAGCAGACACAAGACGTCAACATGACGTCAGACTGATGTTGTACCCCAACGTCATGGAGACATTGCATTTTGTTTGGAAATGAAAATCGTGTTGACATAAGAACCCAACGTCAGGCCGACAACATCAATGTCCAACATCCAACCTAAAAGCAAATATCAACATCTAATGAAGTTACAGCTTGATGTTGTGTGGACATTACCACTATGACGTCTATCGGATGTTGCATTTTGGTTGCCATACCTGACGAGTAAATGTCAGTATTTGACGTCAGTATGACATTGGTTTATGATGTTGGCTAGACATTGAATTTTGGTCACCTGACATCACAACCTAAATCTAAACTAATATTAACGTCTTAATGCACTAGAGAATGTTACGTTTACACACATCCACAAATTACACTTAAATGCATCAGCTTTTTACTGCATAACACTCACTACTACCCACTACTCTTGGGTACTTTTGAAAGGTCTGTTTTCTATTCATACTTTGAGTAATATTTACAACAATTACTTTCTCTACTTGTACTACATTTTTAGGCAAGTAATGGTACTTTTACTTAAGTATGATTTTTCAGTACTCTTTCCATCACTGGTAGTAATACAGATACTTAAAATATTCTTTAATATTGTTTTTAAATTAATTATTTGGTTTTGGGTTTTTTTTCACTTTTCACATTTTTGTCAAGGATTTTTGTAGAACTTTTGTTTTTTGTTGTGGTTTTTGGTCTTTTCTTGGCAAGGCAATTCAATTGTATTATTATTATTATTATTATTATTATTATTAATGAATTCTAAACTAATACTGTTTTTATACTTTTAAAAATATTTTCTGGGGGCTTTGGCTTATAATTCATGCTTTTCTTTTAATATAGTAAGGTATATTAGACCTACAGTGTATAATAATGAGTTATATATAAGAATATATTATAAATAAAATATACTTAAATTGTGCTTTTATGAAAAAAATATTTATTTTATGTATTTTTTTTATTATTTAAATTTTACATTTTTATTCTTTTGGTGCTACTATGATAATACAATTGTATTAATTATATACAATATATCTATATATCCTAATTAATATCTCATTCATTCATTCATTTTCTTTTCGGCTTAGTCCCTTATTAATCAGGGATCGCCACAGCAGAATGAACTGCCAACTTATCCAGCATATGTTTTACGCAGTAGATGCCCTTCCAGGTGCAACCCAGTACTGGAAAATAAATGAGTTGTATTACATTGAAAAGTTTAGATATGAGATTGCAAGTAAACCAAAGAAATTCTCAAAGATTCGGATATTATCTTGCATAATATTAGCAAGAGTTTTTAGATTAGTGCCCTTTCCGTGAAACTTTTAAGTAGAATTTACTTAAAATTTGTAATATGTGGATGTGGCACCAGCCATCACCGGAGGTCACATATCTCCGCCTTTTCAAAAAACATTTTAAAATATGCACCATCTTTATAAATAAACCACAGATTTGAGTTTAAAACAACTACATTCTCGCATGAAAAACTGTTAAAAATTTGATGACACATTAATTATAGAGCCATCCAAGTAAGGGGCAAATGTCTGAATGTCCATGGTGTGAAAGAGGTCATAAGCATAGCAATGTGTACGAAATACAAATTTTCACAATTGGGTATGTATTGGTATTCATATATCCAAAAGCGTTTTTTTTTTTTTTTTTTTTTTCTTTTCGTCATTTGCATTAATGATGTATTTACAGTTGAAGTCAGAACTATTAGCCCCCCTGAATTATTAGCCCCCCTGTTTATTTTTTTCATCAATTTCTGTTTAACAGAGAGAAGATTTTTTCCACACATTTCTAAACATAATAGTCATACTGTGAAAATTTCCTTGCTCTGTAAACAATTTGGGAAATATTTAAAAAAAAAAAATTCAAAGGGGTGTTAATAATTCTGACTTCAACTGTATGTTTATATATTATTATTCACTGCATGGGCTGGGTTTGAGGTTTGTTCTTTAAAATGTAAAAACTATAAATTAAGTGTTAAGAAAATAATAATGAAATAAATGAGTAATCCCGTTGCCTTAAAATTTTTAAGTAAATGATAATTATAATGCATAATTATAAACATTAAGTTAAATCAACTTAACAGTTTCAAGTTATAATGGGTTTACTCCATGTTTTTACGTAAAGTCAGCTTGTTGCTTTTAAGGCAATGCATTTACTGATTTTTTTAAGTAATGTAAATAATCACTTTTTACAGTGTAAGCACACTGTAGACATTGTCAGTTGTTAATGATCAATTTTAAAACAGTGTAATAAATGGAACTGTTCGCCTCACAGCAAGAAGGTCGCTGGTTCGAGCCCGGGCTGGTCAGTTGGCGTTTCTGTGTGGAGTTTGCATGTTCTCCCTGTGTTCCCGTGGCTTTCCTTCATGTGCTCCGATTTCCCCCACAAGTCCAAAGACATGTGGTATAGTTAGCTAAATCGTCTGTAGTGTATGTGTGGAAATGAGTGTGTATGGATGCTTCCAAGTGATGAGTTGCAGCAGGAAGGGCATCCGCTGCGTAAAACATATGCTGGGTTAGTTGGTGGTTCATTCTGCTGTGGTGACCCCTGATGAATTAAGGGACTAAGCCGAAAAGAAAATGAATTAATGAATCAAATGGAACTGTATGTTCAATGTAAAACATTAATACTCGTTAATATTTATTTTGTTGTTAAGTAGCCTGTTAGCCTCTAAAAATATTGGTTGATTTATTGGTCTGATATGTACATGTCGTTCAATCAGTATTACAGTATGCAATCCTGCCACAGAGCCACTTTTATTCAGTCCCAGCATTTGTCAGCCGATCTACTATTTTTCCAAGACAAGTGTATTTCAGAAGTGACATCATCACAGGACCTGAAACCTGCCGGAAAGCTCTGGCAAACATTTTAGCCCCTGGGATGAAACGCCGGCACAGACATCCAAAAAGAGTTTTGAATAATACCCAAAAGGCCGATCGCAAATATACACTGACGAACGGGGGATTAAAAACATAAATATTAGCAGGGAAACAAGCGAAAGGCCAAAGCAAGCAGACCCGTCCACCAGAAAATGGACCACCTCTCCTAACCAGCCTCTAAAACCCAGGATATATCGTGTTTTCTCTGAACTCCCATAAAGCCAAACAAAGCCTTTTGGCTCATAAGTCATGTGTGTTTTGAATTATGAGCTCAGCAAAACAAAATCTCTAAAACATGGAGCTCTGTGCCCAGAGGACTGCCGATACACTGGGGTTTGGATTTTGAAATCCCCAAATACATCCCTTTTGTGTTTGCTTTGTCTTGTTAGCTTTTGTTTTTCTTTCCCTGTACTTCACCGCAAGAGCACAAGCCTGCGATCCTACAGTTTGGGTTTGTCAAACAATGCTTGCGGTTTAGTGGATTTTTTTTTTAGAATGACTATAAATAAAATAAATGTGATATTAAAGGCTCGTTCTCTAGAAGACAAAACTGCACCCTGTAGGTCAAAAATATTTTGTTGCTTGTTCAAACTACTTATTTAAATAAGTTGAAAAAACACTATTCTAGAGATTGAATTGGGACAACTTAATTGTTTTATGTTCAATCCACTTAAATTTGTAAAAACTAACAAGTTAATTTAATTCCTTCATGTTGTCCCAACACAAACTGGAACCCAGCAGTTTTTACAGTGAAGTGCATAAAGACTATAAAAAGTAAATGCGGTTGATCTCTAAGATTAAAGGATGTGAGAAATCTTCTTAGGAAAGCTGATATCTGATCACAGTGATATGGGTGGTTTTTGAGTGAAGATTTTTTACTCATGTCTCACTTTTGACATTGAATAAAAATATTAGTTTTATTTTATCCTTGCAAATATGCAAAAGTCACAGCAGATTTCAGATAATAAAATGCCTGGCTTATTTTCTGCAAATTCTGCAGATAACGTGAGCAAAAAACTCTTGGAGCTCTATCATACACCTGGCGCAATAAGGCGCAAGACGTGTTTGGTGTGATGTGTCAGCCTGACCCACGAGGAAGCGTAAGTATTTTACATTTTGTCAGTTTAGTGGCTAATTCGTGTAATTCGAGTTTAGTCGTACGAAAATGTAAGTTTTTAAAAAGGAGGCGTGGCACCTAACCCCACCCCTAACCCCAACCGTCATTGGGTGATGAGCAAATTGTACTAATTTGTACGAATTAGATCGTACGAATTCATACAAATTAGCCACTAAATCAAAAAGTTACGAATTGCCGTGAGATTGCGTTGGATGTGTTGCTATTTTCAGACCAACTCAGCCCTAATTTTCCAGTTTTGCGCCACATTGTTTTAATAGTAAATCCATTTTCACAACTTTGTGGACTCATGGGTGTTCTGGTCTAGAAACTAGGTGTGTTAAGGTGCATTCTTGGTGCGTTTTTATTTTGAGGAACTAAAATAGACTGAGTAATTGACCAGCTGAAAGCAGGTCTAAAGTCCAGCGCAGAGCACGTTAGTTGTGCGCCTTAAACACATATACATTGCTTAATACAGACATGATGTACAGCAATACACAAATACCTTTGCGAATGAAAAAGAATTAAGAGATTAAAATGTTGCAAAAAATATAATTTTTTACATAGATATAAAAAACACTGCCTTCATGCCTTCTTCATATCTTGAGGGCTTTTTTCAGTTTATTCATGACAATCTGCATTTATGTAATGTTATTATTATTAGTGTTATTTATTATATGCATATTTATAGTTGTTTTAATAAAAACTAATTTAGATTTGTTCTCCTGTCTGTTGAGTTTTGGAGACGTATGCGTCACTATATGGGGCATAAGAATAGGATGTGTGTTTAAATATAATTCAGTTTCTGGCCATTCTTTGTTATTATTGTTCATTACTTTGTTTGCTGAAACTGAATTTAGAAATAGTTTTGAAATGAATCTTTGAGCTTAACAAACAAAATTAAATATATAGGCTGATAAAGGTCTTCAGTGGAGTGCGTATAACATTGTTTACTTATACATGAAAGTAAAGGAGTAAAGAGAAAGTAAAAAGACTGAATAGAGGAGGCTCATTCTTTATTCTCACTGCAGATGGTCTGTTTAACTGTTTTCTTGCTAGTAAAGCATTCAGATTTTCCATGTAAATAGCAAATGCACACAACTGACTTTTAAAGGGAATGTGAGATGAGACTTTGCTTGTTTAATGCATGTCATGCTCAAAACACACTCATAACTCATTAGGAGAATTAGCACAACTCTGTTAGACCATGCGTCACGGCTCAAACAATACTTTTCTGTCCTTAAAATAGCAAAAGTGGATTTGGGCACATCCTTAATGCTTTTGTGCCATGAGCTTTAGACTCAGGACCTAGCATGTGTTTACACTTGTAGTTCAGTTCTTTTAGTTCATTTGGTCCAGATCAAAAAAGCAAACACATTTACTACTGATTTATAATTTCGCACTGCCAATATATATCTAAAAACAGGAAATCTCATTAAACAACCACTATGTGCTGGGCCAAATCCACCTGTTGAATTAATGTGTGTAATGGTATTTTTATGAGCTTTGAACTAATGAAGAGCTTGTAAAATGTGTAAAGGGTTCAAACCAGTACCACAAATTCCTATATTACACACACAAATGAAGATCTGCTACAAAAAAGATGTTCATTATATCCTGTCATTATATATGTTAATTATGAAATCAGTCAAACCGCTGCAGTTACTTTCAGTAAACTTTTTATATAAACAGAACTAGAAATTGCATCAAAGTCTGAACACATCTTTACACTGAAAGAGGGGACTTTAGCTGTTTATGAGGCAGTAAACGTAAACACCCGAGCAACAAGCTAACAACCCCACAGAACACCTTGTTAACCACCTACCCATGTGGTGTCTTATATTTATTCTTATTTTAATGAAGGGTGTGTCTCAGTCAGCTCCTGAAGTCATGAATCAGCAGATTGTGTACATGAATTCGGGCACTGGTAAGGGCAGTAAGGACTTTGGCTCACTGCACATGACATGATAACAAAATGGAATTCATGAACAAAGGCAGAATTAATATTTTTTACATAATTATTTTATGAAATGTTCTTAAATAATTTGATTGTTTTATAAACCAGCAACATTTCAACTATTAACAATCATAAATGTTTCCTAAATTGTTCTGTGCTTGTCTAAATGTGTTAATTTATGGCTAAATATAAAAAAATAATAATTTCTTTAAAAAAAAACTGATAATTATTTTATGCTTCAGAACTTACGTTAAGGAAGCTCAATGATTTGAAGGTGCATTGTGGGAGTTTTCAGGAAGCAAATTTTTCAGTGCATTGGAAGAATTTTGCGATTGAGACAGCCCCCAAACGGCTGACCTCCTGATCAGTGTCCTTACTACTGAGCACGAGAACTGATTGAGATGCACGTATACAGCGCACACATACTGTAAATTATAGAATTTAAAGATACAGCATGTCATTGGCAGACAGATTGAGTGTTTTCTTTGGAGATGTATTGAGATGGTTTCTTTCAAGTTTACTAAGAAGTGTGTGTGTGGTCATTATCAGACGGACTGACGGACTGACGGCCCCACATACCATTGATTAGTCAAATGAAATGAAAACTTTTTTTTTTTTATGAAAATAAAATTAAGTCAATTTAGTTCCTGAAAACTAAATACACTAATAGTATTTATTCCCAAACATTTTCCTAAAAACTGTTAAAAAAGTGATTAATATTAATAACATTATTTTATATATTTTATTGTTATTATTATACATTATGTATCTAAATTAAATATTATTAAAAGTAATCTTATAAATACTAGAACATTTGTCAAAATAATAAAATAAAAAATGATTTCATGAGGCTGCAGCAGTGGAGAGTATTTGAATTTTGAATTGAAAAATATATCTAAATTAGTATTATAAATAATATAATAGTGTAATGTAATGTTTTAAAATAAAATACATTTCTTATCTTAAATAATACACTAAAACTGTGTTTTTCAAAATTGTACATTTTGTAAATTTAAAAAATGGTATTTGCTTCTTTAATTTCTTCTTTAAGCATCTTTAAGCACAGATGAGAAGCGGAATATCCAACAGTCATTATTGTTTTCCACTGGGGGACCCGAGAGCTTTAATGACATCACCCGTTTGCACAATACTTTCATCAGACTCACAGTCCAGCCACAGCGCTGCATGAGAAACACACAGATGGTCCACAGACGTAGAGCAGCTCTTCATGGTAGCCCAGAAAACTGCTCACATCACAGCAGGCCAAAAACACTAGGAGCTGGAGGACCACAGTGGAACACACAGACACATCCAACAGCAGGACAGCTCCAGCGTTCTGCTCTGTGTCAAGAGCTGCGATTCACGTCTCTAATAATTAGCTTCCACTCGCCCGTTTACTTGTGTGTAAACATTTAGCTTCGCAAACAAAAACCGCAATCTGTAAACTCAGTGTGCTCAATTTTAGTGCAATTTTGTTGAACGTTCTCCATTAATCTGGAGAGTAGAAATGCCTCATATCTATTTTTATGACTAATCTTTGTGTTGGACGAGGACTTGAGCTGATTTGGTTGTGATTTAATCACAGTACACTGAAAACCTCCTGCCTGCTGGAAACATATTTGTGCGCAGTGAATATTGTCTTCTTGGAGGTTTCCAGATTAGCTGGATTTGCATTTAGTGTATACTGTTTTAGTGAAATCTTGTGTCCTTTAAATGATGAAGGATGAATAAATAAAAAATGTAGACTTTATCAAAAGAGAATTTATCACCATTGACCTTTTAAATCTGAAGTGTTTAAATGTCTCATATCTAAAATAGATTGTAATGTGGCATGTTATTCAGGTTTATTTAGCCACACACCAAAATATGTACATTTTATGATGGATTTTTGTGCTGGGTGAAGAATTAGGCTTTTTATCACAACACATTGAAAACCTCTGGCCTGCTGAAGACACACTGTACAGTTGAAGTCATTATAAGTCCCCCTTTTATTTTTTATTTTTGTCTTTTTTAAATATTTCCCAAATGATGTTTAACAGAGCAAGGAAATTTTCACAGTATGTCTGATAATATTTATTCTTTTTGAAAAAGTCTAATTTGTTTTATTTTGGCTAGAACAAAAGCAGTTTTAAATTTTTTAAGAACCATTTTAAGGTCAAAATTATTAGCCCCTTTAAGCTATTTTTTTTTCAACTGTATACAGAACAAACCATCATTATACAATAATTTGCCTAATTACCCTAACCTGCCTAGTTAACCTACTTAACCTAGTTAAGCCTTTAAATGTCACTTTAAGTTGTATAGAAATGTCTTGAAAAATATCTAGTAAAATATTATGTCAAAGATAAAATAAGATAAAATAAATCCGTTATTAGAGATGAGTTATTAAAACTATTATATTTATAAATGTGTTAAAAAAAGATCTTTCTGAGAAAGATCTTTCTGAGAGATCTTAAGTCCACTGTGTAAATCAGTACTTCAAAAGATTTTCCTGATAAGATTTTCTTTTATTGTTATTCATATCTTACATCTGCAAAGTTCACATCGTGTGCCAGGACATCATTTGCGGAAAAATGTGGCAAAATATTTACAACTATATTTACAGAAAGAAATATATTTTCTTATATATTAACAAATTAAACATTGCATCATATACTGTAAATACATTTAAAGATTTTTATTCATTCATTTATTTTTCTTTGGCTTAGTCCCTTTATTTATCAGGGGTCACCACAGTGGAATGAACCGCCAACTATTACAGCATTTTACGCAGCGAATTCCCTTCCAGCTGCAACCCAGTACTGGGAAACATCCATACACACACACTGCAGTTAGTTTAGTTTATTCAATTCACCTATAGTGCATGTCTTTGGACTTTGGGAGAAACCAGAGCACCTGTATATATATTAGAGATGTAACAAGATCTTGTATGACGAGATCTCGTGAGTTTAAATCGTGAAGGAATTTTAGCCGCATTTTGCGACAGGATAAGACATTCACATATGGCTGTTTAATACTCTTCTCTGCGCCTTCCGAGTCTGGTCAGTCATCACATCATCATCACTGAAAACATGTTTATGATGTCTGGGAAAAGCAGAATTTGTTTTTTACATTCGGCGTGCGGTATCAAATTACATAAATTACATTACATCCAGTCAGTATCGTTTATAGCTAAATATTTAGCAGTTTTTGCATGTCCTTTACCGCATAAAATTTATTAAAATATAAATAAAATACCATTTATTAGAATTTTATTAAAAAGCAGCTAAATTGTTTTGCAGTTTGTGCTTTATTTATTTATTTATTTTTACAGATGAATAAAAATCTATTTTCCATTCATATATTAGCAAATATTTTTGCAAATGAATTTGCTGTGTCTATGTTTAGTAATATCACTTTTATGGTAAAGAATAAGTCCTTTTCATGCACTTAGAGGATTTTATATTTATTTATTTATAGTATATGATATTTAAAGAATATAATAATGTTAAATATTTGTAGTGATTTGTGTATTTGTAAAAAACTTGACTGTAATGTGGTAAAAAAAAGTAATTTAAGTATTTTATACAAATGATCTTTATCTTTGTATCTAAAGGCTATTATCTTTGTAATATACAGTGCAATGCAATATGTAATTATAAAATAAAATAAATAAAAAGTTAAAACATTAAACTGTACAACTGCATGACCTGCAACAATTGTTTCTCTGTCTGCTGTGTGATGATGTTGGATTTTTGCCCTGCATATTTTTTTGCAAGTCTGGCAACAACTCTGCAGCACATTTATCAATGCCGGAACTATCAATCTGGATAACATTCATATCAGCCTCTGAACGCTACACCTGACTTCCCTTAAATAACTGCCTTGCCCACCAGCAGAATGGAAAGAATCCACACAAAAAAGTCTTATAATCTTCATTATAAGGTTTAATTATATGCAACACACCTTTAAAATATTGCTTTTGCTACTTATTTAAATTACGTTTAATACACAACACTGTTCTAAAGGTTTTTTTGTGGACAACTTAATTGTTTTATTTTCAATCAACTTAAATTTGTAAAATAATTAATTTAACTTAATTGATTAGTGTTGGGAGAACATGAAGTAATTGTGTGGAACCCTGAATTTTTTACAGTGCAGTAACAATCTCTCTGAAAGCGTCCGATACAGAACTCCCTGGTCGTTGTCACAGATCTCATTCGCCTCCTCATCATCGGTTCTTCCTGTTCACCTCCGCTCGCGTGCAAAAGCAGAGAACAGCTTCTGTCAGTCATCTCTCATATCATGATGGTGCCCTCATCCTCCATTCATGGGAACAAACTTTTTTTCATAACCACAGGCCTAGTGACACATGAATCTACTGCGCAACATTGTGTGCGTATGCATGACGGCCATCTGTCAGGAGTGCTTAATATCTTTTCACACTTTTTTAATTTGCACGCCAAGTGACAACAACCTCATCAAACAGAGCCTTTTGCTGAAAGCTTGATGCTTTTGTTATAAAGTCCTGCTAACACGGCACAAATAGAACAGAGAAATATGTTTCATGGAAGTCAATGTGACAGAGCAAATTACTGTGACAATTTTAATTTAAAGAGACATTAATAAAAAAAAACTGCTGGAGCCCTTATTATTTTAAAAGAGAATTAAGAGGAGTCATCATGCCAAGTTTTTTACAACGTCATCCTACATTTTTGTTATAAATATTATTTTCTTTCTTAAGAAGAGAAGCTAACATTTCGTCTTAAAAACAAGCTGTTTACTTTCCACTTGCCAAAGCAAACAACACCACTGATGTAATCTTGCCTTCAATCTGATAATGACACCTGCTTTGCAAAAACACGACAAGCCTTTTCAGCAAATCTCTCCTCCAAAATGCTTCCTTCCACAGAATAGATGTTGAAAGGCACTTCCAAATTCAGTTACACCCATTCAACCATTAAACTCAATAACTATTTATAATGACTGCTGGCCTGGACAACATGTGAACAAAAATTTTAAATAAATGCATAAACTAAGCAGTTTAATCATATTATTTCCACTTAACAAAAACAAAATGACAACAGGTTTAATGTAAAAAATAAATGACCACATAATTTTCATCAATTTAGTTGTAAACCACAAAATTATCGTCAAATTTAGTTTCTTTTTTAGAGATAGACTCTTTTATAAATATGGGTTCCAAAATGAAGCCATATAGAACCATTTTGGTTACTTAAAGAACATTTTGTGTGTGTATGTGTGGAGATTGAAGAACATTTTAATAATCTAAACCTTTTTGAACCTTTTGTGGAATGTAAAGCTTGAGTTGATGCTAAAGTTTTTTCATGGAACTAACAGACAACAATAGTTCCTTTACATTCTGAGAAATTGTGAAGTAGAGGCCTTTCTTACAACATAATCTAAATCAATGCACAGTAGATATTTCAAATATGAATGAATGCGGATAATTTATACATTAAAGTTATTTTGTTAGCCTCATGATACTGTAATAAACCAATGTGTATTTGAGGTTGGAAGTGAAAGTTTCTGCAATTCTTATGAATTTTGCAATTCTTTAGTTCATAAGACTCTTCTTTAGATTCTTTATTTTAAGTCAAAGATTCAGTTTGCTAATAGGAAAATAATATACAGTATGACTTAAATCTCTGTTACACTTTTTATGAGTTGATCAATTAAATGAACAACAACAACAAAAAAACGAATGAAACTAAAGGCTGACAGTACAAGCAAACAAGTTCTGCATTGTGAGATGCAATAAACGTATGATATTACCTTCATACCTATACTACATTATGCAGATTCTTTTAAACTTTTTCATTCAATCTTTTAAACATTTGGTAGATTTCTGCATCTACTGAGTTATAAATTTAATCAAGAATCCAAACTCATTTACTTTCATTTTCCCATTAATTTAGTTTTCTGCACCTTAGACTATTGTACTGGCACTTTATTTGCATTGTCATTCATCAAACCAATGTATTAACACTAATAAAAGGTTTTGTTACCATACAAGAATCATGTATGGTTCCCCAAAAGAGCTTTTAGTGAGAAGTTCTTCAAATATAATAGTGCTTTTCATTCTTTCATACTGTGTGAAGAACATTTTATAATCTGACTAGCCTTTTTAGATTAAAACCATTAGTGGAATTAAAATGTTCCATGGACGTTAAAGGTATATATATATATATATATACTGTATATGTTAAGAGTTTAGATGCAAGAAGTGTCGTCTGAATTTTTCATTGAAAATTGTAATTTTTCTCAGCCTCCTTTGTTTATGTTGAGTTATTTCACTTTAAAGACCATGAAAAGAAATTATTCTTTGCCATAAAAGTGATATTACTGAGCCTACACACAGGAGCTTGATTAAAATGCTCATTTTAGAGGAAAATTTCAGACGCATTTAGAGATTTTTGCATCTGAACTCTTCATATATATTCTTTATTTTTTTGTGTTGTGTTTTTTGTCTTATTTTTTGTCTCTTTTTTGCTCTGGAAGCACCTGTCACCAAGACAAGTTC
This sequence comes from Danio tinwini, assembly GCA_903798205.1. Taxonomy (NCBI): domain Eukaryota; kingdom Metazoa; phylum Chordata; class Actinopteri; order Cypriniformes; family Danionidae; genus Danio; species Danio tinwini. The sequence continues at coordinate 13,902,839 of CAIGQZ010016425.1, forward strand.
TTTGAGTATGTGTGTTTAAACGCTTGGAAATAAAACTTTTTTGATTCAGCCAAATAAATGAAATCTATAATGTGTAAATGTTTTTCTCTGAAAGAGCCATCAGCAGTTGTTGAATTAGTTTAGGAATGACTCACCGACACACTCGTTCGCCTCTCTGGCAGTCGCGCGCTGCCAGGGCCGGTCGTAGTGGAAGGGTTTACACCTGTCACACTCCGGTCCCGCCGTGTTGTGCTTGCACTCGCACACTAGGTTTCCTTCCCGGTCCTTCACGCACTTCGACGCGTGCCCGTTACACTTACACCGTCCACCGACCTGCAGGTCAGACACCGCGTAAAAATACGAGTCCCGGGCGAGCTCCGAGTCATCCTCGTTCTCATCCCCGAACGTGTGCAGTCGATTGAAGGTTACTTTGATGTCGGTGGCCGTGACCCAGTCCTGCAGGACGGGCGAGTTGTCGAAGTCGTGCGCGGACGGTCTGCCATCCAGCGTGCTGAACGCGATGAGGCCACCCGTTAACGGCTGCATGTCCGTGTGAGAGTCCGTGCAGATCGCCTCCTGCTCGTTTTGCTTGGTGATGGCAGCTTTGCTGGGCTTGTTGTACATTTTCTTGCACTGGGTTGAGTAGAACTGAAAAGGCACCCAGGTTTTCCCATAGTCCATGGATTTGAAGATGGCCATGGACTCGGGGCGAGGAGAGCAGAACTGGAGGCTCACATAAGTCACTTCAAACTTCTTCCCCAAAGACAGAGTCAGAGTCACGTTCTGCGGGTATTGCACGTAGTTCTCCGACTGCCAGCAGGTGAGGTTGTGAGGGTTGTTGAGGTCTGTCAGGTATGCGGGCGGATGGGTCTTTTTGGGGTCTGTGGCGTCGCAGATGTTGCAGTCCCTCGATCTCTCCTCGCCCTTCTCGGTCACCACGCAGTAGCGCGACGGCGGAGAGCCACAGGTGCTGGACACGCGCACGTCCTTCCCGAACGCAGAGTTCACGAAGTCAGGGATACAGCGTCTGGGGTTTCCATTCTCGTCGTAGCACGGGTCCGGAGGAGAGGACTGAGCCGCGAACATGCTCATCCCGTATCCACCGCGAGCACCGGTCACCATCGAGGTGATGGACACCATGCAGACGCACATTACCAAAATCCTTATCATTGCAACCCGTGGTCCTCAAGGGTCCCTTAACCTGCACTAATCAACAAAGAAAAAAAGGATCATTCAAAGTAATTTTGCATGCTTGCATTGTATAAAAATACGTGCGCAAAGAGTTTTACTTTTCCAAAACAAAACACAATCACCATACCTCAAAGAGACTGCTTCACCCGGGTGGAGAAGTATGTCAAACCCGTCTAAAAGAGAAATTATAGGGTACTCTCCCTTTCTTTTCTCTCTCCCGGATATGTTGTAATCTCTTTCCCCACTTTCAAGCAATATGAAACAGAAAACCTGCTATTACTTTCCAAGTCTGCCTTTCTTCCTCTGCCTAACTCTTTCACACCTCTGCCTCTCTGTGAGTGAGTGTCGCAGCTCAGCCCTTCTCTCTTTCTGCTCTCTTCAATAGGAAGGGGGTTCAGTCATTTGCCATTCTGCACGAGTAAAGCACTTTATTGCCCTGTGTGCAGGCACAATGGCATTCTTATGTAGTTGCATTTTGAGTTAGTCTTAATTATAGGGGAACTTTTGACTGTCTGTGAGAATGAAACTTCTTTCAATCGTGTATTTGACAGCCCTTTTGGAAAGAGTTGAATAGGTACAAACTGAACGCATGCTAGCTCGTTATTTGAAAAACTTTAGAGTTTTTATGATACGATGCAATGGATATTTTCCATTAAGTAACGCCATAGGCTGCATAAAGCATCTAAATAAAAATTAAAAGTTGCTGTTGAGGGCAAGAACGAAAAAAATTCACTTACTCACTTTTCATTATTTAAAAACTCTGGGAAAATATGAAAGTGACTAAGTAGTCTTACTTAATTCATTAACAAGAAATTGTTTGGGGGAAATCGTTTAATTAAAATACTGCAAAGAACGTCCCCTAAATAAATAATTTTAAACTGCAGATAATAGGTCAATACATTGCATTTCATCCAAAGTACATCAAGCTAAACCCATATAAATTAATAAATGTATAGACGGACGGACTGACAGATAGATAGAGCTTTTGCAATATTGTGCATTGCATATTCAATTTCAAAACATAATCATCTCACTGGATACTCCGTTTAATCCATGAAAACGGAAATAAGTAGCATATGCTGATCATAAATGTGAATTAAATTCCAGGCGCAGTTCTGCTTACGCAAACCCTTTTGGCCACCCACTGTGATCCGTATTTGCATTGATTCTGGGTTCCTCACAGTAAAGAAACATCGACATCTTGTGGTAGAGTAGAGAATAATCAGATCAGAGTGGCTCGTCGCTTTATATTTGCTCTTGCTAAAATCGTAAAATGTGACAAAATGTATTTAATTAATGTGAACGAATCTTCAGTGCACCTCATATGTATTTTGCCTATTTTTAGACCTATTTGGCTGTATAAATTGGCGTTGTTTAGAGTTGATGGAAATGTCTGCTGTAAAATTAAGAGAGGCTACTGTTCTTTTAAAAGTTAATTAAGTAGGTAGTGTATAGCCTGTAATAAATGTATTTTTGACTTACAATTAATATTTATCAGCTTCCAAATCACTGTCTGTTTTATAAGATTTTATTCTTATTTTATAATATACATTTATTCATGAATGAATCATTCGTTCATTAATTTTCTTATCGGCTTAGTTCCTTTATTAATCCGGGGTCGTCACAGCGGAATGATCCGCCAACGTATAGGCTACAGCATATGTTTTACGCAGCAGATGCCCTTCCAGCTGCAACCCATCACTGGGAAATATTTTATAATAGTATTAATATTATTATTTTTTTGTATATTATTAACCAATATTTATCTTCCAGGTTTTAAAGCCAGTTTTTAAACTAGGCCTAAGCCTTAAACGTTCATGTAAACACACTGTAGCAGATGTATAAAATGTTGACATCCAACAAAATCAATTAAACAAATACTAAAATGTTATAATGTCTTAAAATGTCTTAATACCAGACTGTATATTGCAATGTCATACTATAAAAAATTTTAATTGAGATTAACGAAATATAATTTATTGTATATAATAGAATAAAATATAATATAATAACAAATTTTCTATTTCCAAATTTCACATTTATTAAAATTGATTCCGTTTGTTTTAGTGCAGAAGGTAGATTTTATAATAATAATAATAATAATAATAATAATAATAATTAAAGGTGTTTAAATGCTCTTCAACTATTCTCTCTGTGTCAGTCGTACTCGCCACTGTCCTTGGTGCTGAAGTCATGGATAAACAAGGATATCATCTTCAGGTCTCCCTAAAATAGCTGGATTAAGACTTTTAGTATATGTTTCATAACTAATTCATTTCGCAGAATCCACATTTACTGAATTCAATTGAACTAAGTTGAATAAAGACACCTTGATTCTCAATTTATCAAATTACAAAATTCAAACCGGGACGGTAAAATTTCACGCGCTTCTTTTTAAAGACGCAAAACAGGCCAAAATTGTCTTATATATCAGAGTTTTCAAAATCTTGCACTTCTAAAATACGTTTACAAAAGCCCTTAAAACTCAATTATGTGCACTAGGATAACCTACATAAGTAAACAGGCTTATATATTAAAGGTTTTATTTATTTAAAAGCATAGTCTTGGTAAACTTGTACATTTGTAATTCACATTTGATGACTTTTGCGGCGACACGGTGGATGAGTGGTTAGCACTGTCGCCTCATAGCAAGAAGGTCGCTGGTTTAAGCACCGGCTGGGTCAGTTGGCATTTTTGTGTGGAGTTTGCATGTTCTCCTCCTCGTGTACGCGTGGGTTTCCTCCTGGTGCTCTGGTTTCCTTCACAGTCCAAAGACATGCGCTATAGGTGAATTGAATAAACTAAATTGGCCGTAGTGTATATGAATGTGTGTGTGTGTGTGTGTGAATGAGTGCGTATATATGTTTCCCAGTACTGGGTTGCAGCTGGAAAACAAATGCTGGATAAGTTTGCGGTTCATTCCGCTGTGACGACCCCTGATGAATAAAGAGATTAAGCCGAAGGAAAATTAATGAAATGAATGAATTTGATTACTTTTGCATCCATTCTGCTATTTTTATTTCTTTTTTTATTATGCTCTTTGAGATATTAAAGCAGCCTGAGAATGGTGGCACATCTCTCCATACAGACTTTTATTTAGCACACACGTGTTGGTTGTTTCCCATTTGCGCAGTATAAGAATAGTTCAGATTTTTCCAACAGTGTTTGGTTTCATTGGTGTCACGTATAGGTATTTTTCTGACAGGCCCACTGATGATGAGTCACACAGAGAGCCTGCTTTAGGTCACTTTAAAAAAAGGAAGTGAAAATCGCAAGTCTCGCTTTTTCTGCGTGTCCTTAATAATATCACCGACTAACTTCTTAATAAAAAACCCGTCTGTGGTAACGATCTCGTGAAATGTATTTTTACCTACCAGTAACAACTATTGGTTGTTCCCATGCGCAATGAAACTGTCACTACCGGTGTGTTTCACAAAAAGCACACGATCATCGTCCTATTCAATATTCAATCGCCTGTTTATCATATTTTGGAGTGTAATGAGAAGTAACAGTAAGTCATAAAAACGACACAGAGGTATGGGCTGGCAGGCAGTTCATGTGTTGTGGTAAACATAGGAAGTATACTGTTTCCTCTCCTGTAAAGAGATCTGTGTGCGATTATAACTGCAAAAATATTTCCTTTTTATGCGTGGGAGTTACCGAAACTTTAGTTGGCAAGGATAGATAAATAATTCATTCATTCATTCATTTCATAAATGAAACCGTAAACAATACTTTATTATTATTATTACTATTAGCCTATTATTATTATTATTAATATTATTGTTATTGTTATTATTATTATTATTATTATTATTATTATTATTATTGTTATTATTATTATTATTATTAGCATATTATTGATATTATTATTATTATTATTAGCCTATTATTGATATTATTGTTTTTATTAGCCTATTATTATTATTATTATTAGCCTATTATTGATGTTATTATTATTATTATTATTATTATTATTATTACTACTACTACTACTACTACTACCATT
>CAIGQZ010016425.1:13913017-13948884 GCA_903798205.1 Danio tinwini
AGTTTCTTTTTAACGAAATGAAGATTTTTTTTTCAACACAGTTGTAAACATAATAGTTTTAATAACTAATTTATAAAAACTGATTTATTTTATCTTTGGTACAAAATATTTTACTAGATATTTATATTACTGTAGTACTTTAGTATAAATTTTGCATTTAAACGTTTAATTTAAAAGTTGGAACAAACCAAAAAAGTATTATCCATGACATTAAATAACAATTTACAAATTACTATAAAATATTTGACATAAATAACAAAAGAAATTGTAAGATTTTTCTTCTCTCTTTTAAAAGTTGTGTATTTATATTGCTAGTTTTCGAGATAAGTTGTATTTTATGGTTTGTATTTCGCATTGTTTTGTCAACACAATCTGTGACAACATCAACAAATTCCGCTGTGTTTTTTTGGGATGCAAAACAATACTGTAATGGTTGAGAAGGTGTGTGTATTAATTGTATAAATAACAATATACAACTCAGTGTGCACATGATTTATGAGAAATAACAACATTTCTATCGTGCAACATAAAACCCCAGAGGTTTTCACCTTTTCAGTTCAGCTTCCTGTGCCGAGAACTGTGGGGGTCTTTTCTACATCCGTGTTGTGCTTTCTAAATCGAAATTGATCTTAACTGCAGGAAATCTCAGTGTAGGTGATGACAGAAAAAAGGTATATCATGCTAAATTAGTAATATGATCAAGTTTGTTCTAACGTCAGATATATAATTGCTTTTTTATTTTTTATTTTTTACATGCATTGCAAAAGATGCATTTTCACAGTAGACCTTGAATGTGTGTACACACTTACACAAGTGCATGTTCTCTTTTGTGTGCTTGCAGACATGAAGGAGCTTTCTAACTGACTCATCAATGTCATGTGGATTTTATCTGAGCTGTGAACCCCACCATGGAAGAAACATGTACTAAAAGCATTCTTTCTTCATACTTGTTGCGTCACAATTTTTGAGTTGCATTTTAGACGTTATGTCAGGTCAATGGGGTCAGTGTATGGAATATTTCTTTCAGAGGCTTTGATTTTAATGTTAAAATGATACTAATATTATAATATTATTAATATACGGTCATAATATTTAATATTTTTATATGTATATTATTTTTTATTAATAATTGAAGGATAAATTAATTTTGTCAAAAGGGGAAGTTGCATTATTTTATTTAAAATACACAAAAGAATCTTGAAAAATGCTTCTATAAAGTTTATTGACATTATGTTAAACCAGTTTCAGAATTGATGATTGAACAGCCAGTTTGATTGAAAAGACATTTGTCATATTAATATGATTTGAAAAGATTGAAGTAATGATCCTGAAAAATCAGCTTTGAATAACAAGAATAATTTTAATATATTTATATATTTCAATAGAAAGCAGTCATTTAAATTGCAATATTATTTCATATGATTAGAGATTTTTATGTATTTTTGATTAAATAAATGCAGCCTTGGTGAGCATAGGATGATTTTGAAACAGTAACGTGCTTCCTGTATTTTTCTTCTTCTTCCTAAAAGTCTAAATCTGCTATTGAATACACTTGTTCGTGAACTGAATTTGTTGTGTGAACTGTTTTGCAGTCGGTGGTGTATCACCAGTTGTGATTTCTAGTCTCTACCACAATATCTACTCCATCCTCAGAGAACTGGACTGTAAACCCCAAGCAGGATCCGCCTCCAATAAAGGTGCTTGGTTTCTTCAAACTAAACGAAAATGGATTACAAATATACACTTATATAATCAAATGTGTATGTAAACTGTAGATATCACATTTTTTCATTACGTACTATGAGATGATTAACCAGTTAAACCCTCGAAAATGAAGATTTTTATTTCTCCAAAACCGTCCAATATTGTATTTGCCTTTGCAGCATTATTATATCATTTTATTATTATTGCAGATCTACATAATATGACAGCTTATGCTAATCACACTTACATATACTGTAGTTGAAGTCAAAATTATTAGCCCCCCTGAATTATTAGGCCCTCTGTTCATTTTTTTCCCCCAATTTCTGTTTAATGGAGAGAAGTGATTTTTTTCAACACGTGTTTTTCAACACATTTCTAAACATAATAGTTTTAATAACTCATTTCTAATAACTCAATTATTTTTATCTTTCCCATGATGACAGTAAATAATATTTTACTAGAAATTTTTAACACTAGTATTCAGCTTAAAGTGACATTTAAAGGCTTAACTAGGTTAATTAGGTTAACTAGGCAGGTAAGGGCAATTAGGCAAGTTATTGTATAACGATGGTTTGTTCTGTAGACTATTAAAAAATATATAGCTTAAAGGGGCTAATAATTTTGAAAATTAAAAATTAAAAACTGCTTTTATTCTAGCCGAAATAAAACAAATAAAACTTTCTCCAGAAGAAAAAATATTATCAGACGTACTGTGAAAATTTCCTTACTAAATATAAAAATATTAAAAATAAATAAATAAATCAAAGGGGGGCTAATAATTCTGACTTCAACTGTACATATACAGTTAAACACTATTTTAAGGTCAAAATGATTAGCCCCTTTAGGTAAAGTTTTTTTTCAATAGTCTACAGAACAAACCATCATTATACAATAACTTGCCTAATTACCCTAACCTGCCTAGTTAACCTAATTAACCTAGTCAAGCCTTTAAATGTCCCTTTAAGCTGTATAGAAGTGTCTTGAAAAATATATAGTAAAATATTATTTACTGTCATCATGGCAAAGATAAAATAAATCAGTTATTAGAAATGAGTTATAAAACTATTATGTTTAGAAATCTTCTGTCCGTTGAGCACAATTTGGGGGAGAAAATAATTCAGGAGGCTAATAATTCAGTGGCTTTAAGAATTCTGACTTCAACTGTATACACGCACTCTTCAAATATATATATATATATTATAAATGTGTTGAAAAAAATCTTCTCTCTGTAAACAGAAAACGGAGAAAAAATAAACAGGGAGGCTAATAATTCAGGGGGGCTAATAATTCTGACTTCAACTGTATATAGGATGTACTGTAATAAGTAATAAAAAATAGATGAAAAGCAATACATATAATTTAAAGTTAATTTCTTTAAGTATACTTAATGCACATTTATAAGTTTGTTTTATGTGCAAAGGTATGCTGCTATTGTTGTACTAGTGATATAACTGTAAGTGTACTATTTTAATAGTACTTGGGACTAAACTGACCCACTTTTTAGTTTATAAATGCAAACTTTTTATTACAATTTCAGTGTCACAGCTGCAGATTTTAGTATGCAAATGGTCATTTGTATTGAAACTATTCTATAAACAACTGTGAAGTATAGTTTACTTGTTAAACATTTAAAGCACAGTGTATCGTTTAAGAGACTAATAATTATATTACTCTTTTTTTATACTGCAAGTATTCTTGTAAGTTTTATCTAAATAATGGTTGACCCAAAAAATGAAGATTTACAGTTAATTTACTTCCTCTTAGGCCATCAAATATGAAGAATAATAAAAATAAACACATACAAAGTGATATATACATACAATCTAAAATGTGGTTTGAAAAGTCTTGGTTAATTTAGAGTTCTGCAGCTACTTTTTTAACAAACAGAGAGCAGAAGATAGATGTAGAATAGAATAGCAAGTGCTATAGTTGAAGGATCGAGTGTTAACTTGTTTCGATATTAACTTGAGCTTGTAAACTTGTATGCAAAGCTGAACAAATATTTAATAGGCTACTGATTCAACAGAGTAAACACAACTACAAGATGAATATACTGAAAATACTTATCTGTTCTTTTAAGTTTATTTTGAGTTTAAAAACTTGATTTCAAGCCAAGCAGTACTGTAATTTTAAGTTCTTTTAAGAAATACATAAGATGTACACTTTCTTATTTTTACTCCATTCCACTTTCTTATTTACACCCCATTTTGAAAATGTATATTTTAATCCATTTCTCAGTGAATATAGGCAATGTATTTTGGTGAAATTAAACAAAACAGATTTATTAAACAGATATATTTATTAAAATAATGTTTTAGTCACCGAACATATTTAGAAATTAAAGGATAATACAATTAAATTCAAGCGAAATATTGCAAAAAAAATACAACCCTCAAAATTTCAACAAATTTTGAAATTAGAGTTATTTTGTTAGATAAGCTCCAGATTTGGCTTTAGTACTGACTAATCTAATGTACAGTATATGCAAAAAAATATATAATATTGTATAGCTTCTTATTAAAAATATGAATTTGAAAGAGAGATTTGTGAGGGGGTACTTATATATGCTCAGCACTGTATATATTATTAAATAAGATGATTCATAATGATTAAATGATTCATAAAATGTGATTAATTACAGTTTGCGGTAGTCAGTTTACTAGTATTTATAGTAAAAAAGAGAGTAATTTTTCCACTTGTGTTCATTTGTTCGGAATGTCAGAAATCATTAACATATGAATTGCTAAGCCACATAATTTTTCATTTGCACTAGATTACCAAAATCAAACACACATCCTCAGTCAAATGATTTATGGAATTAATTGCATTCTGATTTTAATTGTGTTAATTGTTCTCTTTTTAATATTGTGTCAATTTTAAAGCCATCTCATCTGTTTTTCTATAGGCATGTTGAGATGGACTCTTCATAACCGGGTGGACAGAAATCCATCTATCTGTGTCCCTCTGGTCAGGGTTCTGATAAAAGAGCTTGAAAAGGTTTGATCCTCAAATATTTTTTATCCTGCTGTTCCAAACATGCAAAGATTCCACAATCGGAGTCACAGTCATGCTGTTTTTGCTGTGAATGATGAGCTGTTGAATTTTTCTCTCCTTTTCTCTGATTTTACTCCAGGCGGAGAGAATCGATTCCAAGATTCGCATCATTCCTTTACTTCACACACTTGTCTACACAGTTCTGCAGGTCTGACTTCCAGCTTTGTTTGTTTCCGTCTGTGAATGCTTTAGATGTTTTGTTATTGTTGTCCAGTCACTGATGTGAAACACATCTGTAAAGCAGATTCCTATCATAGTTGTTATTGTAACACTTCCTTGTATCTGAACTGGACATCAACATTGGTTTTCAGTCGTGTGCAATGTATGTTTCTCATTGGGTTCTCTGCTTTATTTCAGTCTGTATTTATTCCTGAAGACCTCTATCGAAGGATATATTTATGCCTGAAACGTTTAGTTCTGTTACCTGCACCATACAGTGCAATCGCACTTGAGTATGCAAGACAGATGAAAATGGAGCAAAGTGCACCAGGTAACACAGCAGAAAAAATAAAAGCATTCATGGTCTTTGTTTTGTGTGTCATGTGATGAAAGGAGTAGTGGTGAATAAACCTTTAGTTGTTTCGACCACACTTTGCAATAAGGTTTCATTAGTTAATGAACAGTATTTACTAAGAATAACTTACAATGAACAATACATACAGTATACAGCAGTTTTTTAACCCTACAGCAGTTTGATTTACTAATACATTGTTAAAATACTAATCCATGCTTGTTAACATTAGTTAATGCACTGTGAGTTTGCTTAAACAATGAACAACTTTATTACCATTAACTAACATTAACAAACAGTGTAATAAATGCATTGTTCACTGTTTGCTCGTGTTAGTAAATACATTATCTAATATTAAGTAATACAAGCTTATTGAAAAATGTTACCGTTGTTTCTGTATACCTAAAAATGTTTGTCATCAAACTAGGACAATAATAAATTGATTATATATTACAAGTGCAGCACCAACATACAAATTAATTGTCATTTAAAATCTTTATGCTTTGCCACTATCTTCAAAACACTTGGTTTTATTATTTTTTTCTAAAGCAATTTTTATTCACATAAAATTGTTAAAATGTTTATAAATTTAAAAAAATTTAAATGTTAAAAAATTAAAACGTTTACAAGTAAATGTTGTTTTCTTTTCACTCATTAAAGGTCCCATGAAATGCTTTGAAATGTGCATTTTTATTTTTATTAGACTTAATCTCAACTGAAAAATAAAGAGAGGGTGGGACATAGAGTAGCTCCTCCCCTTTTTAAAAAGTAGCCAATAGTGTTTTGTTTAACGTTCCATTTAGACGGAAGTAACAAACAGCAAGCTTTACATGTTTATATTAGTTTTATATCTCCTGAACCTGAATTTGTGTCAGTCTTTTGGAGCACACCAACAAATAGATGTCCTTAAAACTAACAGACTCAAAATTGTATTTATTTTAATTTCATGGAACCTTTAAAGACATTAAAGAAACATTAAAGTCACGTTTATATTTAATAACAGTTTTCTATAAAACAAACTTGATGCAGAGGAATCTTTGGATTTTTTTCTGGTGACATTTTCAGTAATTTACACTTATTATCAGTGGTGGAAAGAGGACTGGAAAATCTTACTCAAGTAAAATGTATGCAAGTAGAGTAAAAGTATCTGTTGTGAATAATACTCAAAGTATGAGTAAAAGTATATTTTATATTAAAAGTAGCACTTTTAAAAGTACTCAAGAGTTATGAGTAGTTAGTATTTTACTGTGAAAGTGTAATGCCTTTATATGCAATTATGTGTATGTGTGTGAAAACGTAACATTCTGTAGTGAATTTACTGATTGTTTAAGGCCATTTCAGACATCATACATAAGTCATTCACTTCAAACAGACTCTGGGTCATTGTGCGTGATGATTTTGGGCATCTTCTTGGACACTTTTAATGTATTCAAATGGTTAGCTGCATTTATAGAGCCCCCATGTCTTGAGGTTGTTCAGTATGATGCAATTTAGTTTCTACGTGCAATTTGATTGGACAGGATCCACAGGACTTATTCTTCTACTTTAGCCATTCCCATAGACAAGAAAAAATGAAGTGACGCTGAGAACAGAGGTGAGGATACAAATGCAGAGTCTTTATTAAACAGAAAATGGTCAGGCAAGCAACAGTCAACACAGGAGCAAACAGATGTATAAGGGCAATCCAGAGTCTTAGTCAAAATAACAGGCAGATGGTCAAAAAGGGAGGCAGCATACAACATAAACAAACAAAACAAAGCGAGGGTCAAAAACACTGCAAGGAAAGACAAGGAAAGCGCATCTTATTGTTTACTCACAGTTCAACAAGAGTCAGCAAAGTCTGCGTGGGCTGTGTATCAAGTCCTGAAATCAGTCCATGAGCAGCTTCAGCTGTGTGTTTGCAATCAGTCAGGATCAGGAACCAGTGTGAGTGTGTGTGATGCATGACTGGAATTGTAGTCCATAAAATGGAGAATTTGTAGTTCTACTGTATGTGATCTGTGTTTACCAGCAATCTGCACAGGTTGGATCGCTGGTCATCGTGACATCAATACAACACAAAAAAATGTACTCAAGGGAAAGTAAAATTACACATTTTTAAAACTACTTGGTAAATTACAATTCCTGAGAAAAACGGCTTAACAATCAATCAAGCCTTTATTTGTCACATATACCTCCATGTATTCACATACACTGACATATAGTGAAATTGGACCCCCCCGACCATACACAAACATCACATTTCAGGGGAAGACAGGTCAACGGGAGGTAGCATTTAGAAAAAGTAAGTAAGATACAATTCAGGAAAAAGAGGCGAAAAAAACTCCCTCTCACCTTGCTCTTGAGTTAGAGCAGTGTGAGATCAGGGAGATAAAAAAGCCCCAGCACTCAAGCACATAAAACACATAGACATGACATACATTGCAACAGGGGGTGGGAAAGGGGGTGTGAATATAGTCCGGCAAGGGCGGGCAGCCGTCCGCTCCTGCAGCCATGAAGGCGCTGGTCACAGACCCGCCTACCCCCTCCAGTGGATGAAAGCACACGAAGGCGTGGGAAGAAGGGTTAGGTAGTGAAAGTCTATCTGTAGCTGTGTATGTGTGTGTGTGTAAGCCTGTAGAGTCCAACAGGTGTCCTTGACAGGGAGCAGGAATTTCAGAGAGTCTTCTTATCTTGCTATCCGGGAGAAGTTGTTTTTCTCCAGCAGAGGCCGTCTGGCTGGAAAAACACTGGGAGCCGAAAGAGAAGAAAGTATTCCAAATTTAGGTCAATATCTGCCAATTTCACAGATATTTAATGTCCGTCGCTGGTCTCAAGTCCTGGCCAAATCTTGTTGCAAAGCCACTAATTTCACCCCGATGTTTCCCAATTTGCTGTCTAATACAGCAGTCTGATTAGCAGCATATCTGCCCATTATAGTTTCAATCAAGCCGGCCAGCTTGGTGGGGTTTTGAGCAGCACTGACCGCTTTCATCAATCGTCGATACCCCAGGGCCCCGCATAAGCCCATCAGCAGAAACCCTGTTATCAAAGTTCCGAATAGGTAGATATCTTCAATATCCTCCAGGGACAGAGCAGCCAGGCACACGACGCGCCACTTCTCCCACCAGTCCATCACGTATCCAGCTGCAAATGTCCCGGCAGGACAAGTGAGCTCTTCCGAGCCCAAACTTCTCGTCGAGAAGATGGTGTCAATCGCATTCAGAGACCAGTTGATCAGATCCATAATTCCTTATTCGTTTGGATAGCAGGACACGGAGAGCCTCAGAGATAGAATAAGACGAGACAAAAAGAGCCAGCCAGGGAAGATAAGGGACGGAGAGGGAAAACGTGCGACCGCCTTCGTTGAGAGCCAAGGAAAAGAGACTGAGACAGAAAAAGAGACAGTAATTTGAGTATTTGTAATTTGTTACTTTACACCATTGCTTATAATACCTGATTAGATTTACACAATAATTTCCTACCATTGCTGCACTTATAACTCGTGTGAGAAAGTATTATTTTTGGACATTTAACGTTACTACATTCGAAAGAAACAGCATGGGCTAAAAAAATGTGTTCTTTTTTAAACTAGTTTCTTCATATACACATTTAATTCTGTGGAAGTTCCATCATGTCACACTATTCAGGTGATGCTTTCAATTTCATCTTTCCAGGAATACTGTATCAGCGGAGAGTCATTGCTGAACACAACCTATGTAATGATCTTTATCCACTCCATGAGAAGTAAGTATAATATTCCTGTCACGTTTTCTTTTTCACATTTCACACAATTTCACTTAATGATATAAAATGACAGTGTATTATTTATTTTAATGCTTCATTGTGGTCCCTAAATTGAGTCTTTTAATGTCTTATTAACCGATAATGGTCCTACATATACTGTTTTCCTGCTGCATAAACTATTGTCACACTGATTGACCTTTTTTGTGTGTATCTTTTCAAAATATGCAAAAATCTTTTTGCAGCACGACTTTTTCCGCATTGATAATAATCAGAAAGTTTTCCTGAGCATTAAAGCAGCCTAGAATAATTTCTAAAGGATCATGTGACACTGAAGAGTTATATTGCTAAAAATCAACTTGCATCACAAAAATATGTTTATATAAATATATTGTAAATGCTATAAATGTAAAACCAAATTTTTTTTAAGTTGTCTCTCCAGTTTTTATGATCTATAAATAAATGTATAGTCTGATTCAGATCTAATTTCAGTTCCTCATTATTTTATATTATCATTTAGAGATGTTTGTGGTAGATTCTTATTAGTGTCTGGAAATAGCTACAGTACATATTTATGCTACCAGCATTACCTGCCCACATCGGTCAGTAAGTGAAACCATAGTGACTCATTTATGATTTTATCATACGTTTCTCAGTATGCTCAGATATTTTGCTTCATTTGTGGTTTGCATACCTGTTATTTTCAGTCATATGTTGGGAATTTAAACAACCAGTAAGTTTAACTGGCTATGCGTGATTAGTTGCTTTTATTGTCTTTGTATTGATCTTGTGCAACCCTCTCGCTGTGTTTCTTTCATCAGGGTGTTTGTGTTCATAGATCCCGCTGTGTTTCCTCTGTCTCTGGTAAACGCGCTTAAAGCTGAGGTGGAGTGTGGGGATCCTGCTGGGGACCCACTGATGTACAAACGCAGGATTTTACTGCACACAATGCTGGCTGGGTTAGGAAAACAGTGCCAGGTTGACAAGCTCACACAGACTCTAGAGGTTTGTGTGTGCTTTAAATCAATTGCAGAGCATTACTGCATTCATGATCTACCCAAATTGAGAATATATATTATGTATGGTTCAAAGACAGGACGTCACCATAAAATTATAAAACAAAAGTGATTGTATACACATACTGTAGAAAGCATTTTAAATGTGTTAAAATCATTTGTGTGAAAATAGAAGGTCAAAATACACTCACCGGCCACTTTATTAGGTACACCTGTCCAACTGCTTGTTATGCAAATTTCTAATCAGCCAACCACATGGCAGCAACTCAGTTAATCTAGGCATGTAGACATGGTCAAGATGGTCTGCTGCAGTTCAAACCGAGCATCAGAATAGGGAAGAAACGTGATTTAAGTGACTTTGAACGTGGCATGGTTGTTGGTGCTAGACGGGCTGTTTCTGAGTATTTCAGAAACTGATCTACTGGGAATATCTACTGGGATTTTCACGTACAACCATCTCTAGGCTTTACAAAGAATCATTCAAAAAAGAGAAAATATCCAGTGAGTGACAGTTCTGTGGGCACAAATGCCTTGTTGATGCCAGAGGTCAGAGAATGGCCAGACTGGTTCCAACTGATAGAAAGGCAACAATAACTTAAATAACCACTCATTACAACCGAGTTATGCAGAAGATCATCTCTGAATACACAACACGTCCCACCTTGAGGCAGATGGGCTACAGCAACAGAAGACCACATCGGGTGCCACTCTTGTCAGCTAAGGACAGAAAACTGAGGCTACAATTCACACAGGCTCACCAAAATAGAAGATTGGAAAAATGTTGCCTGGTCTGATGAGTCTTGATTTCTGCTGCGACATTCAGATGGTAGGATCAGAATTTTGGCATCAACAACATTAAAGCATGAATACATCCTGCCTTGTATCAACGGTTCTGCTGGTGTTGATGGTGGTGTAATGGTGTGGGGGATATTTTCTTGGCACACATTGGGCCCATTAGTACCAACTGAGCATTGTGTCAACGTCCATTCCTTTATGACCACAGTGTGCCCATCTTCTGACGGCTACTTCTAGCAGGATAATGCACCATGTCATAAAGCGCGAATCATCTCAGACTGTTTTTTTGAACATGACAATGTGTTGACTGTACTCAAATGGCCTCTACAATCACCAGAACTCAATCCAATAAAGCACCCTTGGGATTTGGTGGAATGAGAGATTTGCATCATATTCTGACGTGTACTGTGTATAATACTCATACCTGGTGGTTTAAAGGGTAAGATATAAAGGTTTAAAAAGACATTTAAATGATTGTTTTGGTGCTGCACTGTAATCCTTAAATAGAGGCTTTTTAATATGTAATCAAATGATTCTGTCCTAAATAATTTTTGCTATATACAGGTAATTATTGCTACACTGACTGATATTTTTGTCAAATTCTCACAATTTAAAAATACAAATGTGTAAAATAAAATGTTATATTAGACATATTAGACAATGACATTTGTTTTAACCCAAAAAAGTTAAGAAGCAAATGAAAGTATTTGTCATTCTGACCATCTGTTATTTCATGATAAAAAAGTTTTTATTTAACATATTTAATACATATATATTATTTGAAGAAAATGTTGTCAAATCGTAAAAATGAACCAAATATTAACATTTTACACAAACCAATACCAAATAAATCTAGATTAACAGAACTTTCAAATGCTCAGTTAATTTTCCCATAGCAGTTCAGGATGCTGTAGGGCTTACATGAAGTCTGATCCTGATCCTCTTAGTCTAAGACGTCTTACAGAACAGTGAATTATTTTTTTCATTTCAGCATTCAGGTGAAGACTTAGAGCTGTACTTCCAGGACCTAGTCACCATGTTAGAGCAGAGAGCAGAAGATGGAGCTTCAGATGATAACCAGTACAACACACGGTTACAAGAGATCTACCAAGACATTCTGAGCTCTGCCAAAGGTAGAAATGTCCTCATCACAATCAAATAAGACAATATTAAATCCAAGCAGACTCCGATGTGTAGTCTTTTAACACTTCTGGTCTGTTTAGATCTATCAAGTCCAGCATCTCAAGTGGAAACTCAGCTTCCCGGTCCTGAGGTCAGCTTCCACGTGTGGACCAAAGAGGATGAGATATGTGAGTTCAGCTGCTGTTCCTTAAACAAAAGCTTAAAGTGTCTCTATTAAACTTTTTCAGAGTTTCCAAATTTTGTATTGGTGGTTTCTTACAGTAGGTTTACATTTATACAAGGTCAAAAAAACTTTAATTTTCTCATAATATGCACTGCAGCATTAGCTCATTCCTCACAGTGTCTGAAACAGTTTGTTCTCTCTAAACTCTGCCTTTCTGAGACTCTACTCTGCTCTGATTTGCCAGACGGCTCAATCTGTTTTGATTGCTCTGCCACTTACAGCTAGTAGGAAACGAAAGAGTCATTACTTTATCTGTATTTCAGCTCTTCCTCAGCAAATGTAAATATAGTAAGGGTTCGTAAATATAGTAATGCATGTTCTTAATCCAGTTATACTTAACCCATTGCTTCCCACACATAGACTTTACTTGGGCGGGCTGCCTTCTAAAGTTGCCGTTATTTGTATGCGTTTTGCATTACATTTTTAAAGCTGACTGCACACTCACAGCCGCGGGAGAAACATTAAATGATTAATCATTTAATAAACAACTTCGAAAATTTTTACTATATATTTGGAAAGAACTAAATATACTGGCTGCAAAATATTTGTACACCATTAGAAATGGCTAATCAACTAATTTGCCTTATTTAAATAATCTACACCTTTTATTCTAGTAATTATTACTAGAAGCACTACTTAATCCTTTCACATGTAAGTTTTAATGTAAGTTTCCATTTATGACAAGCCCTGTGTGCATATTTCTATGGCTCAATATGAGCCAGCAGATGTTTTGCACTAGAGGAGAAAATAAACCTCAAACTTCAATGCTTTCTTGAGCAAAACAATCATCAAAATGTGTTCTCAACTCATGCAGCAGAAGTTAAAGGGCTACATTCAAAAAACATAAGGATAATATATGACACTGACAAAAGTAGATGGCTAAAACATGTGCTTTTTAATTTCCTGCTTTAACTGAAGTAAAAATGTTTGACTAAATTATTATTGATTATTGTCCTGTTATATTAGGATAGTAAATGAACCATACGTTTCCAGCAGTAGTGACAATTCCTCTTTAATTATGAATGACTTATTGAACATGACAATTACTGAACATTCAAAAAGCTGATTTTTGTGAGTAATCGGCAGATTAGTGTGCATGTAAACATGCTCAATGATACAACATTAACAAAGGGGTTGATTTTATCAGAAATTTACATCCTTTAGAAGTTCATTAAAAAGGATGTGCTTCTTTCACAGCCGAAAACTATTTGTTGTTCATCTATTTGTAAATCTCTCACTATAATTAATTCAACTTGTATGTTAAGTTCATAGTACACTGTTAAAAAAAATAATAAATTCTGCAAAAAATACAGAAGTTTATAGAACTGTTTAAATTTACGGAAAATAACCGTATTTCATGAACTGATACAATGTTCAGTTCACAAAAACATAGCTTAGTGCATAAAAATGTAAAGTCATTCAATGCACTAATGTGTTCATGTGTACTTACAATTAGCAAACAGATTTTCACTGCATTAGTAACTTCACAGTTACCTTTAAACAAAAGAAGATGCAGCATAACATCAAATACTCTTAGTTCATCTTGGACTTGCACCCAGAAGCTACTATCCTCTACAATGGTGACGCAAAAAACGGTTTACAGTATTTTGCTGTTTTTTTTCTTCTTGATTTTACGGTAAAATACCGGCAGCTGTGGTTGCCAGTAATCTACTGTTTTTAACATTTTAAGGTCGTAAATTCAATCTACAGAATATTTCCGTTTAAAATACATTCCAGAGTCTGTATTTTTATCGAACACATTTAACCCCTTAAATCCCAGAGCAAAATCTTCACTAGTGTCCTCACTACAGAGGGTTGAACACTCAGACAGTGATGAAGCTAATGAGATAATTAAGTGTCTAATTAAAGGAGAATTGAGAAGTATTGATGAACAACTGTTAACAAGCAGTATCACTGAAGAAAATAAAACACAAAAAACACAGCCAAAACCAGAGATGAAATCAACTGAGAATAAAACTCTCAATAAAAAAATTATTATTAAAATAAAACAAATTACACAATAAAAAACTTAATTTCTTTAAAGCCTTTGGCTTTATTTCTGTCATATGAACAAAAGCTCTTAATGAAATTCCTGTTGCTCAATGGAAGTCACCATGATGGAGGACAGAGTCTGCTTTAGTTGGGCTCTTCAACTATTTGGTCTGCCACTAGTTTTTATTTTGGCTGCTATAATTAATCATATTAATCACACTATTTGTATAGCATAAAAAGCCAAAAGAAAAAAACAATAATAAATCTGATTTTATGATATCAAAACCACCCTCACCTGCTTGTGCACTCATTGAATATCTTGTTAGTTATAAGTGAGAAATGAATACCACATATTTGTGAAACTACTTGACCTACAGCAGCCAATGACTGTTTACCAGATCTAAATACACCATTAACAATGAGAACGTTTGATCTTTGACAGAACTTAAAAACACACAGACATCAACAATTAGTCTTTGAATCTCAATAATGGTGACAAATAAAAAATAAAAATCAACCCAGAACAATAAAAACAATCTACTGAAATATTACCTTCTAAAACAACATAAAATAAAGGAAAAGAAAGAAATATGTAAGACCTTTAAGCTGCATAATATATTCATGCTGCAATGCATGCTGGGATTTTTGTACTATGCTGGCACCCAGCATGCATTGCAGCATGATTGAATTAAGCAGCTTTTCTTTTCTTTTTTGCCAACCACGGTTGAGGTTCATATCCTGATTCTTGATGTCTGTGTGTCAATATGCAGCTGGAGATCTCAAGGTTTTGTGCATGAAACCAATTAAACTTTAATTTCTTATTAATTCCTTAATTGTTTGTTGAACCTTCATGGAAAACTGTAATATATCCCAAACAATATCAACTAAAACTATTTTCTATGGCTTAACTTTTAAAACACTAGAAATTACATCTGAAATGATCAAGTACACAGTTTCTCATTGCCTTTCTTGCTTTAACTGATGAGTTTCAGAAACTCAGTTATAACAGCCAGAGAAACATTAAGGTAGAAGTGTAAAGGTTCAAGAGTCCAACTAAAGCAGCCTTTGATCTCCATGATGGTGAGGTCAAATGAAATATTTTCAATAAAAATATAAACCTCTGTTAATTATCAAATATTCTTGCAGATATGAGAGAAATGAAGTCAAACTGTAATCAGTGAAGCTGCTAATGTTGTTGTTTAATGGAGTTGTTTAATCCTCTGTTTTAATTCAGTTGGTTTGGTGTGAGGCTGTGTCTATAGTTTTATTTCTTGTTCTTTCCTTCAGTGATTGTGCTTGTTAACAGCAGGTTTTCATCAGTGTCTGAATTCACTTATTTGTGGTCATTCGCTCTGTATAGTGGACTAAACTAATTGACTAATTTAGGTACTAGTGAATGAGGGTGTATGGTAAGGTTTCAGACACTCTGATTAGTTTCTCGAAAACAAAGGTTTGATCTGTTACAGCTATTTTCCGTATTTTGTACAGAAATGAGCTGGTAATCATTTAACTTAATTTAACATTTAATTTAATTTAACTTTTACTGTTAAAATCACTGACATTTTTTACAGTGTACATCTATCTGTAAATATTACCCACAGTTTTCTATAATTGCACTTATAACTACTCCCTATATCCTGCATTTGCTGCTATTGCACTTCTGGTTAAACCCAAACTGCATTTTGTTGCCTTGTACTTGTACACGTGCAATGACAATAAAGTTGACTCTAATATCTTAAAAGGACTGTATCATTTTGACGTGTTGACTACAAATCAGGCTTCAGCTACAGTGTTTGAAGTTTAGAGTGTAGATAGACATTATTTGCTGGCATCCAATAAACATCATAAACTGACACTATGTAAATTGTGTGACGACTCATTTCAGGCAGTTCAGAATCACATCATGCAGTTGTATCTTTAAAACTTTGCAGAGCTTTCACAAGCTACAAACATCTGAAAAAGCACAATGAGGCTTTTTTAAACAGATCTGCCATGGTGATGTCTCAGTGCTCTAAATATATTATTATTTTAAACAGGGAATGAGCTGGTTAACTATGCCCTGATGGTTCCTGCCGACCGAAGCTCTGCTTACCTAGACCAGGACGATCTGAAGCGTAACTCTGTCATGTCAACCGTGTCCACAGACAGTGGCATAGAGGGAGACATGCCCATCAGTGAGCTTTCTTCGCTGATGATGGACTTTCAGAGCGGTTCAGAAGACCAGAGTAGATCCCAGTCTTTCTACAGGAGGCCGTGTGTGCGGTGGCCCAAATCTGGCAACAGAATGACGCTCATGATGGAGGCCATTAAGGGGAATGGAGGATGTGCCTTCACTAAAGAGGAAAGAAACCTGACGGCTCGCATTGTTGTAATGGGTGATGACAGAACGTTGGGACGGCTAGCTAAGACTCTCTACACTATACGGTGAGATGCATTATTTTAAGTGTAGTTTGGTGTTTTCATCTTGACCCTGGACAACAACACCAGTCATAAATGGCAATTTTATTAAAATTGAGACAGTACAACTGAAGTACTTCTACAATACAACTGCAGTACAGCTACTTTCCTACTTGGTGGACAATGGTTTCCAAAAGAGGTTTCAGTAATTCAGTTGTATTGCTGAAGTACTACCACAATATATTGTATTGCACTTTTCAGAAGTATAAGTAACTACAGAAAAAACATCAATACTACAATACTGCAATGCATAATAAAACTAAAGTGTACTTTTAATACTTATGTACCTAAGTGCAATAAATTATATAACACATCAGTATATTGCCCCGCTCAGTTTATTTAATGTTACTTCAGTTGTACTGCAGATTTTACTGCTGTTGCACTTTATTGCATTATAGTTGAACTGTGTTTATACCTCATTATACTGCAATTTTGCAGTTGCATTGAAATTTGCCATGGTTATCCTTGTATATAGGCTACTGCTGTTGTACTGTTCAGTTCACTGCAGTTACTTTGATTATTCGTTTTTGCAACTCTTAAAAATCTGATTAGAAAATTACTTGAATCCAAAAAACATCCCTGAAAAAAGTACAAAATATTCTTGGAAGATGTTGAAGAACAAACCCCTTGGAACACAAGTGCAGTACAGTTCTTACCACACCATTGGCATATTAGCCTAGAGCAGCACAAGTGCAGTAAAGATTAAGTTTTTGTTTTAGCTCTAGTTTACTGCAACTTATACTCCTCTTGAACTTTATTGTACTGTATTTGGACTGTGTTTATACATTTTGCAATGGTACTTAATTTTACTGCAGTTATACTTCTTTATACTGCTGCTGTACTGCAGTTGTACAGTTATTTTTTGTAAGGGTGGTATTTGGAGGAGATACAGTTATACAGTATGATAATCTGGAATTGGAGGGTCAGATTATCAGAATCTGATCACTTTGATTCACACAGTGCATTTTTAGCATTTCCAAAATATAACTGTGCAATTTAACACTGCTTTTTTGGTGTCCGGGGTCACATATTTGAAAATCTAAAATCTGTGGGTTAAAAAAAAAACTAATTAAACATAATTGAAACATGATCTTTACTTTGATTTAAGAAATAAAAGGAAAAACTCATACAATGTATTTTGGGCTCATGCAACATAAGGCTGATTTTGTAGTCCAGGGTAACATTTGAATATGTTACAGTTTAAAGCGTATTTATTCCTTTGATGAAATAGCTTCTCTTTCTGCCTACTTCTGTGTCACATGATCCATTAGAAATCCCTCTGAAATGTTGATTTG
The DNA here is from genome assembly GCA_903798205.1 of Danio tinwini. NCBI lineage: Eukaryota > Metazoa > Chordata > Actinopteri > Cypriniformes > Danionidae > Danio > Danio tinwini. The sequence continues at coordinate 13,930,931 of CAIGQZ010016425.1, forward strand.
ATGCATAAAAGCATTTCTTTATTTTATTTATTTATTTATTTGTTTATTTAATATACTGTAGAAATATTTACTGTTACATTTGGTCACTTTCATGCTTCTGAACAAGAATATGCTGATCAAATTCTGAACATTTCTGAACAAGGAAGTTTATATCTTGTTCATGCTCAGGAAAAGGGAGGCACGACATCTGCTGCTAACAAAGAGAGTGAATATGGAGATGTATTACATTCCAGTGACTGACCAGCCACCTTTAGTTCAGGTAAGTTTTTTTTTAAAGAAAAAAAGGATAATAGCACCTCAGAATGCTGCTCTATGGGTCCAGGATGTTAAGGGTGTATTTATTTATAGAACAAATATATTGTAATATTGCTTGTCAATGTCTTTAAAAACACTGATTATGTGATGAAGCCTGTTAGAATGTAATTAGAATGGCCCTGAAATTCTGTAAGTAATGAATGCAAATAACATGTCATGTGCATATCGAAAATATTAACTGTGCCATGGCAAAGAATGAATTTATTTATTATAGAATTTATTTATTTTATTTTATGATTGTACATTATTATTTGTAAAGATTTCAAACAAACTTCTGTGACTTTTTATGGCATTGGAAAATTATGAATTTACTTCATTTTACAATTAGGCTGATACAACTAAATGTGGAAAATGTTAAGTAATATCACAGTAGTAAGAGTAAACCCCCACCCGCTCAAATATCAGTGTGTGAGTGCAATCGCAAATGATAATTTGTGTCATTATAAATAACAGTTCAACAAACAAGTCGATATTGGGTGAATTACATTTTAAACACAATGTTGTCAGTTGTTTATTTTTGTTTTGTCAGTAAAAACTAAGTTTGGGCGTCTCAGCAACACTGCAGTGTGTCTGTTTGAATTAATCTGTTTTAATGAACCAGTGATGATTCATAAAGCCCATATAAAAAATCTAATATATATGGTTCACAATTGGATTTTTACATATTAAAAATGTGTCATATATGCAACACACAGTATATTTTATAATATAAATTTTTTTGTACATATATGTTTAAATACATATGCTATAATTTTTGTATGTATATGTATACCTATATATATATTGTACACACACATATATATATACAGTTGAGGTCAAAATTATTAGCCCCTCTGAATTATTAGTTTATTTTTTTCCCCAATTTCTATTTAACGGAGAGCAGATTTTTTGAACTAACTAACTAATAACTGATTTATTTTATCTTTGCCATGATAACAGTAAATAATATTTTACTAGATATTTTTCAAGACACTTCTATACAGCTTAAAGTGACATTTAAAGGCTTGACTAGGTTAATTAGGTTAACTAGGCAGGTTAGGGTAATTAGGCAAGTTATTGTAAAACAATGGTTTGTTCTGTAGACTATAGAAAAACATATAGCTTAAAGGGGCTAATAATTTTGACCTTAAAATGTTTTTTAAAAAATAAAAAATTGCTTTTATTCTAGCCGAAATAAAACAAATAAGACTTTCTCCAGAAGAAAAAATATTATCATACATACTGTGAAAATTTCCTTGAACTGCATATATTTCCTTGCATCATTTAGGAAATATTTGTTAAAAAAAAAAAATCAAAGTGGGGGGGGGGGGGTGAATAATTCTAACTTCAACTGCATATATATCAGATTTCCATAAGGGAGAACTTCAGTTATAAATTATCTGCCATTTTAAACTAAATGTTAGAATAAATGGATCTGGCCACCACCTGTTGGCAGTTTTAATGTCATATTTAACCAATAAAAGAGGCAGAAAAACATGTTGAACTATTATTATTACTAATGTTAAAAAATTTACTTAATATTGCTCATCCATAGACTCTAGAGCCTTCAATTTAAGAAGCACCCCAGTGTCTCACTCCAATACCTGTGTTTTCCAGGAGGGTGTTCCTGAAGATATGCTGACACTAGCAGGATATTTGGGAAGTGTGGATCCCTGGTATGACAGTAACATCAATGGCTTAGGGGCTATGATTTTGAAACTGGCACAAATGGTAATTTTTTTACACTTCTCACCAGTCCCAGAATTAGAATTAGAATAGGAATTACCATATCTGGTTCCAGTTCCTCTTTCATATTCTATATTCCTATAGATTCAGCAGTAAGATAATTTCACTTATAAATAACTTTAAAACAATCATTGCAGGATTTTTTTTCACCTTCAGTCCTTCGTGTTTCAGTATGATTGCATTCAATGTCTTTTTAAATAACATTTACATCAACATTTGAAACAAAAACAAATATGCAAATAAAGATAAATGAGAATGAAAGGAAAACATTTCAAAATGATTTACAGGATGAGTTGAAACTTCTGAAATGTCCTATATATTCAAGACCAGTTTGATTGGAGGCATTTATTTTGAACCTTCATCTTAATTGGTGTCATTGTAGCAGTCAAGTCAGAGCGAATCTTCACAACCCAACACCTTCCTGCTAGATATCATCTCATACTACACACGAGTCAGCCAGCATCCGCTGCATCTTCCCATCTACTCTGTCAAGGTTAGATTGTGTCACGCATCGATTTTCTTGATTATCTGAGTTTACTGAATGAATGGATGTTTATTTAAAGAAGAAATGGTCTTGTTACCAGTAGCGGATTATGATTGTGGAGACTGTGGCTTATTTCTGCTCATGTGTGTGTTGTCGTGTGTAGATCTGCTTCTCTGGCGTCAGTTCACCCTCAGTGGAGGAAGTGTTTGTGGCTCAGCTCACGATGGACTTCCCCGAGGTCAAACACTACAGAGCCACATTTAAAGACACCATCAAAGGTGCTCATGTGTTGCCCTTTTTACTACATGATATGTCTAGATGTTGTTTCGTCTGCTTCTACTAAACTTTTGTCATTATTTTTGCCTTGAAGGTTCAGTACGTCACAAAAAATATAACCCTCAAGAATATCACGGTGCTGTTGTGTCAATAAATTACAGAAAGGTGAGTTTTTAAAACAATATTAACCTATTTTAGAGCAGTTATTGTCTTAAAGTAAAATGTTTAAGTGTACATCATCAGAGTATTTTTACTTTTGAAAACTTAACTTTTAATTCTCAACATATATCATTATTTTTGTTTGTTAGAGCTGATTCAATCCACCTGTTTACAAATTACATAGAATGGTTTGTTTGTGAATCGAGGCTCCAGTTAATGATTCACAGATTCAAATGATCCGGTCAGAGTGAGCCTCCAGTTTGTGATTCACTGATTTAAATAATCTGGTCAGATCGAGTCTCCTGGGCCCAGTTTTTCAAAAGTAATCCAGTGGGATTTTGGATCATGGATTGGTTTAAATCTTTGAAATGTTTTTTTTTTTTTTAAACAGAGGGGTTTTAAATTAAGGTCAGACCATGTAATCCAATCTTACATTTAATTTGGATCAAACCTGCCCTTTGGGTTATTCAAAACTTGGAACTCAGATTGGGATCCAAAAAACAAGATTATCCTGGTCCCATCAGAAGGGTGCATTCAGTTGAGAATTTTTGAGCCAAATAAACTTAATAAAATAAAAAAAGTTGCATTTTTTTAAGAGACTGATCCCAATCATAATGGTTACTGATGATATATAAATTCCTTCATATTTGAAGCCTATATGAAGCACACTGTAAAAATTGCAGGGTTCCACACAATTCATTCATGTTATCCCAACACAAATCGATTAAGTTAATTTAACAGTTTTAACAAATTTATGGGGATTAAACAAAAAATTTTGTTGTCCCAATGAAATCTCAAGAATTATGTTGATTCAGCTATTTTAAATAAGTGAGTGCATGTCACATGAGTGCATGTCACATCTAATAAGATATGCTAAATAACAATAGCAAAACAATATCAAAGCAGTACTGTATTAGAACTAACTAAAACATGTTAAAAAACATGTTAAATGATTACAGTGTTTCTGTTTCTTACCATTAAAACAAACAATTGCTATTTGTGTCCACTGGTATTTTGCCCACCTGTTGTTCTTTGCTAAGCCAGTAGGCTACACTGTTGGTTCCATTTAAAGCTTTGGTAAACAGGATTTGGTGATCCTAAAATTTGGTATTTGGATCATAGTGATCCAACCCAATGTTCCTTTAAAAACTGTCATAAAAGAAAGATAGATCAGTTAATCCTCCATAGCAAAACATGGGATTTCCAAATCTGGATCAATTTGATCCAGATTAAATTTTTTTAAAAACTGGGCCCTGTTAATCTGCTTGTTAAGTCATGACATATCAGTGACATCTGTTTCTGGGTCCAAGAAACTAAAATCTAAACTCATTTGATTTTAGAAGATATACGTTTATGACCACTTTTTAGTCATATCACACATTAAAGTGAATTTTATATAAAATCATAGTGTACACAACAGTCTCTGACTTATCTGACTTATATATATATATATATTGTGATAGTGATTTTCAATGTATTACATCGCTTTGTAAACGTTTATTCTTACCATTTGTTGAGCCTCTCCATACAATTTGACAACCAATTCGTATAACGTCACACTTAAGAAGTAGATTATTCACTGATTCAAATGATCAGAGAGACAGTTCGGTCCAAATGAGATATATATCACCCTCTGAAGGGTACTTTAAAGGTTTTGGAATGACACTTTAATATAGAAGCCTTGTTTTTAACCTCTATATTAAAGTGTCATTCCAAACCGAAGTGCTCTATAATGGCAATTTTGAAAGGCCCTTCCAAATAAAGGATTTTAAAGGGTAAAACTGATGGACACTTCATGCTCCATGATCCTTGATTGGTGTCACATACACGGCCTATGAAAGGATTATTATGTTAATGACTCTCTGAATTAAATGATTTGATCGGTGTGAGTCTTCAGTAAATAGTTTACTGCTTCAAATGACCCTTTCTGAGTGAATCTCCAATTAGGATTCACTGATCTGTTTAGAGCAAGACTCCAGTAAACAATTATTTAAATGTATGCATAATTTTCTTATGAAAATGATCAAAGATTCTTGTTTACATTTCTCCTAGGCCTCAGTAAGTGACAGAGAACAGGAAAAGGGAATGTCTTTGACCACAAGCGGCATGATGATCAGTGTTTTGCCTTCCTACAGAGTCAAAAGTGTGTCACATATTTATTTAAAAAAATATAATACTTTACTTGTTTGTATAGTGGCAGTGGCAGTGTTATTTAAGTATTTTTAGTTGTATGTTTTTGGAGTATGTATTAATATTTTAGATCAGTCATTATTGGTACTAAGACATTCTATTTTTAATGTATTAGTAATTGTGTTGTTGTTATTGTTGTATTTTTGTATTTATTTTATGTTGTATTTATTAGTATGCTTATTTATTGGTTATTTTAGCAGCTGAAATAAATTATATTAAATAATTATGCTACGTATGTATAGAATTTTCAATTAATGTTAATGTTTTTTATATTTTGGTGAGAATTTTGTTAATTTCACTGGCTCAAAACTGTCGAGTCTTATCACTGATCATGTAATTTCCCCAGTAACAAGCTGACGATGCATATTTTTGCTAAGGAAGAGAACTAATGAATGAATTTCCTTGTTTGTATAATTGCCACTCTGTTTTTGCAGGTCTACATAGTCTCAACATACGTTTCCAAGATATGAATCCCTTGAGGCCAAGCAAAGTAAGTGCATGTGTTGACAAAATATCTAAAAGACTGATTTAGTAACTTTTTAAAGTTGTATTTATTCATTTTAAGGAAAATAAAAAAATAACATGTTCTGCCCAGCCTTCAATCAGAGCTGTTAGCCTCAATATCAGAGTTCTGGAGAAGCAAACATTCACAGTATGTCTGGATAAAGACCCACAAAAAACATTCAAGAAAGTCCAGAGGTGAACAATCAGATTAAGTCCTTTTATATATAAAATATTGATATCTTGAGCTTTTACTAACAGACTTATAAATGTCATCTTACGCACACAGTATTGAAGTTTCTCCATGCTTGGACCCGGGATACTGTCAACAAGCGAGTACTAAGTCCAAGTACTGTTTGGGAGAAAGAAGAGAATCACTGAATAAATACCTGACTAAAACTCTCACGTTACCAATCAACACCTTCTGTGGCTCCGAACAATGACATAATGACTTATTTTCTATGACACAAGCACTTGAGTCAGAAAACAAACTGAAACCTGACTCCACTCGGTAGCTTTTAGTGTGTTTTATGTGTGTTCAGTTCCTCTTTTAATCTCTTAAAATACATGTAACCTCGAGAGGCCATGGCTTCCTGTTGAACTGTGAACAGACACGCTGTTAAGCCTGAGACTGTTTGAATGTGCATATTATCTGTCTGAAGATTGACCTTGATCTAAAGAGCAAGATTCTGATCTTGATCTAAATCAATTTCAACCTCCTGCAGTATGCACAAACACAAAAACAAAACATGTTTACACTACTTTTATGACAGTACTGTGTTTGTATGATACTTGGACATAATTTAACACTTTGAAAGCATTATGACGTTCATTTGATGCTTGCCATTTAAGAAAAGGGATAGTTCACACAAAAATGAACATTACTTATCCTTAAGCCCAGGTCAGATCACACAATTTTTATTGTCAGTTACGAAAGTCGCTATGTCAGATTATGCGATTTTGTCTTGACAAAATCTTGACTTGTCGTGGGTAACAAATCTGCCAGACTATACATTCCTTCACGATCAGTCATCCTGTGATGTCTACAATGAGCTTTATTTCCCAAAGTAGTCACAAGTGTTGCAACAACAATATTTCCTATCCTAATTTCAATGTTTTTTATCTTATGTCAATCTCAATAAACACAATGCTTGCTGACAACTAAATCAAACTTATATTTCCTTTTTAATATTAAGATATTTTCTTTTAAATCTAAATGTATTTTTTCCAGCCATGGGTTGCTTATTATTCCTCGCCTGAACATTCTGCGAGTGAGACGGAGAAAATGAAAGCACATCAGCAAAAAAAACAGATGCTCAAGACAAAATAATGACATATTAAAAGAAATGATGGAGGTTTGTGATACAACAGTTACAGTGAAGCATCAATTAAATACTTACTTTTCACAAAGTGGGACAAATCATTCACCCACACAGCTAGTAGTGAACAAGCTCAAACTAAAAAATAATTAGTATATTTTTCTTTTTCTTTTTGAAACAAATTTCGTTTTTGTATCTTAATTTTAGTGTATTTTTGTTGGTCAGTTATCTACTTGATAAACAAGAATAACGAATAACATCTGAGGTGAAGTGCTTGAAAATTAATCCACTATGCTTTAGCGCCAAAGCAGGAACTGGTTTGTTAAAATAATAATCTAGCCTAAATAAAATTACAGTGAAATATTCACAGTCTCAGAGAAGCCTATGTTAAACTGTTTTCATTGTTTGTGACAAATTATCTATTGCCTGTGAGTTAAGATTTTATTAGTTCAATAATCAAGTAATTTTAATAAGCAAGACAGGCTTTTACAATGTATTAGCAGCACTGAAGTGTTTCCAAATTATCTCGATTGGAAGGCTGAGATAACTCAAAAACTTGTTGTGAGAATGCAGATGTCTGCATATTTGTGCCAGTCTGTCAGATAAAATTGCTTAAAAGACTTTAATATAGAGAAAGTAATTAAAGTTTGCATAACCAATGATTGATCTTAACCACCCGAGACCCACTCATAAGGAAATATGCAGTATATTTTTGATTGCCTGACCCACGGTTTAACAGCAGCACATGCACATACAGTATAACTGAGAAATTATGTGCTCCTAATGCTCAGTTTTACCTGAGGGGGGGGGGGGGGGGGGACTATTCCATATTACACGAGAAGAAACGATTGAATCGTTGTGTCACGATGCTCATTTGTCGTTTACAACTTCCCACGACACCCTATGTCAAGGAAATCATGCCAAAATCATGACAAAATCGTGTGATCTGACCAGGGCTTTAGGCTATCCAAGATGTAGGTGGCGTTTTTTCTTTATTAGTAAATAAAGAGGATTTGATCTAAAACTGTGTTCCTTGTTAATTCATACATTGTAAGTCAACAGCTGCACTTCAAATCGAAAAAACAAATTCAAGCCAAACTGAAATACTTAATACTTAGTATTTAGTAGTAGTTCATTAAGTAGTTAGTTAAGCTCCTGATTTAATGTTGATGAAAGATTGCCGAGAAAGATTGGTCTGTGCAAGAAAAAAAACATAGTTTGCAACCATTGACCATAATGAATAATATAAGTCAATGTTTAAAACCTGCAAAACCAAAACATTTCAAAACATTTTTATTGAGAGTCTGGAGAGCTTATTTGTTGCTTTGCTTTGCCTGTATGTGCTTTTTTTAGTCTCAAAGTGCCAGAAGCCAAAAAAGTCACTTACAGTACATCAAGATGGCCGAGGGTGAATAAATAATGAGGAAGTTTAAATTTTGGGGTGAACTATGTCTTTAAGGTTTAGAAAATGTAATGTTGTATGTATGAAAACCTGTTACATGTGCCAAAATATCTACAACACAGCACACTGTGTGTGAAAAAAATTGTTAAACAAAAAAATAAAATTGTTCTACAATGCATTGCGCTCGTCTTTTTTATTTACAGTGGGAAATGCACAAATTTTATGATAAAAAATGTCTTGACTGTCAGTAACTGTAAAGTAAAATATTTTAATTGTTTAATTAAACACATATACCACATTAAAGAGTTCCTGTGATCATTAGTATTATTTATATATTTGAAAGCATCAAGCAAGAAGCAAGAAGTTCGCCCTCTCACCAACAGAGGGCGATGCGAACTCAAGAAACACAGTGTGCACTGGTCTGAACGGACGTCGGCCATTGGTTGTTTGTCAAAAGAGAAAGAAAACTTGTTTCACCTCACCTGGATACGGTATGGACACGATAACCTAAAGAAAAGTTCCATCAACTGTTTTTCGTCGAACAAATCATGATTTTACGGATTCTGCAGATCTCAGGTAAATATAAAATGCACTGCAATGTCGTGACGTGTTACAACAGGTGCACGATTCTAAATTACCTGATACTGAGAGTGTGTCGTGTACTTAGAGATAGCCTGGAAAGTTTGTGTTTGCCAACGAGCGAAGTAGAAGGAAGTTTACAGACTATTAGGAATTTAATCTTTATAAACTCTGTTAAATCACTGGAAATCTCTTTCATTAAATTTCGGTACAGGCTGCGCGTTCTCGTCCGTATGTTTACAAAGATCATGTCTTATTTATGTTTCATTTCCCAGAACAGTCCTATTTTTTAAAACGAGTAGGACAGGATCTTTACATAAGAGTTTAATCCACTCGATTAGGACAATTGAGTCTATATGGAGTCTATTTATAGATAGAATTGTTATGTTGTGTTTTGTTATGTTATGCATTGTAAAAAGATGTCATATCATGGTTTTGTATATGAAGCGCCTCAAACCACCATATAAATACCATAGTGCAGTTGAGTTATAAAATTGTGTGTGTGTGTGTGTGTGTGTGTGTGTGTGTGTGTGTGTATATGTGTGTGTGTGTGTATGTAGATGTGTGTGTGTGTGTGTGTGTATGTATGTGTTTGTGTGTGTGTATGTATGTATGTATGTGTTTGTGTATACATAATTTTAATGATAATATAAAGCAGTAATATTTTTAAAAATATTCTTTTATTTTATATTTTTAAATTAAAACAATTTGAAATAACATATTATTTTTAATAATGTTTAATTAAATGTAAATTATATCATGCAAGTAGAAATAATAAGTTATGCAATATCTGTACAATAAAAAAATATATTTTTAAAAGTACCATATTGTTTTTGAAATACTGTACTTATTTATTTTATTATATTTTTTAAACACCAGGCAACACTAAGTGAATACAAAGATGCATGCATGTGGCAGTCAGTCAGTATCAAGGTACATATCAAAGTACAGTGTATTTGAAATCTGATAAAAACAACTTTACCATTCTACTACAGTATTCATTGCCTTAAAGGGCACCTATGGTGAAAAATCTCCTTTTCAAGCTGTTTGGACAGACATATGTGTATGTATGGTGTATAAACCGTCATATTGTGGTGATATAAACACACTCAGTCCTTTTTTTTCAATTTAACAACATAAAAACGGTGGACCAATTGGAGCGGTTTTCAGACCGACCGCAACTTGACGTAGGAGTGCGGTCCCCCCGCCCACCGAATTGATTGACAGCTGCGTATTAACATGTCACTGCAGTAACGTGTATAATCATATCAACCAGACACAGGACCAGGACGTGCGCACACTAAGCAACCGTAAATAAAAGTCTGTTCAGTTTGCTAGGATCATCAATCATCATCAAATGTGATCAAGAGTGAGTTTTACAAGTTTAAAATGTTTTAAAACAGTGCATGTGTGTAATAAATTACAGCGATTTACTTCAGCTTTACTTCATCAGCACAGCCGTGTGTCAAAACAATAATAAAAGACGCTCCAATCCTGGTTTGTGGACGTTAAATCAGGTTTATTTTGTACATTAACATAACAAATATCCATACAGCAGTGGATATTAACCTGTATTCTGTCACATTTGCGTGCAAAAACAGTGCAAAGCTAAACGCGCGCTGTCTGTGTGTGTGCCTGTCAGCGCTGTGTGTGTGAGTGTGTGTATTTGTGTGTGTGCGTGAACTTTGTAACGACATTGTGTGTGACTCATCCTTGCAACTCCACAACATGCATCAAATACTCATTGGTAAAGTTCTTACTGTTGTTTTTCCTCACTAACGTTACGTGAGATCAGCTTCCTACGTGTTTGTCTGTTGTCTGACGCAACCGAGGGAGCCGCTGCCAGGCATGTGGAAACGGTGGGCGTGAAGGACTAGCCTTGAAGGCGCAGTACACAAAAATCGTTAGCTGATGCTAAATGCTACAAAATTGAAACTTATGACAGGTATAATAAAAAATCTGATGGGTGTTTTGATATGAAACTTTAAAGACACATTCTGGAGACACAAAAGACTTATATTAAAAATCTGAAAAAAGTGGTAACCTAGGTGCCCTTTAAAGTTACTTATATATGCTTTTTTTTTCTCAAAACTGCACAGACTCAAGTTGACAACCACGATGAAGAAGGGGGCGATACAGAAGAGCAAGCAGTGGAACGTGAAGGGAGCCGTGCGGCTGGCAGGTGTCTTTCACTTTCTCCATTCTTGTGGCTCTGGGTGCCTCCTTCCCTTTCTGACCCTCTACTTTCGGCATCTGGGTCTCAGCGCCACCATGATTGGAATCATCATGGCCTCCAAGCACCTGCTGGCCTTGTTGTGGCGCCCATTCTCCAGTGTTCTTGCCAGGCAATACGACAAACGGCGTACAGTCTTAGTGGGCTCCTTGCTCAGCTCGGCACTGGTGGTTTTGCCTCTTCTGCTCTTCCCGTCTGCAGGGATCCCGGCCGAAAGTGGACGGTGTAACACCAGTCAACCTGATGCAGATCCTACCTCACCATTTGCCATCCTAGAGCAAATGACAGCCCCAGTACACTCAAATGCAACCGTGTACTCAATAAACCAAACAACTGTAAGCACCGAACAAACTCTGGAGGATGACACACTTGTAAACCACAGCAGGTCAGCAAGAGGCTTGAGATCTTTAAAGAAGGAAGAAGAACCTCACAGTGAGTTCCTGGGGAGCCTGAAGGTTATGGACGCCCAGCGTCAGATGTTCTTTCTGGTGCTCATTGTGACTGCTTTGTGGGAGTTTGTGGCCATTCCACTGGAATGGACGGCGGATGACGGACTCTATGAATACTTGGATTTCGTAGACGCCACTGACCGACATAGTGGTGTGAAGGTCTGGAAGCATATTGGGGCTGCTTTTGGCAGCTGTCTAGTTGGTGTTCTTGTAACCAACCTGTTCTGCCGGATTGGAAATACGGTGGAGTTTTATTCATACACAGTACTTATAATCCTAACTATACCGGCAGCCGCCCTGCTACCAATCTATCTCCGAAAGCGTGAGCGCCCCACTAGTGGTGGCTTTAAGGCACTACAGTTGGTGCATGGGAATCCGCAGGCGATACTTTGTGCAGTCACTGTTATTTTGACAGGCATGGTGACCTCAGCTGTGTCAGATTTTCTTTTATGGCTGATGCAGGACTGCGGTGCCATGGAAATCCACATGGGAATCTCTTTAGCATTGGCGCACTTAAGCCACACTTGCTTTTCGCCGATTGCTGGGCATCTATCCCGATTTCTTAAGTACCACGGTTGGTTGTTAGTATTTGCTGTTGTTGGTTTAGCCATGCAGTGCCTTTATTATTCCTTCTTATGGAGCCCTTGGGCTGTAATACCAGCTCAACTGTTGGCGGGCTTCAGCACTGGCACTCTCTGGTGGTCCGTAACATCACAAAGTGAAGATATTGCCACTCCTGGCACCGAAAAGACTATTTTCAGGCTTTTTGAGGCCTTTTCTTTGGATATGGGAGCTGCATTCGGCAGTCTGACAGCAGGGTTTGTGGTGCAAAAGTTTGGAGTCAACGTGCTTTTCCAAGGTGCAGCGGTCATGCTGGCTGTGTGGAGTAGCGCTCTCGCTGTACTGAAGTGGAAGATCCCTCGACAGCGCCGGATAAACTACTCACGACTGCTAGCTGCTGACACTGAAGTGAGCGAGTCGGAGTCTGACCAGGAGAAAGACTGGCTGGAGACGGCAATGGAAGATGCCGGAAGGAATAACAAGTGGACTGTGAATAAGTCTTAATAGCAGTGAAGAGTGGCTTGTTAACTGCTTTAGAGGGCAAATTAAAGCTGCAAGAGAAATATTACACTGAAACGTGACCAATGTTTCTTACTCAGTACTATTCTGTCTGAGCATCTACAGTAAATATACATTCTTAAAATAAAATTCTATATTGAAGGACTTAAAGGGATAGTTCACCCAAAAATGAAAATTCTGTCATCGCCCTTCACTAGTCATGAACCTGTTTGAGTTGAACACTAAAGAAGATATTGTTTGGCCATTGACTTCCTTAGTATTTACTTTTTGTGTTCAACAGAAAAAAAAAGAAACCCATAACAGTTTGGAACCACTGAGGAGTCAGTAAAGGATTACAATAATTTCATTGTTGGGTAAACTGTCCCTTTAAGGCTTTGTCATATGCCTCAAAATTAAGTTGCTTATAATGAAAAGTCGGAAGGCAATGGGGTTAGAAAAACAAAACAAAACAAAAATCTCACCCTTAATGTCTACCCACTTAATATCTTAAGTCATCCTTCCTCTCTAGTGTTTTGATTTAGAAATATTTGTAATGGATAACAAGACAAAAACAACCTAAGAAACCATTTATTGCTGTGTATGATTTTGAGAGTGCTTAACGTTTTCATAAATTTTCTTCATATATCCATTAAGAATAAAGATATGTCATTTAATTATTCTCTCGAGCCAGATAAATCTCTATCTTGGACCATTTAAGGATTTGAGAGAAATATTACCTCTAATGCCAGTATACTTGAATATCCTCAAATGTGCATTATGTGCATTGTTTTACAGGTTAGCCATTTTGTAAACTGAAGGACTATGACTGGAGACGAGCCAATGTGGTTTGTTTGCTTACAGTAAGCATGTCAACTCTGCCAAACAGCAATAATCATGTGAGCAAACAATACCTATTGTTTCCAACATCTTCACACCCCTTCTCTAACCCTCATTGTTATGTTATATTATGTTGTGCTATAAAAAGATCCGGAGGGTTTTTTTTTTATTGTGTGTGAGATACTCATGTTTTGTACAATTCGTCTTGATGTCAGTTTAACAGGAGTGGGTTTATTGAGGATATACTAAAAGTATCACATTTCCAGTTTTGGAAACATGAAGCTTGGATGAGATGTGAAGTTTGACAAACCTGTATTGAAAATTTCCCAAACTTGTTCTTGAGTAAATTAGTTTTTGAGGAAAAGATTGCAGAGTGCTCCGTATGTGGCTGACAAATAGTTGGTGTTTTTTGTATGAAGGATAGGAATAAATATTCTTAACATTTCATATGAAGCCAAGAACATGCATTAAAGGATCATTTCTCCTTTCAACAAAAAGTCAAGTGTTCATTGAGTCTACAAAGTATTTTTATTCTTCATCACCACAAAAAGTGGTGTACTTTGCCCCTGTTGATCAAGCATTAATCATTTTATGACATGAATTTGCAATGTTGACATTTGATGGCATAGCAATGGGTCATGTCACTTGTTTTTCTGACTCAAATCTAACAGTCACATAGAAAAGCTGTGTAAAAAAGTCCTTTCTTAAAAGCTTGAAATGCATAATCTGTCAATGGAATCAGACATTTGATGGTTCAGCAATAGTAACACTTCAAACCATTAACACTTCCTTGAGCTGAAACTCAACCCATGCAAACGTTTGAAGTGTAGAATATTTAAAGAAATCCAAAAATGAAACTTTATGTAGGTGACACGTGCTGTAGGAAGTGCTGTCACCGCACAGCAAGAAGGTCGCTGGTTCGAGCCTCTCCTGAGTCAGTTGGCATTTCTGTGTGGAGCTTGCATATTTTCCCCGCGTTCGTGTGGGTTTCCTCCGGGTGCTTCAGTTTCCCCCACAAGTCCAAAGACATGCGCTACAGGTGAATTGGGTAGGCTAAATTGTCCGTAGTGTGTGTGTGTGTGTGTGTGTGTGTGTGAATGAGTGTATGGATGTTTCCCATTGATGGGTTGCAGCTGAAAGGGCATCCGCTGCGTAAAACATATGCTGGATAAGTTGGCGGTTCATCTCGCTGTGGCGACCCCAGATTAATAAAGGGACTAAGCCGAAAAGAAAATGAATGCATGAATGAAACTCTATTTACTTGCCTTTAAGGAATGGTTCACACTGAAATGAAACTTTTTTCAATGTTTACTTATTCTCAAGTGGTTCCAAATGTTTTTACATTTCTTATCTTGAATACTGTATGTTGTAAACCAGCAGCCCACTATACAGAAGTCGATGGTTAACATGTTTGCTTACCAACATTCTTCAAAATATCACCTTTTGTGTTCAACAGAGCTTATACAATAAATGGTTGGAACAAGTGAAGGCTAAGCAAATGCAGACAATACTTTTTTTTTCTCTCTTTAAATTTATGTGCTGTCTAGTACAAACCACATGATTTACCATTCAAATTATTTTAAGCACATGCTCGTGTTACCAGATTAAAACCTGTTTTGCATTAGTCTGCACTCTGCACTGATAAAACACTTCTAAACGCTTGTATGGTAGATTTATTTTGCAGTCTAGACTGTTAAACATTGCCAGTGTTAAAGCTTTATTGAACATGCTAATGTACAGTATATGTTGCAGTCCTTTCTGTTTTTTACTCCGTAAACTGACCATACAAAGATACTCAAAGGCTAAGAGTGGCACACATTTTAAAGGTAAGAACAGAGTTGTTTAGCTTTACAAATTTTCAGTGTTTCACTTATTTTTTTTTGTTTTGTACAAAACAGAAGTCATCCAAAAGAGCACACAGCAAAATTTGCAATTCACCCTTAAAGTTGGTAGTTAACAGTATATTCAAAGGTTTCTTTTTCTGTGGTAATTGTTTGCCTTTGGCTTCATAGGTGATATTTTATTCCTAACTGGTAATTAGAGAGATAAAATATTTTTATTAGAATTTTAAGCCATGAGCAATTAATATAGGGCAAAAATTTAATTTGAGTTTGTCATTAGCCTCCATTTTGAAAAATTCTTATCACATTCAGTTATAAATGAACTACGTAAATTATAAACATATTTTTAAAACTGGGAGCTCATCATGTTTGTGTTTATGAACATTAAAGCTCTCTTTGATTGGTTGGTTGACATTGATGAGAACTTACTGGCAGATCAACCTCTCACAAAATTAACTTAAAAATGTATAATCCCAACAAACGTTGCAGCATCAATATCAATAGGCTGTCCAGATTTACAGCTGTTAACAAAACAAAAGGTTACACGTTGATATATCAAAAAACACAAAAGCTGGTGGATATTTGAGGCTGTATGTTTGTTTTAATGCAACCCTCATGACAAAATACTTCAGTAATGTGTAGTTAATTTAGCTTTTAACCTTAGCCCGACCTGATTACACTGTATAGCCTAGTATTTACAATACATTGTAAATTACAGCATACTGCACTCTCAGAAATAAAGATACGCAAGCTGTCACTGGGGTGGTACCTTTTCAAAAGGTACACATTTGTACTTAAAGGGTCCAAATTGGTACCTCAAAACAATTTATTAGTACTAAATTTTAAGAGGAAAATTTTTGTACTATTTATGTACTAATATGTACCCTTAAGGTATTATAGACCTTTTAGGTACAAATATAAAAGGTACCACCCCAGTGACAGCTCGCGTACCTTTATTTCTGAGAGTGTGTAGTATTAACTGAAGTGAACCGAAACTCTAATAAATACTGTAGTCAATTTTTTTTTTTGTAATGTAACAAACCAAATAGAAAACTTTACGATTTTTTTGTTGAATCTGTGGTGTTTGTTGATTTAAGCTGCTTGGAGAGTAAAAAAAAAAAAACTAAAGGCAAAACAAAACTATAGCGTACAATCTGATGATACATTGAGCCCTTATGAAGTGAAACTATTGGTCACTAGTGTAGAGAACAACTCTAATTCTATAACCAAACAGTTATAGAAAATATTATTGAGTAATTTGTTTATATTGCTATATTTGTTTATATTACAGTTTCCACACAATTTACTATATAGGGTTCAAAAGCACTGGTTATACTATAGACCATTTCAATGTGGTAATGTCATTGGCCCTGCATGAACATTTCCTGCTTATCAAACTATTTCATAACTGTAACAAGAGGCAATTCAATCAAAACTTAATGTTAAAACAGCTGCCATACCATTATTTATCAATATGTGGACCTTTTTGAATTCTCGGAAGCTATGGAAATAAAAAAAATGTAAAACAGTAAATACATCAGGACCATTGTTTTTGTTTACATTCCTCAAAAGTATCTATAAATTAGCTACTGTAGTGTAGCTAAATGTGTTTACTAAAACGTGGTCGTCTTTAAAACAAACGAATTAATTTACGAAAAGAGTCACAATTTTGAAGGCAGATTTTATTTGAATTTGATGTCGTTTTTCTCGTTTTTCACAGGGTGGCGCTTTCAGGTAATGTGAGCACACTTGTGTTGAGCATCACTACAATAATGTGTCACACACTCGCAGCATCACCGAGGACATGGAGTTTAAAAGCTCCGTCCGTCAAACCGCGCTTTAATTCAGCGGCTGAGGAGCGAAGCAGCCACAGTCTCCTCCGGCTCAAACTTAGAGTGTCCTGTGGGGCCACACAGCATGGAAAAGGGACGAAGCACCCCGAAACAGTACGGATCCCTAGATCAAACAGAGCTCTGCGAAGACACTGGCAAACAAGGTGAGAATGTTGTTATGAAATTCGTAACGTTTTTGAAGCTATATTTGACTTCAGTTTGACGTGTGAGCCACTTGATGCAGTTCTGTTTAACACTGTCAAGTCGATGAGAAATGTTAATGTTGTTGCTTCAGTCCATAGTAATAGAGAGCTAAACCTGCATGTAAAGGGTTTTATTTCAATTAGTTCAGTATATTGAGAGAACAGCTGCATTTTTTCTACTTACTATTAATATTCAAATTCAGTCTAATCCTATTAAAACTATAGCCTCTTTTAAACAAATCGTGAAACGTTTTTCATACAGTATCTAAAATTGTTGCTGTTGTTATTATTGTTATTTTAAACTTAAAGATAATTCTACTTTCATTATTAGCTCAGTATATGCTAAAAATAGCAAGACTGCAGTGGTTTCTTTTGGCTGACGTGACTGATTCTGCCTAAAGAAATCCCAACAACAAACAGACCTCATGGGGCTCACAAGTTGAGATTATTTATCAATAAATACAGGTTTGTGGATGGAAGTTTGCCAAGTTATTCATTTACAGCAGGGGTCAAACTTAGTTTCTGGAGTACCGCAACCCTGCTTCAACAC